>WUAM01000066.1:803722-835673 GCA_024336885.1 Actenoides hombroni | reverse complement strand
TCTTATTTTCCAACTTAATTCCATTTCCCCTTGTTCTAACATTGGATGACACCGAGAAGAGTGTGGCTCCGTCCTCTAGACACTCGCCCTTCATGTATTTAAAGACATGAATGACATCCCCCCTCAGTCTCCTCTGCGTCAGGCTAAAGAGACCCAGCTCTCTCAGCCTCTCCTCATAAGGGAGGTGTGTAGAAAACTGGACTGAGAATGAAAGCAGCAGCTGCTTCCCCAGTTATGCCACTAAAGCATGGAATGTCGTTTCACCTATCATTAATGCATTATCTTTTTCTGGTAAAAACGTGAGTAATCGGGAACCGTCCCTCTTTTGATGGTATTTCTGGCAGGGGAGCTCCAAGTGTTGGCTGTACCTATTCCATTGTGATATAATAGAATGAACAGTATTATATGGTAACTAGAACAGAATATAGATATCATAGCATAATATTATATTGATGTTATTATAATATGATATAATAAAATACAATACAATATAAAAATCTCCTCTTTCTGGCATCAAGAGAAAAAGGTGTCTTTCTCTCCACAATCTTACATAATGATCTTGTTAACACCATTATAACCTCTATTATCCCAGGAAAGAATTTTTTTCCTTTACTAAGAAAAAGCCCAAGGCTTTGTGCAGACTGCACAGTGCAGGGGCTCAGGGCTTTTCTGGTTCTGTTTTAGGCTGAGTGGATTTTAGCTTTGTCGCGTTTGATAACCATTGGTTTTGCAGTCAGGAAACTGTTGACTCATTTTGGTTGAATTTTACGTTAGTTTATAGAGATAAAAATTGTGTGGATTGAATTGTCTGTGGAAGACAATTCCACAGTTTCTTTCTGTTAGTTGTGTTTTTAAAATCCCTTTCTTTAAGGAAGTTCAAATACAGTTTGTGAGTGTGCATCACTGATGAGCTCCTGTATGGTATTTAAATAGGAATGACAGAACCCAATGACTTCAGAAATAACCCATTTGTAATTCTTCAATCCCCTGCAATAGGCAAAGTGTTTAATTCCCTCCCTCCCTTTAACCTCCTTGCCAATGGAAGTCCACGGTAAAGGGAGAATAAGAAGAATATTGACCTTTTCTCTTCAAGTAATGCCAACTAATTATGACATGTTCTGACCACCTAATCTATGTATTGTAAGATAATTGGTCTCTGCAAGGATCAGGATGTAATTTGCTGCAGGCAAAATTATTTAATAACTGCGGATTACTTAAATTGTGTCAGTTTAAGGTCTTGGTGTGATATTTATGTGATTCTGAGCTGAAATACAGCTCCTGGTCCACGGACAAGGAGTAGAGGTGGGGGTCTCTGGGAAGGCTGGAGATGGTGATTGCAGGCTACTGGAGTACTCAAGGCCATGGCATATACTTCAGCCAGCTGTCAAAAAACCTGCCAAGTAATGCTGACTGTAGGCAAGTGGAAACTTTAATTAGCTGATCTTTAAAGTTTTATCTTATTTCCTGCAGAATAAGTTCTAATCCTTAAACTGTTTTGACATTTTTATGATGGGAAATGCATTTCCTTTGCTGGCAAGGTAATCCAGATTTCATTTAAAATTATCATTTATATTTGCTCATTGTTCCTTTTGCTGAATTTAATTAGAGTATTGCCAGGATTGGCTAAAGGCTGTTTTTTGGGAGGGAATTTGTAAGACAAGCTGTAGCATACTGGAAAAATTATAACCTTGGGCTTTTTTAAATTAAATGAAAGTGAAGGGTAAAAATTAAAAGTATGTTGCAAAAGTAATAATCTTATTTCACGTGAAGAAATTCATAAACGAAAATATTATGCAATCTTGTTAAAAGTTATAGCAGAGCAGTGTAGTCTTATTACTTCTTCTGCATTGTTCTGTCCTTCAGCTATTCCAGTAATGGAACTGAACATTTTGTGTCTGCAGAGATGTTTGAAATAGGAAGCTACTAAACACTAAAAAATGTATCATGGTAAAATTCTGTCTGTAGAAAAACTATTGCTGGGGATCCTTTCATATTCAGACTTGACTGAGCTGTTAGCCCCTACGTTAGAGGACAACACAATACCATTGCTAGGTAAATACTGATTTTTACAGGCAGTCTCCACTGTTATCCTCTGAACAGATTTCATACGGGGTTTTATTTTTCCATTGTAATTACAGCTTAGAATCCTGAAGCATCACAGGAATAGAAAATTATCTGAAATAGTAAATTTACCATTATCCTGAGCTGACTGACTAATGGATCTGGTGAATCTGATCTTGAAATTTAAAGTAGATTGTCCTTGATTCACCTGCCAAAATGTTATTCTCACCAGTAAACATAACTGGTAACTTAGCCCATGTTTTTCAACATCGTTGAAAGTCAAGAATATGTAGGCCCTTTTTCCACAGTTGGAATGCAACCTAGTGCTCAGGGAGAAAAAAGCATCTCTTGGCATGACATGCAGCCCACCAGAACATTTTGACTTGCAGAAGGAACCATCTCAATGTGGGTAAGAAGATCTGAAAAATTTAATAGGTCTTCAGGTCATACAGGAGTGAGGTTATGGTGATGACTCATTGCACGTTGTATGAAAAGAGAGGGTTGAAAATATGACCACTGTGTCCTGCCTCCCACCAGGTACCCATCATGAGGGGAAAAAAGCTATTAGACCCTCTCTGTTCAATGACTGAAGTGTGTGGCCAAAAGCAAAAATACTGAGATCTGCCAGGAGTTATGAGGCAGTGAATATGAAGCAGGGGCCTGCTTCTTGGACAACTATATGGTAATTCACAGGTCATGCTTTCCAAATGTAATTGTTGACTTTCCCAGAGCTGTTTTGGATGGCCCTGTGAAAGCTGGTACCTTCTGGCAGCAACCCCCTTCAGGTGTTTGTACTTCACAGCACGACAGAACATGAACCATCTAAGGCGAGCAGGTGTTAAGATCAGACCTATACGGGAGCATAAGCATTGGGAGCATAGGGAAGCCCCCTTATATGGGGCTGTCCTGGCAAAATCAGATGGGGAGGTCCCAGAGCACCCAGCCCTGATCCCCAGAGATGCTCTTTTCAGTGACAGTATAAATGGTTGTGATGTTAGTAGTCACTATCCTTTCATCAAAAAAATAAAACTACCTTCTCAGATGTTTTTGAGCATTTTGACACCTGGCAGTCTGTTTAGGGATGGTCAGAGTCAAAGTGGACACATGTCAAGGGCAGGTTATAAACAAGCTTCTCTCTAGGGTGATGAGCAAAGCAAACTCCTATTTCCCTTCTGCTACCCTTGTGCTGAAACCTTCCAGACTCTCCACACCCATAGAGCTGGAGAAGCCCTTGGGGGCACCTGATGTTCCCTGCAGTTGAACTGGGGAAGGGGTGCTGGGTTTGTGATACCCCTGGGGCGTGACATTTTGAGCTGAGGGATAACAGTGTTTTCTCAGGTTATATAAAAATATACCACCACCAGAAGAACAAATCTTAAGGCTAGCCAGCACAGAACCTGACCAAAAAGTTAAATTTTGAAATTATTGATTCTGCTTTATGGTCAGAGCCTGTTAAGGACAAAAGCCTATCACAGAATGCCAAACTTCCAGATGGATTTTAAATTGTCAGTGGAGTAACTTTGGTTAGAGGTCCAGTCTTTCAGCACCACCACTGTAAAATCCCTTCTTGCTATTTCAACTAGCACGAAAATAGCTTCTGTAGTTTTTTTTATTCTATGCTCTTAACCCAAACCTGGCCACTGACTGTGGAGTAAAAAGGGTTATGGAATTATAATGAAATTTGAATACATTTTTATTGGGTCAATTTAATTCCAAAAATGCCCTTATCATACCTTGATCATTTCAACCTCTTTGAAAATATTAAAATATTAAAACACGCATGGAGATTAATATCAGTCAGAGTTTGGTTGCCTTCTGTATCTGTTTCTCTTTGGTGTTGATGAAACTCTGAAGAAAATCAGCATTAGTAACCTCCGTGAATGATGCAGGATGCAACGAACTTATTCTTGGATGGAGAAAAACAGAGCTGGTTTTATGTAAAGCAAAGCTCTAGAACTTACTGTCAGCTGCAGTCCACTGAAAAATCCACGCATTGCAAGACATATTCTCATACATACACTATGTATATAGTCAATGCACATTCCCATATTAAGTTTCCTTGAAATATAAAATCTATTTTTTAAAATTTGAGAGAGTTCAGACCCTTCCCCTGTGTAATCAACATCATCCGAAGCTAAGGCTGCTTTAATAACCGTTAGAGACTGAGTTACAGGAACATGTAGGTTTATGTGCATGCACTGTGGATGTGGTGTTGTGGAAGGTAGATGTAAGGAAGGAAAAGGTGAATGCTGAGCAGGATACTCACTCATTCAGCTTCCCTGAATGCTTTAGCAGCATTCTACTCATCTAACCCAAAATTTATTTCTATTATGATTGCTGGAGTGACTTGTCAGCCCAGTGTTTCTAATAGGTGCTGATTACAGATGTCTGTTGTCTCTGACCGTGGCAATCAGTGCAGTTCAAAGTTGCTGGCAGATGGGCATGACCTCTTGCAAAAGCAAATAAAAGAAACATCCGTTCTAGGGCAGAGTTTGAGCTTTCGACCTTGTGTAGCACCAACAAAATTAAGTAAGGAAGGGGGAGCCCAGATCCAAGTTTCCAGGCACATACTGAAAGAATGGTAAATAAAAATAAGTCAGAGGGAATGAAGAGGAAGAAAAACTGATGATGGAGTTTCAGACTAGTAACGAGTGGCAGAATTCAGTGCTATTTTCTCAGTCTTATTACCATATTTTATGATGAAGTGGAATTAATTCACAGTTCATTTTGCCTTTTAAAAATGGTCATAGAAAATGTACGGGAATATTAATATTCATCATATTTTATAAATAGCAGATACCATCTACCTTAGTGCCCTTTCCAATGTTCTTAATTTCTACTGGTTAACCACACCACGTGTCTACTAATTATAACATTGCCAGCCCGTGAAAAAGGGGGAGAAACCATTCCTCTTGAATTTTAAATTGCCAGAAGACTGTGGAAGCTGAACAGGAAGCACTCTGCTCTCAGTTTGGCTTTAATCTATATTTGTTACAGAAATAGCTTTAGATCAGTGGTCTCATCCTCTGCTTTGTTTCGGTAAACCGTCATTCAATTAATAGATATTCTTTCACTCTTGAATTTAACTTCATATATTCTCTATTAACAAGCATAAATATAAGTTTTCTGTCACCTTTGCTTCTGAAGGTTAAGGCCAAGCATAAAAGGTAATGGGTGTGTTTTGGTGTTTGAAGTTCATAAGCATCACTTGCATTCCTGAGTCTTGCTGCTGCGTAGTGGAGTTTACAAAGCATTATCCATTTGCCTGCAGCCCACCCAGGAAACCAGTCTTCACTGACAGATCATCGCTCCGATCTGGGATGAGTTTTTGATAGGTCCTTACACAAAAAAGCAGTAAGTTTCCAAGGTCTCTCTTAATACGGTATTTCTTTGTAAATCTAGAGCTGGGCCTCAGCAGAGGGCAGGGTGGTGATCATTTTAAGCCTCTGTAAATGAGCAAAAATGACTTTCAGAAAGCCCTTAATCCCAGCAAGCCATTTAACATTTAAAACTTCCTTTGATGTCCCAGGGTATTATCCACACTTGCACAACGCTTACCCAGAAACAGAATTTTCAGCTCTGCATTACTCTGAGTCAGTTTGATTTTCTTAACAATGATCTGCCGGGCAGTGGTATGAATTTGTGAGTTTATACAGGTTTCACAGGGATTAAAATCCTGTATAAACCCTATTCAAATGCCATCAGCACTGTAGTAGGAATCAAATGTTCCTGAGCTCTGTATGATGATCCATGAAGGGGTAAAAGTGGGCTGAGAGGAGGATCTTGAGATGAACACTCTCTCTCTCTCTCAAGACAGAGATATTGATTTCATTCTTAGCATGTAATAAAATTAAAGTGTAGTGCTCAGACTCGGTCCATCCTCGGTTGTAGCTGGATTCTGGTACAGACTGTATTATGGTGTAATATGTTGCAGTGTAAGAGATGAAGAAAAAAAAGTAGCTGCATTCTCTAAGCTCTTTTTGTTCTAGCAATGGGTCTCACTTCAAAAGAAAGCTATCAATATTAAGTTATCTTCTCCAGTCCCACAGTTTATTTCTCTTACCTACCCCATCCTTATTGGCTTCCTCCCATTCTCCATGTTATCTCTGTTGCCTCCTCATTCACTACTTTGGAGATGCCTTTGCCTCATTGCCAGCTCAGAAAGCTCCATTTGGGCACTGATAGTGCCAGAGCTGATCTAATATAGGTTAGGTCAGAGAGGCAGAAGGGTTATTGAAAGGTCTGCTCAATTTTGGGAAGTTTCTGAAGCAGAGGTCTGGCTGGGTTTTGTGTGCGTGTTTTCTTTCCACATTTTCCATTAGATGAATGCATTCATTTTCATGATTAGTGAGGCACTAATTTCCAAGACTGATTAGTGAAGAGTTCTTCAGTATTAACCACTTCTATTCCTGAGACAATAGAATAATTTGCTGAAGCTTTTTCTTTTCTTGGGGAAAATAATAGTTTAAAAAAAGTATGCAGGGCAGTAAATTTCCAATTGCCTTGAACGACACTAATTTTTGATATTCCACCTGTTGTCTTTGTTTGCTTCTTCCATCCAAAAAGAAAAAAAAACCCAACCAAGTTTGATGTAACTAGGGAAGAAATCCCTGTGGAAGATAAGGGTTTGCAACGCAGCAGTATGAAGAACTGCAGGCAGATTTGTCACACAGTAAATAATTACCGAAAATGTCAAACTTGCTAGCCCGAAATCCAGGATTTGAACATGAGTTCCTGAGTAAACTCCTAAACTGAAAGAAGGAACTAGGGTAACTTACCAACTTCAGAAAAAGATTTCGAGAAGCATTTTAGTAAAACTTTGTCCTGAAATGTGTGTCACAAATAGGAATACTTTTGAATTATTAGGTTTTCTTTTTATCATGTTTTCAAGTCCAAAGCAGGAAGCTAACAAGAACGATTTCTTCGAGTGTTGCTTTATATAAGAAATTCCTAAAATGCTTCTGAGAAATGTATACTCATTTCAAGCAGACTCTGGACCTTGAAATACTTGAGTAATTTCAAATGAACACACAATTAGGATCACAGCTCTACACACACTTTGATGTACCCCTGTGGAATTGTGCTGTTTGTGCCCATCGTCCATGTTTGGAAGAGATGCCATTGTTATGTGTGGGCAAGTCTTTTCTGTGCTTTCTCTGACACAAAATCAATAGGCAGAATAAAAACAACATAAAGAAAGTGTTGAGATTGTTCATCCTGTTAACAGTTGTCCTCAGAACAGCTTCAGGAATCTGATTGATTGATGACAGGTTCCCTGAATCAGATGTTCAAATTATCTCACTGCTCTGATTTGTGTCAGGTGGACTGCACTGAATAGGTAGAACCACAGGAGATCAGACAAAAATGCATACTAGAGATGTTAATCATTTTCTGGGAATTACTACTCATGTTTATTTACTGCTGTAATGATATATTATTAGATTTCTTTTGTAATAAAGATGTTGTTGAATGTTATAGGTATATTTGAAGCTAAAAATAGCAAAAACCCCCACCTTAACTATCTGCAGTCCCAGTAATATCATTCATGATCTTAATTTTAGCATGTTAATAGCATTGACCTCGGGAAGATCCATGTGCATAAAATGTTACCCATTTGCTTCTCTCTTGCCACATTAAACCTCCCCTGTGCAGCGGGCACTGGTAAGGACACCACATTAAACCTCCCCTGTGCAGCGGGCACTGGTAAGGACAGTGAACTCCATGTAGACCGCGTTTAGCTTCACGTGACTTCTCCCAGAGTTCAGCAGGGTGTAGGTCGGTGCCAGTCTGTGTGGCGAGGTGGGAAGCTCACACCCTGGCCACGGCACCTGGCTGGAGCGGGGCCCAGCAGAGCTGTGCGGCCGCGAGGGTTGCTGGGCTGGGAGCACAACCCGACCTCGCTGTTGAGCTGGAAGTTTTACAGAAGGTGTATGCAGAAACCTCACAGCCGTGCAGACGTATGCTCGTGCAGTGCCAAAGCACTCGGGTTTGCCATACCCCTAAGCTGCATGGCAGTCCCAAGCTCCCCCCTGCCAGACACAGCGCTGCGCTGTCCCTGGGGGTGCTCTCTGCTCCTCTGGGGTGTTCCATCTGGTATAGGCTCACTTAGATGCTCTTGCTGGTTTCTAAGCAGACCCTTGGTGACCTTTCTCCAGTTTAGCACTTGGGCTGCTTTACATCATCCCATCATGTTGCTCTGCTGGGGGGTCTGCAGGCTTCTCGTTTGATTTTCCACAGAGAAGGAGAATTTGGTTTTGCTCACCTTTAATTTATTAGTATTCATTTTGTTTTGGGAGGAATTCTGATTTGTATGGTCATGTGGAGTGTAAGCAAGGTGCCTGCTGAGAGGCTTCAGTGCTGCCTCCTTCCTCGTCACCCTCAGACACAGGGCCTTTATCTCAGAAGCTTGACTGTAAGCTTCTGCTCACGTTCCCTTTACTTTTTTTGCCCATAGAGGTGAGTGACCCATACAGCTTTTCTTTTTCATAATTGAAATAATCTGAAGATTTTGCTATCTAATTTCTATTTGCCATTTTCCTGTCAGATATAGCAATTTTTCAAGAGCCTTCTTTGCAGTGTTCTTTCATTCCCTAGCTCATATATATATATAAAAACATTTATTCAGTTGCAGTGCTAAGCAGACACCTTGTAACACCACAAGCTCGAGAAGGGCTTGTACACAGTGAAGTAGAAATACGATATATTAATGCCAGGTTTCTAGGTTTCAGTTCGTTCTCTCTGTTCTTGTCAACAAGCCTTGCCAGAGCCTTGTCAGAAAACAGAAATCTGAAATCTACTGTCATGTCCAGAGTTGAAACACTTGAAGACTTTTGATGTGCTGTATGTCCATTATTATTTTGAAGCATTCTCCAGTGTGAGCGATTTTGATCAGTCTAAAAGCTGTGGAGAGAACAAGGAGCATTCAGAAGATGTGGACAAAAATCTGAGCCCATTCATTTAAGTTTGTGTGTTTATCTGCATTCAATACAAATCCACAGTTTCAATGGAAAAATCACATTATTTCAAGATATATAGAGAAAGAAAAATGAAAGGAACATCATTGGCTCCGTAGCACTGTAGGTGCTTCCATTCTAAGTAGTATGAGCTTCTCTGTCACTTAAATGGCAAGTGTAAAGAAGCAATTTGAGCATCATAATCTGCGGGGTTTGGTGTATGGAACCCCTTAGTTTGTAAACTACAGTCTTACTGGGGTAGTTATTTTATTTTACATTATTTAATGATGTTATTTTATTTTCATTTGTTTCATTGATTTCCTTTCATTTTACTTTAATTTTCTTTTAAATGTCCTAATCAAGAATCCTTTTGTCTGGTTGACATCTATGTCATGGCCTTACAACAATCTGAAGTTCCACACTTCTCATATTATCTCTCCCCTCCCACTAAGAATGTCTGTTTAAACTTCTGTGCATTTTCCTGATGTTTCTAAGCTTGTTGCAAAGGGAAAAAGATATTTAATAATTTAAGTTCTTGTATAGGAAAGAAAGCACACTTTCTGAAGTCCAGCTTAAGACTGTCTGGAATTTTCACAAGTGCTGTCAATTCCCATTTTCTACCACGAGCAATGTGTTGTACTGAAAGGGATGTGATCTCCTCAGATCAGTTCCTCCATAGTTCCCCCTCTGCTTGCTAGGGAGCTTTTCTTCGCTGATGGGAGGTGGAAATAACAGTGAAAGGGTCTGCTAAGATCACAGGATGAGGAACAGGCTTTGTTTGCAGCTCCTGTCCATCCCCACCTGCTTCCCTGTGTTCCTCCTGGTTAGTTTGGGTTTCTTACCATGGTGGGAAGAATTGGCACTTCTGAGTCTGCCAGGGTCTGCTTCACTGTCAGGTCGAATAATCTTGATCTGATCAACAATTTTTGTACAAGGCTACTCAAAGTATATCATGCTATCAGCATTTCTAAATGCTTTAGGACTCCCCTGCTTTTGACTTCCGTGTTGGTTGCCTAAACACCTGGGTCCTTAGTCACTCCTGCTTCACTCATGAAGGCACCTTCTCATGTTCTTGTTTCCACTAAGAGGAATATGGGTTGTTTCAGGCCTGCCTGGCTAGTGTATTGTTATTTTTCTTTCTTCATCAAAGTGTCTATTTTGACCTGCTCTATGTTTCCTTTCATGACAATCATAGAATTTATTCTTAATTCAGATGTTAGTCTCCCACGTTTTTGTCACGTGTGTCCTTTACAACTACGTAATGATGGTCTTGATGTCTGCAGCAATTGATTTTTGTTTGCAGTGTCCATGGCCTTCTGAGGGTGCCGATTGCTCCCGTTAAGCACCAGTGGTGACCTACTGCAGAGTGTCTGGCATACACTTCTCAGAGGCATTCTGTCAAACAAATGACCCCAGGACTGTGTTGAGGAAAAGGCATATAGTACCGTGTAGCTACCTGGATCTCTGTCTGTAGTCACCAAATGCTGCCTATACATTGATCAGCTGGTTTTGCCCTTGATGTAGAACCCTTGGTTAGCACTGGTTGCGTAGAGTGACCCACAGAATATCCATGTAAATCCACTTGAAAGGTTAATTTTAAGGAGAATTTACAGTAAACAGTAGGTTTTAGCCACAGTAGATTTTTAGCCACCCTCTCTTTTACTTCAGGTTGTGTTTTTTTCCTCAGGAAGCTGTGTTGTTTTTCAGAAGAAACTGAAAACAACTAGGAAATTCTGTAATAAGAGCATTGTCTAATGCTCTGCATTAGATGAAAAAAAGAAACAGAAATGTTTCATTACTGATTAGCATGAGATAAAACTTTCTATTTTTAAGTGACTGAGCACAAATAAATCTATTCCTGATTAGTGATTTCCATGCACACTTTCTGGAAAACAGTGGTGACTAACGAGAAACTTTCTACTGATTCCTAATAAGGCTGAAAATTGCCCAAATAATCTGAAAGTCTAGACTAAAATTTCTGCATTATATTTGACTGAAACAGCCACCTGACCTGTAGTTTTTTGGTGGTTTTTTGTTAACTGTTATTCCCCAAATTCCATGTATTATCTAATAAATTACCTTTCTGATTAAGAACAGAAATTTAAATAATAGGCACATTTCTATGTACAATCCCTCCATGGAATTTTCTTCTTTTATGTGATGAAGATTGGAAGACTTTTTAATATATGATAGCTGCATGGTATTTTAACCCCTTATCTCTTCATAAAATGATATCCCAGCTGACTAAAATTATGAATACCAAGACGGTAATTTTGGACAGAGAGAAATAATATTATTTAGAAATAATATGAAAAAAAGTTCTAAGAAGATAATTTCTGTCTCAATATCCTTTCAGTGCTGAAAGAGCACTCAGGTGTCTGAATTCCTGATTGCTATTTTTCTTCCATTTTCAGCCTGGGTTACTTTGTTTCTCTTTTTAATTTCAGACTGCTGTAAACGTAGTAAAACCAAATATTCCATCGTGAAAACTCTGTTTTAGAAAAATAATCCTTGTATTCCCTTCTGGCTTCTTATTCCACTGTATGAAGTAGAACTTTTATTTCATGACTCTCTCAACAAAATTCTTCAGTTCAAAATATTGTGGCAATGAGGACAGAACTTCCAGCTGCCAAATTTGTGACCGCAAGGGAAGGTGACGTGCCTGAGAACCTGGCATGTGGTAGCCCAAGGCTCCCTGCAGCAAGGCCAGTCACAGTAAATCAGGCTTGAAACAGGGTTTCTTGAGGCTTGACCCTTCAGAGGGGGAAGTGTAATGGTACAGCACTGCTGACTGCGAGTCTGGAACAGCCTCTGCTTTCATTGAGATCCTACCGGGGAAAATGATCTGCGCTGTTTCTTTGTCAAAGGAGCTCATTCTCCTCTTCTTTTGGCATCGGTATGCTGTGTACAAATAGTTACATTGGAGATGGCCAGTCTAGCCCAGCAGCCACGTCTCTCTTTGTTTTGCTATTTGTTTTGAACCCTTCCTGAGTATCAGTAATTCATAAAATGAGGCTTTTTCTTTCCGTAGGGGTTGCTCTGCGTTTTTCCAAAGTCAGTTTTGTCTGTAGCTTGGCTGACAAGATGTTCAGTGTCACAGAACCAGTGCTTCCTGTAGCTCTGTGCAACTGGCCCTTCTCTTTACTGTGCTTCGCCACTCTCCTAATTTTTCTATATTGTTTACTCTTCCCGAGCTTAGGTGGAAAACAGCAAGGCATAAAAAATGATTTTGTTAAGATATTTCTGCCAGGTTTAACATTGTAAATGTCCCAGTCACTCATAAACATTTATGACAAATGCTTTATGGGAGATGTCTGTCTTTGTGAGTTAGATACATCAGATATAAACCCTGCCTTGAAATTGGAGGTGTCACACTTAATTCTCACAGCTTTAAAGTATTTTAGGAATGGAATTCAGCAGCCTCTCTCTATTCCCCAGCAATTTCTTTTCAAACATCTTTCTGTGTAACATTAATTCTGAAGGCAACAGCCACTGGAAACGGAGGTAACAGAGGCTGCGGCATTGCCACTCAACCGGAGATCTGCTGCGGCTTTGGTCTGGCAAATGACTTGGACCTTCAAAGGCCCGTGCAGTTACTGATCCTTGGGAAAGACTCTTCTGTCATTTATCCAAACACAGAAACTTTGAGAGCAACAGCCCTGTTGTTTTCTCCCAAGTTTGTGGCAAAATAAAATCCTCTTGCACTCCAGATCCCGCTAGAGGCAAGAGAGCCCACACCAGATGCATAGTATGGAGTGAAAAATTTATGGTTACTCTGATTAATGTTTAAACAGTCTAATAATATTTTAATAGTCTAAATGTTTTAATAGTTCAAGTGATCTAATCAGTACAGAAGTGTCTCATTAGTAACATGGTGACAATCATTATATGAAAAGCCTTCCTATATAAAAACTCTTTGTTGTTATGCTCTGTCCTAAGGTTTACACTTCAGTCTTAGCCCAGAAAAATGGGACGGGGCAGGTTGTTGGTCTTTATCATCATCCCAGTGTCCTTGACAGGAGGAATGCAGTGTTGATAATAGAGGGGCTTTGCTCTTGAGCACACTGGACATTTTTATAAATTCTCTCAGCACAGTCTGCTTCCTTCTCATTGTTTCCCCTCTCCACCCTTGGTTCACATCAAGGGCTCATGTTACGTGGTGATTTGTCTATCTGTTTTCCCCACAGTGTAAGGCAAAGCAGTTTAGACAAGTGGCATTTGACCACTAGAAAGTTCTCAAAACAGTTCTGGACAAAGCAGGCCCACGCAAACCTTGAGACTTTGCACGTGTCACACCAAAACAAGCCCTTTTTGAGGCTGGGAGGCTTTGTTTCTTGAGTGTGGTCTCAACATCGCAGGTACTGGTGGGTCTGCATCTGGAAAAGGTGGTGTTCTCTGAGAAGCAGTGAAGGGGCCTCTCCCCGGAAAAGACCAGGTATTTCAGGACATTGCCCCAATCTCCCACATTACTTATCCTTGGGCTTCAATCCACGACTGTCTGCTGGTGACCCAGCAAGCGTGGAAACAGAGAACTGTGTGGTATGCTAGAGGTGCCTCTCAGATGTTTTAAAGACCTGTGCCTCAAAGGGTGGAATCTTAATTTTTAAAAATTCATATATTTACAGTGAAAATGACTTTTTTCCTTTATTTTTTTTTTAGATTGGCTTTTGTGTCTTTGAGTCCAAGGTCAGCTTCATATTTCTTCCTGAAATGAAAAATAAAGAAAAAAAATATTGAGATAAAACCTCTGTAGATTAGACTTTCAGACAACCTTCATCAAAGTAAATAAGGTAGAAAACGTGCAATTTTTCTTGTGAGGTAGTTTCTACAGTTTGAAGGGGAGGATTCATTTTGTCTGTAAGGATGATCTCATTACTGGCATGGCGTCATAATTTTTATTTTCCATGTGGAAATTTGAAATTCTTCTTATGGAATGCTTTGGCTTCATAAAAGACATTCTTTACTGCCTGTAGTTAGCACATTTTTCTTAATGAATTTGCTCCTCAGACAGTGGAACTTACATTAGACCAAGGAAAATAGTTAAACTGAAGAGTTATCCCCTTGTGTACCCATGCACATACCAGAGATGTAGTATCTGCATCACTTTTACAGATATTGACATTTTCTGCACAAGTAAGTATCTTGAAAGGAATATTTGCTGAGCTTTTACTAATTTCATGTAATGAAATTAACATTTAAATAGTTCATGGATAGGTATTAAATCAATAGGTAATGATAAAGCTATTCATCTTCTGCACCTTGAAATCATTAAATGTTTTCCCTTTCCTTCCCAAAATTCCTTCAGCAGAAGTGAGCACACAAAAGAGACTCATTGCATTAAGATGTGGTCGAATGTTTGAAGAAAAGAGCTTGGGTTGTTTAATCTAGAAGAAGTATTGGGGAGATATGTGACGCTCAGAAAATCCCATTGTTTTTCTATCCGTTCCTGCTAACTGCTGGCAGCACTGCTAGTTGCTCACGGTTATCTCGTGGCAGACGCTGATAGGCAGCAAACCTGCGTATTGCAGTGATGGCTTTGCAATTAGGATATTTACAGGCGTTTGTAATGCCCAGGGATACAGTGTTAAAATCCACCGGGTTTAACAGCCTGCAGACTTCTCTGGCTCTCTGATTCAGGGGGTTTACAGAGTTTCCAGAGGGGTGGTTTGTAATGGTACGGAGGTGACCGGTCCAGACTCGGCAGTGTCCAGGCTGCCCGTGATGGTCGCTTCCGTGTCATCTGCTACAAGGCAAAGTGCACTTCCTCTTTCTTGTGCAGCCTAATTACTTCTGGGGTATGATTCTGTAGTTTTTAATGTGGTCATTTTGGTGCTAGTAGAACAGAAAATGCAATAAAGGTAAGAATTTTAAACCAACAGATACCTACAGGCAGAACTAAGACCCGAAACTGTGCAATCTAGATTAAATACAGAACAGGATTTGCAGACTGTTTGTAGGATTTCACATTGTTTTGTCGTTCCACTCTCCTGTAGAGGCTATGAGTCTCTGCAGATTTACAAAGTGCAACCTTATTTTTGTCACTTTGGGGAAAATTAGCTTCTTATTGCAAACAGTTTTGGTTTTTTTTCCTAGTGAATTAACACAAGTGATTTTGCACTCTATTTGTCTTGTCAGTCCATGCTTTCTTCTGGGGACAAATGTTCCATAAGCTGCTATCAAATAATGGATGTTATTGGAATGCTTGAATGGCTTACTACACAGGGCATTCATCCTGCCTCAGCTAGTTTGGAAATGTGATTATTTTGGTAAATCAGTCAGATTTTAACACAGAGAAGTGGCAGTTGATGTATTTGTAGAGGAATGTCCTTGCTTAAGTAAGAATCCTAATGAAGGATCTAGTATGAGATCTTGTATTAACTGATATTAATATTGAGCGGACAGTCTGATTAACTGATAAAATCTTATATAACATCTTTTAGTTTTCTTCATTTTCCATGGAAAAAAGACCAAGCAGTGCATTGACATGAATTCCCTCGTATCCTCGACCTCTTCAGATCTCTTGCTTTGCATATGATATTGTTTAACTTCCTCCAATGGTCTTCATCCAGTAAAAGAAAATAAATAAAAATAGCATCTTACTTCTGACTTTTAACATTTCCAAATGTGATATTCTGGCAGTTTTAGATTGGCCAGTACTGGTACTCAAAGAAGCGAATGAACAAGATAAATTCATAACAGATTTCACCCGACCCCCAGGCCTTGCTGTTTTAGTGAAATGGACTTTTTTAAACAAGAAATATGTTCTGTGGAGTAAGTGAGAGCCTGTAACTAATATCTTGAAAAGTGGCATTGGAATATGCCATGACTCTTAAGTTGTCAAATATTTTTTTCCCTTGTTGGTTTTTTTCCCCATTCAGCATTACAGTCGAAACCCAGCTCTGCTGCCAAGGTTTCTGTGTTCTGTTACAACAGTGTAAATTCGTTCTTCCTACATGGAAGTGGCCTCAGCTGCACCAGGGGAGGTTTAGGTCAGATATGAGGAGCACTTCCTTCCCCACAAGCAAAGAACCCTAAAGCTCATAAAAAACCAACATACCTAGTGCTTAACCTCTCCCATCCATCTTGTAAGTGCTTAACATAAATGTCTTTATTGTTTTGTTCATATGTTTACAAAATTGACATTTATAAAGAGGATTAAATCCTAAGCAATCCTCCTCATCTCCTTAACCATCTTTTTTGCTCATTTAACCGAACTACAGTTCACAAAAGAGTCCATCTTTTAGTGTTTGAGCTGTATGTTGGAGTGTGACATCAATATGGGATGTAACCACAATTAAATATGGTGTAGTCACTTGTTTGAAATAGCAAGACCAAGCCAAATCCTGTCTGAAGGACTTGCAGGTGCTGACAACACATGCGTTATGCCTTTTCAATACCTCACTCTGCATTAGTTTGTAGTCAATGGGGTAAGGTCAAGATTGCCTTTGTCTGGGTAACAGGGAAGGCACTCATTGACTGGCTTTGAGAATTGGTGTTTTCCTCCATCTGCCCCATGATCCAGCACAGTCTCTGGCTCTCCCTCTTTTGGTGCAAAGCAAGATTCAGGTTTTCATCTCTGCAGTGTCTCTGTGAAGATCTCATAGATCTCCTGTTCATCCTCATGGAAATGTAGATATATAACATCTCGTGGGAGCTGCAGGTTGAGGTGAGTAGACCCAGAGGAAGCTGCAGAGTCTGCTCACCTCAACCTGCAGCTCCTCCATGCACTGACCCAGGTTCTCAGAGGACACCATCTCCTGGTCTTGGCCTCTGGCAGAGGCACCAGGCAGGGTCTGTGATCCCAGCCCCGTGGGTGCTGGGCAGCATGGGCAGCATGCCCCGTGGGTGCTGGGCAGCGTGCCCCGTGGCACTTCGCTGCCACTGCTGCGCAGTCCCACGCTGCTTCCTACCCACCATTTCTGCTCACCCTTCTGCATCCCTTAGCTGCTTAGTCTTGTGCTTTGTGACAATACCTGCAAAGAATTCAGAATAACTAGTGAGGCCCAGCCTAAAAAATTAACTGCTCGTTCCCAGTCTTAATTACTTTGACAGCTGGCATTAGAGATTAATGACTTTCACTAACTGCAAGAAAAAGATGTTGTAAGGTGATCGTATCTGTATACAACATCTTATTTGGCCAGAACTGTGATTTGTACAGGACAAAAAAGCAGCACAATGCTTATGTCATAAATCCCATCTGAGACTTTGTAAAAAGGTTAAGGGGAGATTAATTTTGAAACTCATAAAATCAAATCTCAGCTCTTATCCCAGACAGACCTAGCAACTCGAACTGAATTTCAGCATTTCTAGGCCAAAAAACGGTCTCTTGTCTACGACTGCCGTTGGGAGATAGAAGATCTTGCTTGTTGCATTTTTTATGGACTTTTAAAGGTGAAGCTCTGAGCAGATTCTGACAGGCCAGTTCCAGAAACGTGGGGCAGAAACGCCTGCACACGTCTGTAAAGACATGCATAAACAAGGCAGCTGGGAAACAAGTGATGGGCGTTTGAGCCTCACCTGTCCCCGTGAGTTACGGGCTGGGCTGCGCAGCTGACGTACTGTTAAAAATAAAGCGGTCTTTCCCTAGTTACAAGTTGCGATACAAAAGGTGAGCGTAAGTCTCGCTACCTGGTGTGTCAGAGAGAAGTTGGAAAATAGCAGATTGTGCTGGAAGAACTCCAGCCAGCCAATTTAACCCTCGTCCAATTCAAAATCTGACCTTAGCGAGCGCATGGTAGCGAGCCGCGTCCTGGGTTCACTTCTAGAAAGCGTGCTGAAACAGTTTCAGCCAGGCTGTAAAACTTCACTGGAAAATACCCTTCAAGTGATGATCAGGGCAGGCAGGATAATGTACAGCAGGTCATTGGTAATGTGACCTCGAAATAACTCTCTCGTGGATCCCGAGCTTACAATGCAAGGCGGTGTTTATGTTGGAACAGCCACGGACTTCCTGACTGCTCAGCACCCAGGGGATGCCGAGGGAGAAAAGCTTAAAATAATCCCACCTGAACTTAGGCTTCCCAGGAGTAACCATGTCACACTCAATGACAGGGAAACAGCTTATTAACAAACCTTCTATAATATATTCAACTCTGGGTGTGGTAAAATTGTGTCTTTTGCATCAGCAGATTCATTTCTAGGAGGGACCTTTTCCACCCATCTCACAGCGGTGTGGTCCCCAGTTAGCTGGGACCCCAGATCGTTCCTCTGAGAGGCTGAGGGCTTGGAACCTGAGACGGGGCTCGCTGAAGACTTGCTTTCCGCGAGGTGTGAGTGGCATGAGGAAGCTGGCCCCTTCTCTTTACTGCAGCAAAACTGATCCAGTTTCACAACATAAACACAGGAGTCTGTGTTTACCTTGCACGGATGTGTACGTGAGGCTGTGCTGGCTTTGGCTGGGTGGAGTTCACGTTCTTCAGAGCATCTGGGGTGGGGCTGTGTTTGGATTTGTGCTGGAAACAGTGTTGGTAACACAGGGATGTTCTGGTGACTGCTGAGCTGAGCTCACACAGAGTCAAGGCCTTTTCTGCTCCTCACCCCACCAGTGAGCAGGAGGACTTGGGGGGGGACACAGCTGGGACAGCTGACCCAAGGGATGTATTTATGCTCAGCATAAAAGGCTGGGGGAAGAAAAAGGAAGAGCGGTACTTCTGGAGTGATGCCGTTTGTCTTCCCAAGTCACTCTTACGTGTGATGGAGCTTTTCTGGAGGTGGCTGAACACCTGCCTGTGATGGGAAGTGGGGAATGAATTCCTTATCTTGCTTTGCTTGTGTGTGCAGCTTCTGCTTTATCTGTTCAACTGTCTCCATCTCACCCCATGAGTTCTCTCACCTTTGCCCTTCTGATTCTCTCCCCCGTCCCATGTGGGGGGAGTGAGTGAGTGGCTGGGTGGGGCTGAGCTGATGGCTGAGATTAAACCAGGGCTAAAATAAGACAGGGTCTTAGATGGAGAAGAAACTCCAAATTGCTGGGAGCACTAACTGTAAAATCTGACTATTCTCACAGGCTCTTCAGTTGTCTAGTAGCTTGATACTGCAGGTTCATCCTGGCATAGCTGTAAGATTTTATTTGTGGCAGTCCTAAATCATGGAAATCATGCTCTTCCGTGACAACTGTGAGCTATTGCCATGTGCAGTTATCAGTATTGCTCAAAGAATTATTGCTGTCTGGTTATCAGTCTTATCCACCTTAATTCTGTAATGAATATAATAAACCACTTGTATTTCTTCTTGTGGCAGTAACAAATTTGGTTTGATGCATAAAAGATGAAAACCATCACAAACTTATTTTTAGTTGTCTTCTTTTTTTATGTGAAAGTTTTAATATTTTAAAATCATCTAATTGGAGCTATTTCAGTTGCAGGTTAGAATAATCACATACACTAATTACAGAAAAGGGTAATTCCTTTCCTAAATGCTTTTACTTGCTCATCAAAACATCTATTGTTTGGTGTTTGGCTCGTGTCCTCACAAAGGCTGTGTGGATGCCATTACTAGAAGCAGCAGTCTTTAGGAGGTAAATGTTATACTTTGCCTCCACGCAAAGTGTAACATGCCCAGAATGATTTTCAGAAGTACTGTGGTTAAAATGCTTTCAGAACACTGGTTTGCCTACTCTCTTATTGACCTGGGAAGCTGATTCTGGTATAATCCAGCAGTTGGCCTTGATGGCTGCACGATGATGGTGCATAACAGATGGAACCAAGTATCTCCCCATGCCCCTCGGAACCCCGGGCCTTGAATAAAAGGAGCTTTACATTTAACTTTACTGTAGACTAAATCACCCTGCAGGCAAAGATGCTGAGCATGCTGTAGCATCTTTGTGATGAGGAAAGGCTGAGAAACCTGGGGCTGTTGAGCCTGGAGAAGACTGAGAAGGGGGTCTGATCAATACTGATGAGTAGCTAAGGGGCAGTGGGCAAGAGGATGGGGCCAGACTCTTGCCAGTGTCGTCCAGTGACAGGATAAGGGGCAACAGGCACAAACTGGAACCCAGGAGGTTCCATCTGAGCAGGAGGAGAAAATTCTTTGGTGTGAGGGTGTCAGGGCCTGTGCCAGGCTGCCCAGAGAGGCTGTGGAGTCTCCTTCTCTGGAGAGATTCCAAACCCTCCTGGACACTGTGATCCTGGGCCCCCTGCTCTGGGTGACCCTGCTGGAGCAGGGGGGTGGCACCAGATGATCCCCAGAGGTCCCTTCCAACCCCACTATGCTGGGATTCTGAGATACTGGGAAAAGTATCTTTTACAAAGAAGCAGTTATCCAACTGGAAGGTAAAACGGGTTTGAACAACTACTTTCTGTCATGGCCCTTGTAGAAAACATAGAATTTATGTTCCTCGGAACTACTACTGAAGCAAACTGGAGCATCAGAGTAGAGCCCTCCATTAAGAAATAGCAGAATTCCTAAAATGGGCTTATATCACCTGTTACTGTTTCCAGAAGAGGTTGAAAAAACTCAGTTTACAGTGGTACAGCAAAAATGTGTTTATGAATTCAGCAATTGATATTTTTCTAGTTCCTACATAAATGAAAGATTTTAGGTGTTATTAGGATTTTGCACAGCATGGTAGGTGTATTTAGAGATTTTAATTTAAAATCACTAAGCGGTGTTGATTTCTCATGTGGTGTTTGTACATGTGGCATCCAATTACAGGCAGATCAGATGCTCAGGGACAGGCAGTGCAAGCAGGTTGTAAATGGTTCCTTGTGCTTTTTATAGATAAAATGGACATGGAAAAAGAAGTATAAAGATGAAATCAGTGACAGTTATTACTTGGTGTATAGCAAATAACGGAACTTTTCCAGAGCAGATGAACAGCAGAACATGGGCAGATGGGTGAGTGGGCAGGATGCACATGGTGCAAGCAACTCTTGCATCCCCTTGGAGTTAAAGTAGCTGGTTTGTGTGGCGAGGTTTGGTAGCAGAGTGGGGATGGGCCACAGCGGTGGACTCTGCGAGAAGAGCCCAGGGGCTGTCCCCATGCCAGACACATCTGGTTCCAGCCAGCTCCACTCGCATCTGGACAGTCTGTGTCTACCTACACGGGTTTCTTTACACCCTGTAGAGACTGATCTGGGAGATATTTTAAGGGTTAAGGAAACAGGCTCAACAGAGTCAGAGTTTATTGGAAATAACACGTTTCTCAGTTATCATCAGTTCTCTTTATCTGGACCAGCATGTGATCAGTTTTGTTTTCCACACTTAAGTACCAGTCTCTGTGTGGGTTTCTCTCGCCCAGGGATCACATTTAAAATAAGGTCCCGTGCTCGTGGACCTTTAACACGTTTTACACTTGATGGTTATCACTGTTCCTTGTAATCCTCAAGACTGAAATCTGTTGACATAAAAGAACAGTGAAGGGTCTTTTTTTGCCAGGTTTCTTTAAAAATATATTAATGAAAAAGCAGAAGTGATCTTTTAAACAGGGGGGACCTGGAAGGCCCATGGAAGGTTCTGGAAGCGGCATACTGGTGTTTAGATATTACTACATGACTCAATATAATCAATAAACATAGGTCTGTCCTGTCTTGTAGTGCAGCTGTTTGTGTCTGTGTATAGATCTGTTCATACGTTACCTCCTATATGGATGCACACACATTAGGGATGACATTTCAGTATTAAAATATAGCTGAGTCTTTTCTTTATTCTTCACAGATGGAGGGAAGGCAATTCACCTAAGCTATAGAATTACTTAAAATGTATTTATTCTGCTTTCCATCACAATCACTGAACACCAGAAGAGATGAACACTATAAATCTCCAGACAAAATCAGCTTGCAAATGTGTTTTCAGTACAACAAAGCTTAATGTGTTATATTTGTGCAATGTTTTATAAAATATCACAGTAACAGAAATAAATAAATAAATTCCTTTCTGGTTACAGGTTTCAATATATCATACAATTTCCCATGATGTTTTCCTGCATGTCTTCACAATGAAATTTTATTTTGATTCTAAAAAAATAATGGAAAAGTTAAAAAATGAAATATAAAGTACTTTTTGGCATGATAAGTCCTTTAAAAAATACCATATTGCAGTATCTTACGATAACCCTGCTATGAATCCACATTACCAATATATACATTGACTTCAAAATAGCAGGAGTATTTTGGAATGTATTTCCAAAAATCTCAGCCTGAAGCATTGTAAAATATTTTTATTATGGAGGTGTTCTAGAAAATGATTTAGTGTGGGAGCAAGAGAAGCAAATTATATGAAAATGTGACAAAGGGATACACAGGAAAACTGTTGTAGCTTCATAGAAGAATGATGATTCAGAAAAGATCTCACTTCTTATTAGGTCGACTAATTCTTGCCGGGATTAGATCGTGTGCTCGGTTAGTAGATCAGCCTTGTTGCTGGGTAACTGAGATGTGGATGTGGAAAAGGTTACACGTCAGACACGGAACTTGTGTCTGAAACTAACCTCTTAGCTTGACCTGTTTGAGCAGCTTTCAGGGCCTGACCCTCATGCCCTCCTTTTCATGGGATAAAATCCTGTAATCTGAACCAAAGATACTCTGTTAAAATTGTGGTTATTATTTCCCCCCCTGGAGGATTTGATATATCTGATCTCCAGAAGTTCCTGTTTCTTAAAACCTAGACAAAATACCTCTGTATTTTACAAGAGGGAATAAGAGAGAGGTTTGGGTCCAGAAGAGGTAGTGTCAGGAAGATGCACCCAGAAGGTCTGAGAAAAGCACCAGTCCTGAAGTCCTCCAAACACTGCACTATGGCTGCTGCTCCGTTTCATAGGCATAATCCCCGGCGTTTACGAGCGTAATCTACAGAGGGGATTCTGTGGCAGAAATCTTAAAGGACGTTGTCTTTCGCAGCAATTGCAGACCGAAGGAAAATCATGTCCTTAACCTTCCTACGGTCTACAGAATACACTGAAATACAATTTGACTTTTATATATAATGGAAGATAATTTTCCACCTCCAAAATATTTATTCAAACATACAGCATGTTGTTTGCTGCATTGCAAGTAAAGATTAAACTCCCGAATTACACCATTCAATACTCAAATTAATTTCTAGAATGAACTCTTCAGTTGTCTTTCCGTGAAATACGCATTTATAACGAAGATTTTTCTGAAATGTTTCAGGGCTGCTTACCTTTGGAAGTTTTAGACCTATAGGAAAGCAATAGGCTAAAAAATCACTTAATTTTCTTCACAAGAAATAACTACTATTAACTAGTAATCAACATTGAATTAAAAAATTAAGTTAACAGGTTTTTTTTTTACTAGAAATGCCTGTCAAGTAAAGCAGAATAAACCCCGACACTTTCTAATTTCAGAAAAATTATTAGGTGTCTTTAATATCTACCTTCTTTGCTGGTAATAGATTTGCTGAGTGCCTAGCTACAGATTATTTATTTGATGCTATATCTTCAGTGTTGCATGTCAGTAGTTGGGTTCTGGGAGGAACTGGAAGGGGCGAATTGAGTAAGGTCTGCTTAAAGGACTCATTAAACCCCTATTTGGGTAGCCAAGAGCCACAGCAGTATCAATTACACCCAAGTGAACCAGGAAATTCAAATGCTCAGCATTTGTTAGAAATTATAATCTGGATGGCTTCACTCTCTGGGACTTCCTCTCAAAAGTTTATGGGGTATCAAAGTTGAGTGCCTTTTCTGAGCGGTCACTGGCCTTACAAAGTGATATCCATTTAGACTGACTTTTTGACATGGAAGGACTTGCGATGTCACTAACTTCAGGCTTCAAATATTTGCAGCCTAGAAACGCAGGCAGCAGGCTCAGCGATATGCTGAAATATTTTGTTTTGTAGACAGGGCCACAATCTTTATCCTACCAGTTTTATTCCCTACTACAATGCGATTTTCATCCTAAAATAAAAACTTTAATCTTTTAACAGAGATCTGCCAAATAAGATCTCTTACCATATGCAGGGAATATATGACTTTATCCCTCTGCCTTTACTTTGAATATTTTGAGATACATTTTCCGTAATCAGTTTGGAATGACTTCCCTGATGGGTGGAATATTCCGTGCTTGCTGATGTCTGCCTTTCAGAAGAGGAGGTAGATTGCCTGAGTTGGGCTCCCTCGCGCTGGATGACACTTGTCACCCCCGCCCAGCGACGCACAGTAAGGTAGAGTTGCACTCGGTGCGCGTGTCTGCGTCGTTGGCGGTACGCTGCAAGATGCCCACGGTCGGAGGGGTTTTGCAGGAAAATGCAGCCACTAGAAATTAACTACATATTTATACTGATGTTTAGATGTTATTAAACCGTTGAAACCTTAATGAAACTTTCAAACAAATGTGTATTGCCTCATTTCATAAATGGTTATTAGAATTATGTTTTCTCATTAAAATATAAATCTGCACCGTTACAGAAGAAGCTAAATTTTACTCCTTTCCTTTCTCCTTTAGGCAAAAAGAGCGTTTTGTTAGTGGAGAGAAAGTTTAATATATTTTGAGAAGATGTCTGTCGTATAGGAGAATGATCCATGGTTATTAAGATGCAGTCTTTTAAAGAAACCTGAAAATGCTGTATGGAAACTCTACCAAACTCTACGAAATCTGCTCCGAACACGTAGCTCGGCAGGCGTACTCTTGCTCTCAGTGTGTCTGGTTTGTTTTCCCAGTGTCTTGATTTCAATTAGCTGTGTAAGGATTGATTCTGTTAGCGTTTCTTGTTACCACAAAACTCATTTAAGAGAAGAAAATCTGCGTTACAGTCCTGGGGGATGTGGCAATAAGCAGTGTTCTTTCTGGAAACTTGGAAATGAACATTTGTTCTCCTCATTCAGCGTTCTTTGTCATATCAATGAAGGAATAATTCAGTAAAGCACATGAAAAGAATTGGAGATGTCTGATTCCAAGATGACAAATACAATCGGTGTGTCAGATTCCTTAATATTTTAGAATTTTGGTATGAAATAGGCGATCCCCAAGGTGTCTTATTTCTGAGCTCTGGCACTCCCTGCTGTTCTATAGACATTTCATTTATCCCCACATGCTCTTTTCTCAGTCTGTGAATAGCCCTGCATAGACACAGTGGCTGCTGACAGCAAATGGACAGTGTAGTCAGGGAACTCGTTTTGCTACCTCGGGGTGTTATTTGTCTCACACATAGGTGTCACTGCACTTTGCCACTTTTTCCTTGTGTTTCATCTTCATCTACCTAAAGCCTTATTTCCCCAGATCACTCCCAGTGCTTATTTACCCGTAAGAGAAAGCTCGCTTCAAAAGTAACAAGAAGAGATCAATTCCTCTGAGGCTTTATGTGAAATGATTTCAGAAAATACTTTCTGAGATAAACTAATTATTGTAAAGTAATCTCTTTTCCTAATAATGGATGATAGATGATGTGTGGCCAAGTGCTTTCTTTTACTCATACTGAGATAACCACGTGCCGTTTCCTATAGTACTTCGCTTCATTTATAGTTTTGATGTGGCTGAGTTGGCACCATGCTGCATTTTGAGGCAAGGATGCCTTATTTCCTTCCTTTACTTGCATTCATTTTGTATCTGTAATTGTGAGTGCCATGTTACTCTTGGAGTTTCTGGAGATACAGACAGCAGAGGTCTGCCACCTGAAAATCAGTCAAGCTCTTAATTTAGAAGCCTTTCAGTAAATTTAGGGTGGTGTCTTTAACCAAGAAATTTTTGTAAGATTAGATCAGTTTCAGTCTCTTTTGTCATAGTTTTTCTCTTAAGTTCTTGATTAATTTTTAGTCTGTGCTTTTTGATTACTGATACAAAGCTTCTGAGGAGATTGTCCATTAAGCTACCATTAAGATACCTGTTACCTGTGTGCAGCTGTTTCTTTGAGATAGCCTTCAGTTATGGATTTATTTAGATTTCTGTGTAAAGTCTGAAATTAGGGAGTAGATGTAATCAACATCTTGAGCCATTCTTTATGAGACCGATAGTACACAGGATGTTGAAAACCTGTCACTAAGGAACTAGGAGGGCCTAAGAAGCAGTTATTTAATCAAGAAGTTATTTGATGTCCAAGGTTGAGCAGCCTGTCCTCACTGTACCCGAATTATGCAAATTGAATTATTTACATTGAATTAAAGTAAAAAAAGCCAACAAGTGAGATACCTGAAGCGAGGGGATTACTGAAAGCATCCTTTCTCCAAGCAATTATGCTTCAGTAGAATTCAAATTAAAATAGAATTTAAATGTTATGGAATTTTTTCCAATCATATACACATAAACAAAACACCCCAGTACCTATTTCTGGACGAGAAATCACTTGATCTGTATGTTGAAAGGCATATCATCAAGATACAATGTTCTGGCCTGAATTACAGGACTGTTAGATGCTGCAGGTAACTGGTGGCAATATGCCACAGGGCATGGTCCTCAGAATGGAGACCCAGCACACTTACGTAGTCTGCTAAGGAAAAAAGCCTTCCTGGTGGACTGCCTACAGTAGGGTATTTTTAGAAGTAGTATCAGGTGAGGAAAAATAATGCGGTGTTTTTAATGTGAAAATAATTGGCAAAAGTCTCTTGATTCCAACAGAATGGGTCATGCTCTGACTTACAGAATGTAGCTGAGTTTCTAATGAGGGTGACTCTGAGGAACTGTCACAGTTACCTTCAGTGCTGGATGACAATATATTAAGTTTTCTAGTAATTCAAAATGCGATCCGTATCATGTGTCTTGCAAGGAGAAGCTCTCAGAATATTTACCAGATGAAGTGTTTTTGTTTCAAGCCAACTGGTTGTTTTTGGTGCGGTCAGTCCTGCAGCTGGAACTGCCCCAGGGCTCCCTGTGCCCGTGTGGTTCTCCTTCCACGCTGCAAACCAACGTTTTCAAGCACAGACATTGTGTATCAGTTGACTCCTGTAATACAGGATCTGGCAGGAGAACTTCAGCAACTGTCTGGAAGTCCCACTGGGAGACATCCTGGTCCATTTAATCAGCTGCTTTGTGGTGAAGGTGGTAGGAGTTCAGTCAAGCACCGTGGCTCAGAATAATAGTTCATTCTCTCAGAGCCGTGTGCGGTTGCCAGTCTGTTGGTTGCTCAAATCAGCTCACGGTCTCATTCATGCAGAGACTCCCTGGGCAGTGCCTGGACCAGCCAGCAAACTGGTGACCAAGTGTGTTATGTGTGTACACAGACAAGTTGTAACTATCGCTCCAACCTGAAATTCATCCTTACTTATAACTTAAGTGTCATACATCCTGCAACCCATGAGAGGATAACAAGAAGGCTGTTGTCTACTCGATAGCCACAGGGTTAGGACTCTGCCTGTTTTTTCAAAGGCTAGAACAAGGTTGTTCTTGTCTAATATGACTGAAGGAAGTGCAGATAGTGAAGCCATCTCACTCATTTCCTGTAGCTTTCCTGAAAACTCTGTTCATATCTTGCCTTGCCTGAGGAGATCAACCTATATTCCTCAAGGGGAATGACCAAAAGACAGGCTATAAATTATTCTAGGATAGGAGCACGTTTTGTCGGTCTTGACAATTCATATAACAAACTTCGGACTGTTCATTACTTAGAAATCAATGTCAAAGTTAGTGGGTCGGAGTGGGAAAGACAGCAAGTATGTGAGAATGTGGAAAATCAGAAGAGAAGGAATAAAGCAGCTTCCAGTTCCAGGCTGCTTGATGAAGGGCACATGAAACATTTATCACCCGGTGTGCAGACACGGTCCTTGGGGGGAGGCAGCACCAGAGCTCCCCTTGCTATGCTCTGTGTACAAGGCATGTGCCAAGCTACCAAGCACTCTGGAAACACACCAGGTGGAAATGGAGAGATGCTTGTTTAATGAGGGCAACTCTAAAATACAGCCCATGAGCCATTTATTTATTTCTTTAGGTGGCAGATTAAAGAGGAGCCGTGTGGAGATTGTCAGAACTGCTTTTTTAAACTTGGAAGACTTGATTCTATGTATGTCCTCTTCTGGATCTTTAACTGAAAATAGAGTACAGCAAGAAACTGTTTCACTTATTTCCTTTCAGTGTTCCTTAATTGCAAATGAAAGGAGTTTCACTTCATGAAGTGTCATGGACTGGGGAACAGTCATCCAGATTGTGAAGGAAGACCAACCAACACTGAAAAAAAAAGCTCCACCAAAGTCTTCATACACAGATTTAATTTGTATTTTGCTATTAAACCTAGTGCTTTCACTCTCACCTTTCCATTTCTACCAGCTCCATGTAGCTTCTATAATGCTAATAGAATAGAAAGACCTAAAAGCCCTAAACTTGCTAGGAATAAATATCTAGAAGAGAAGTAACTCTTGTTTTTTCATGCCTTTACATTCTCCTACCCCTTCTGCCATATTCAGGTGCTGGCATGCACATGGATTTCACTGCTGCTGCTTTTCTGAGCGCTGGTTGGTTGGCTGTTTTGTATTTGCATGGCTTTAAGAGAGCTAGTATGTCTTTCATACAATCCACTCAAAATTCAGCCTGCCATCACTTCTTTGATTTCAAACTGGAGGACATCAGTACAAGCTTTTTCAGCAGTTCCAGTCAGAGTGGTTTTGACCTGGAGAAGTTGCTACTCTTGACTAGTTTTTTGTCTTTTTAATTTTGTATTTTCTGACGGAATAAAGCCCGATAGTCAAGGTCAGCGTGGCTTTCACTGAGCTTAACCATAAGATGTTCTTGGCCTGTGCACAGGGCAAGTGTTATCTTCTTTAACTTGGCTGCTGTGAGTACAGACAGAAGGTGATGACCTAACTCGGGGAAAACAGCATTCCTTCTTACAGCTTTTAAGCATTCATTTGTAATCTGACAGTTTTTAAGTTCTCATTTTCTAATTGAGTTGTCAGTCTGCATTTAAAAAATATGTTTGTGAACAACAGTATGAGAATCATTTTCATCTGGCTTTTGGAAGCTCATACATGTTCACATTTCTTGCTGAAAATTGCCTTTACAGCTCGAATGTGTGACACATCTAAGTGCATGATGGCCAGAAGAGTGGTCACAGAGCTTTAGTTCAGGAAACTGCTCTTCATCTTTTAAACAAAGTACGCAGTGAGGAATGATAAATATATTAAATATCATTTTAAAAAAACAACTCGACAATAAAATACTGAGAAACAAATGGTGCTTGAACCTAAGCCCAAAATAACCAGGGATACAAAAGCTTGTGCTTTGGGAAGGTTTAATGTATCCACTGTTCCTTTCAGAAACAGGCAGTTTCTTCCTCATCCCCTGCCAGGAGACTCCTCCTCTTGGGATTTCTAAAGAATTGATTTATATGGGAATGAATTCTATGCAAAATCAGGATAACTTTTCAGCATTTCCTCATTTTCCCAGAAGCATAATCATAATCATAAGCTGAGAACCACAGACCTGAAAAACTGCTGTTGTAGTTCCCAACTATCATGAAAAGTGGTCTCAGCAGAAAACTAAAAACCAGTATGTAATTTTGTTAGTGAATGCAACACTATTAGTAGCCTATGTCTTTAAACTATATTTTAAAACTGAGAAGTAAAATCCTCAGTATTAAATTCCCTAATTAAACTTTACAGGATTAAAAAAACCCCAACAAAACAAAACAGAAAGAAAAACAAGAAATGAAGAAATGTATCCAATTTTTTTAATAGAAAAGTGCAAGCATTCCTTTTAATATGCTGGATTTGTATAATTAATGTAATATAAAAAAAAATACCTATACCTAATAGACAGTGAGTGGTACAAGGTTTCAGTATGTGAGAATGAAAGGCATTCTTTTCTTGCTATTTTAGCTCTCAAGTAACAAGGCAGGGCAGTTGCTTAAGCCAGAAACAATTTTTTTGATAGAACCTTAGTGCTTTATTTATCCACATTTAGCAGATTCTAAACTGGGCAAAATCTGGCATATGCATTTAAGCTCCAAGCAATACTCCAGCACTAAACAGGACTAGGAAAAATACCTCGAGAGATTTGTATTACCATTATTGGAAATACATATGGATCTTCAGCTTCCAGAATTTTCCACTGAAGAGTACTACAAAATTGAGATTAAAATAACGTTTTTTTGCTCTGAAACTTGTTACAAAGAAAGACACTGAGTATAATAAATTTTTCACTTTCAAGAATAAGCAATGCATGACATGACTTTTATTTTCTTTCTGGGAAAGAATGTAATAGTTTGTGTTATGTGGCAGCAGTTGTTAATACTTGTTTTAATTATGCATCAACTTTGATTTAGTAATACACTTCGAGGTAATGTTTCATATACATATTGTGTAGGAAATGATACAATTCAAGTCTGATAGGAAGAAAAAAGAAGAAGAAAATGCAGGGAATTAGCTATCTGGGATATTTTCTGTAAGTTAATTTATGTAAATCTGTACTAATCAGGAACTTCATGATATAAGACCAAGAAAATACAGGGTCAAGAACTTCATTTATAAATGGGTAAATAACCCATTTATACTATCTTACTATATTTTCTAGCCAAATAGGAAGTTCAAATGTACCTCTGTCTAGAAACAGATACTATTACTATACTACCAATAGCTTTTGGGCTACACACGTGTTTTGAAAACGTGACTTTTTTCATAGATACAACTATAGTTGCTTTAACCCCTGTTTTTCATTTAAGGTAGAGGCATAAAAAAGTCTCATGTCATCACTACGTCAGAACAAAAGCAAGGCTGCTTTAACATTCTAAATGAAGGAACTTTGTTTTGGGGAAAATGTACATGAAATATAGGTTTTCAGTTTGGAGAACTATGAAAAAACACAGCTGAAGTAGAATGAAAAACAAAACAACCAAAAAAAGACTGTACTTTTACAGCCATACAAAAAAATGAGACCAGGAATAGTTCATCCGGTATCCAGTGTTGGGCAAGGAAAGTACCTCCCACTTTCTGTTTCTTCCTAAATTAAGAGAAACAGGGTAATGCAGAGTGCAGAGATAGCTGATAAATATTTCCTTCAGGTGGCAATTGCCTTAGAAATCATAAATTTTCATTTTGAAGTTTAGCGATTACAAAATTCAGAAATGTCCAAAGAAGAGATTTCCTCTGCAATTTCCTCCCTCCCCTAATAGTGAGCTGGAGACACGGGATCATCTCTGGAATGCCCGCAGTACACTGATGACGACATCGTATGGGGCAGCAGCAGCAGCAGCAGAGGTTATTTAAAAAGGGAAGAAAACAGGCCAGATCCTGCTGGAATCTGGTTTGGCCATGAAACAAAGTAAGGTTAAGGGACCTTTACCGAAGATCCAGGTTTTAGGGTAAAATGTTGTCCTATCCACAGGGATGTGATCAGCAAGGTAGCAGCTACGTCTCCAGTAGGCAGGGACACAGTCTTTCGTAGCTGTCGGGGGTTTTTGGAGGATGCACATTCCCTGTTACTGCCAGACTGTAGCCCTTTCTCTCAGGTGCCAGTGAACGTTCCCCTGCCAGCAGTGGCCCTGTGCCTGGGCTGGCTGGCAGGGGGCCAGGGCATCGCTTCTGGACCGCGCAGACCGGAGTTCCAGTGTGAACTCCAGTGACAGTGACTGAGACCTGTGGGTGAGTCCCTGGGGGAGCAGGACACCTCGAACCGTCTGTGGCCGTGGGTAAGCTGTGTACCTGATGTACAGCAGGTGTACCAGAGCAGGTACTGCTGGAGGTGGCTGTGGTCACAGCAGTGTCACAGCAGGTGCACCTCTGAAGGGACCTTCCAAGTGATGGCTTTTCTCTTCCCAAGTCATCGTGACGCTTGATGGAGCTTTGCTGGAGATGACTGAACACCTGCCTGTGATGGGAAGAGGGGAATGAATTCCCTGTTTTGATTTGATTTTCTGCTTGGCATCTGCTTTACCTATTAACCTCTCTTTATCTTACCCCGTAAGTTTCCTCACTGTAACCCTTCTGATTCTCATTTGAGTAAGTTTTCCTGACTTTCGTTGTTGGCTGCAGGAACAAATGAAAGGTTGAGTAGCATACCCATACTATTTCATAGCATGAAAATGAAACAGGCCCTTTGTGAAACATGTGTCTTTTTATAAAGTAG
>WUAM01000066.1:791760-803622 GCA_024336885.1 Actenoides hombroni | reverse complement strand
ATGGTGACAGCCCCAAGGGAGCCCCTGTATGACCCAGTCCTGCTGCTTGCTGTGGCTGTAGCCTAGATGATCACAGAAATCCCTGGGACTGGCTGGCTGTTGAAGCCCTGCCACCTTCTCCAGCTCAGCAGTAACTCAAGGGCCTCACAGAGAGAGGACTTTTTAGCATCTCTTATTATGTCTTTGTATATATATATTTATACATTAAAAGGTTACAAATATATATTTAAATATTTTTATTTATACATCTGGATGCAAATTTATATCTGTTTTACATCAAAGGATATCTTTAGAAAAGTGCATGAATAAAAATTGCTGCACAATTGATGATGAAATTCAGGATTAAAGTTGGAATGTGAATAGAAAGAAAATCAAAGGAAAAGAAAATGCACACTTGGCATCAGCAATTTACAAGTTTGCTGAACAAATCTAGATGGACTAGATGACCTTTAAAAGTCCCTTCCAACAACAAAAAAATCCTGATTCTATGAAATTCCGGCCTATCTGGGCCGGTGTGAGTTGGAGACAGTGTGGGGACTGTGTCCACAGAGGGGGGAGGAGACCTGGGTCACTTTGAACGTGTTTGTGGTCCAGTGGGACAAACGGAAATGGAAATCCATCTGTCAGTGCTTCTGAGAATGCCAGGGGAGTGCTTGAGAACCTTTCTGTATGCTCAGCTATTTCAGCCTGGCCCAGCCAAGCCAGTAAATGTGTACTTAAACACAGGTACCTGGTCTTGGGTTTTTAGTGAGTGTTCTCAGGGATCAGAGTTTCGGGAGATCTATCAGAGCTGGCACCCTTCATGGTATTGTAACAGGAACGGATCATTCTGGGATCACTCAGGAACTGTTCCCTTTGAAACGCAGCCTGGGTGTGCTGTGCCTCTTTACTGTGCATACTGTGTCTCGCTTACCTGAAAACAGTGGTAATGGCACTCTGCCTTATCTCCTTTTGCTCTATTGGAGTCCATTTGCAATGTCAACTCGGCACGGAGAGTTTCATCCCTCTGACACGACGCCGTGATGTACTTTTTTGACACGGTGGATTCCCATCTGAGTGAGGGCCTTCCAGCTTCTGCAGTGATAAATGTGACCTGGTTTCGCACTGAAGCCGTTACCAGACTCGGTAGTTTATGATATTATTAACTGATACTGTCGATGTGCTTTCTAAATGGACTAGTTTAACTTCATCCAAACACTTACCTGGAAAGCTGCTTTTTACAAATGATTAATAACCCACGGTGACAGCGATTCCCAGAAAAATCTGCAAAGACCTTTCACTTCTTTTCACATAAAAATACATGAGATACTCATTTAGCAGTTAGGTAAGACGTATCTCCATAATGTCATAAGTCGATTAAATGCCTAGCTAATTAACCTCTTCCTTTTCATCTAGAGTTCATCCAAACTTTCTGACAATTCTTCAGAAATAAGTGAATAAACCACTAATTCGTAATCATCTGGCTTAGCAGAAATCACACTTGTCTGATTGCTACAGTGGGAAAATGGGAAAATTGCTGTCTTAGTTGCCTTTATTTTTACTTGCACGCATTTCGCCTTCATGTAAAGCAGAAGATTTTGATAGTGAGTGTTCCGAGAAATTACACTGCAGGTGTAAATCCCTGCGAATAGTGATGGTGGCCAGTAGGGAATAGTGATGGTGGCCAGTAGGGAATAGTGATGGTGGCCAGTAGGGGCAGAAGATCCGCAGCATTCTTTAGCAAGAGGGAGCTGGAAAGAGCAATGTGCACATTCATTTCAGGGCGACTTAAAACCCACCTCATAATTACACCTCGCTAGTCACAATGCTTGATATTTAGATCCTCATATATTTACTCCTAGTTGTGTAATGACACTTACTCCTTGCTTGGTGGCCAAGCACAGACGATGGAGTGGAATGTTTCCTAAGCTGTGTTTGACCCCTCCAGTGGCCACTGTTGGGGTTTGTCTGTAAACTGCTAATTAGAGCAGCAGTGTTTATTAAACTAGACCCCGTGACTCTGTGTATTGTCAGCAATATGTTTAGGTGAACCTAATCTGGCAAAATGTTTTGTTATTTCACCTGAAAGAGCAAGGGAATCATCTTTCACGGTGTCAGAGCTCGCTCTCCCACTGCTCCCGGAGCATCACTGGCAACACCACTGGTGCATATCTAATTCTTTCTCCTGACACCCACAGTATGCATTTTCTCTGGGTGCTGGGGCTGAAAACATCATTCCCCAGCCCAGCACCAAGCACCTCTGCCCCTTTCCGCCCTCAACCAGTCCCCGAGGGCTGGGGAGGGGAAGGGCAGCAGCTCTGGGCTGCACTCCCAGTACCATCACTGCCAGCAGTACAATCTCTACACGAGGGGCCTGTGCAGTTATTTACATGCAATCCTGGTGTGACTTCTGTTCCCAAGAGGTCTTTTCCCCTTCTAATCACAGAAGGCTTCAAAGCCTCTAGCAATCAGATTTCTACCTGTTTTTTCGGGCAGCGATGCAGGTAAGTGCTGTTCCTGCAGCTCCAGGGTGCTGGGTTGTTAACATCCTCCCTGGGCTCTGACAGAGCACTTTTCTGTATCCCTATCAACAGACTGCTTGGCCCCAGAGTACCTGCCGACTGGTAGCGAACCGGCTGCCCCTGGGTCCCCCCAGAGGCCTGGGCAGTTGCAGTTTGCTGCTGCTTTATCGCTCCTTTATCAGCCTGCTGAGCACCTGCCCGGCTTTTGGCACAGAGAAGCGCTTTTACTACAGCTGGGGCAGGACTGCAACAGCATTGCAAAAACTGGCTGGCTCTTTTACAACCAGGGGCTGTTCAATTTATTCCATCCTAATATCTTAAAACAGACTCTCTTTTTCTTGGTCGTTTGGTTTTGCTTTTGTTTTGGTTTTTCTTTTTTTTTTTTTTTTCTTCTTGTTGCAATTCAGGAGGCAATAATGTATTTCAGAAGTTACAGTAGACTATATATACATTTAATAATCTTTCACTTGTGCTTTATTTCCCATAACTGTTTTTTTAAATGACTAACAAAAATCCATGGAAGGAAGAATACATTTTTTCCCCCCGATCATCTCACCCCTTTGTCTTCACTAGAAGAATAAAATGAAAGGTTTTTCTGTCTGCAGATCTCCCTAGCCCCTGAATCTCAGGATTTAGTAATGGTGTAACTAGGTATGTAAAGGTGTAACTAGGAGGGTGGGAATCCTCACTAGCCATGTATCGTGGCCAGAGCAAATTTTTCCTTTTAACTTCAGTGAAGCATTTGAATCATGGCAGGAAACACAGAATTTATCAGTTGCTATTACTTCAGTTATATCCACCTTAACGAGGCTGTCTTCTCCATCTTCCTTCATTGTCTCCTCCCACTCACTTTGATTGTTGCATGTTTGGGGTCCTGGACTGGTGGCTCAGCTTCCATGTGTAGCAGTTCTATCAGAGGCTCAACCATTCCTGTGTCTGTTGGATGCCCAGGGATGTGTTTCCCCCAGAGGTGCTTGTGTTTCCCCTGTTAATAACTTCCTGTATCAGACTGTCACCATATGCCATCAAGAGGCTTGCTGAACACATAACCAAGCCAATCTCCTTGATGTTCTCCACATCCAAGGCCAATTAGCAGTTGTCACTAGGCTTTCTATCACCTTCTGGTTTGTAAATGTGCTACAAATCTAATGATTATGGAAACTGTTAAACCAGCAACTAAATCTGTTACTTCTCTGGAAGCAATTACTGGACTAATCAGGCCAGTTAGAGCTGGACAGATGCAGTCAAGGTCTCATGGTTCTGAGTGATACTTTTGGGTAGGATTTAGTCCAAATAGCTTTACTGATCCTCAAGTTGGCATTTCTGCTGCTCTAAAAAGCATTAAGCAAGTTTTATTCATCCTTTTACCTAATTAATGTTGGAGGAGGAAGACTTACGTCCAAAGGCAACACCTTAAAATGACAGAAGGTCTGCACTGAGGTAATCTCTGAAGAACTGAGAGATCACCTGAGGTGTTGTGTATCATGATGAGTAAATCCGTAATTCTCATAACTGTAGGTTGAAAAACTGCAAGTGCAAGGCAAAGTACAGATACAGAAGGAAAACCTCTGTGCCAGTGGGTAATTTCCCCCTTACATTTACTTTTGTTGTGATTCGAAGACCAACTGACAGGCTGGAGGATCACAGATGAGCACCCCACACACTTCCACAGCCACTTATAGGAACTGAAGGAGCCAAAATAAAATTTAGGAAGGCTTGGAGCTCTTTTTATGTTGTTTCAGGTTGGGTTTCAGAACCACAAACATTGGACACTTTAGATTTGATTTATAAAAGAAACGCGTCTTTACATCATCATCTAACAGTATTTGGTGACTTAAGAATAAAACATCAGATTTGAAAATTGGTGACAACAGTAATGAGACTTGGCAACGTTTCAGTCAATAAAGGCAGCTTAACTGGAGCATTATATTATGTAAAGTCTAATATTATTCAGTAACTGTAGTATTATGCCCCGTTATCCAATTATCTGTATTCATGCGACATGAGTTTCCCACTGAAACAGGTATTACAACTCAACCCACCCACTGCACAATTTCAGTAGACAGAATTTGCAGATCCCTCTGCTAATGACACCCACCAAAACACAGGGGTCTGAACAAGCACTCGGTGCTATTTGTCGAAGGATATTTTGGGGAAATTCATCTTTCTTTTTAGAGTAAGGTGGGATTGATCTTCACTGTGATGGGCTTCTGTGCAGTAATTCTCAAACACTCTGCTGCATGGAATCACGTAAATGCTATGGAATAGTTGGACACGAGGTATCAACATTTCAAATAGTCATGAGTAATGGAACAACAAAGATGGGTGTAGGTGCACAGAAGAGGCACCCAGAATACAAGCAGTTACAAGATAAAGAACAGGATAAGAAAAGAAGGGTTGCAAATACGCAGGACATCCTACCTGATGCACAAGAAGATGAACTGCAAAGAGCAAATAAATACATAGTATGAGGAGTAGTTGAGATCCCCCTTTGGGGAGGGATAGAAACCTGTGAAAATGTCAGGGCTCAAGGAAGGAGAAGCAGCTGAACAGCCTGCTGCAATTTTGCTCCCTCTCACCACAGAGCTCTGGAGCCTGCCCAGCTTGACCTCAGCCACTAAGACCAGCAAGGCTGTTCCTCGTGTGTGCTGTCTACACAGCAGCAGCTCCGTGGCATTGAGGTTACAAGTGTTAAAGAGCAACAGTTTTCTATACGTAGCGATGTTTATTAATAACTTTAATTACTGTTGATTAAGTGTAAGAACTAAAGTGTGTTGTTATTAAATTAATTTCAAACTGTTTAGTTTTACCATTTAAGGCCGGCCTGAGCTTTTGGTTTTCTCAGCACACCCTAGTGCTGTAATTCATTAGCTGAGGTGTTTGTGCAGGTGTATCTGTGTGTGTGTATGCACCTATCCTATCCCTGCACAGCCGTACACACGTGAGCAGCTACAACGTGCGCACGTTGTCACCTTGCAATATGCAGCCTGCTCTAGTGGGAGGTGCCCCTGCCCATGGCAGCGGGGTTGGAGCTAGATGACCTTCAAGGTCCCTTCCAGACCAAACCTTTCTATGATTCTGTGATGACCCATGTGAATTACCACCCATCCAGGCTATAATGTCCCGTCTTGAATGAAAGAGTGTTGTTGGAGATGATGTACAAAGCCTTGGTAAAGCTGCTGATCTCCCTTCATCCTCAGACTTAATCATTTCATCCAATAGGGCAATCAGGTTGATCAGGCATGATTTATCTGTGATAAATCCATGATGACTGTTTCCAGACACCCTCTTCACCATCTTCTATCCAGAAACAATTCCATGAGGACTCTTTCCTTGATCTTTCCAGGAAAATGTGAGGCTGACCATCTCATAGTTCCTTGAATTATCCTTTTGACCAGTTTTAAAGGTGGGTGTTCTTCTCTTCGGTGATTGGGAGATTGTGTGACTTGGGCACACCACTTAAGGCACAAAGGACTTTGCAGTCTGGAGTAGCAGTGTTTACCCACAGGTGAAGATGCTACAGGCATGAAGACAGTGAAACTCAGAAACCAGACTTCCCTACCTACCACCACTCGCATGTGGAGTAAAGTTCTGTCTACTTTACCCATCTGGGCAGACTGATCTTCTTTCACTGTCACATTGCCACAACAATGTGAAGTCATAAGAAAACACAAGCTTTCCTTATGGATTTCATATAGAAATTCCAAATGTCCTGTTAGACTCAGCACAGGAAAGACATGAGCCTGTTGGAGCTGGTCCAGAGGAGGCTGCAGAAATGAACCAAGGGCTGGAACCCCTCTGCTGGGAGGCCAGGCTGAGAGAGTTGGGGTTGTTCAGCCTGGAGAAGAGAAGGCTCTGGGGAGACCTTCCTGGGTCCTTTCAGTACTTCAGGGGGCCTGTCAGAAAGATGGGGACAGACTTTTTATCAGGATCTGTTGGGACAGGACAAGGGGTGATGGTTTTAAACTAAAAGAGGGAGATTTAGAATGGAGGGAAGGAAGAAATGTTTGACTCTGAGGGTGTTAATACCATGGCCCAGGTTGCCCAAAGAGGTGGTGGCTGCCCCATCCCTGGCACCATTGCAGGTGAGGCTGGCCAGGGCTCCGAGCAACCTGCTCTAGGTGCAGATGGCCCTGCTCCCTGCAGGGGGGTTGGAGACTAGATGACCTTGAGAGGTGCCTTCCAACCCAAACCATCTATGATGCCATGATTTCTTTATTGCCCACCTCAGAACTGTACAAGTGTTATGTTACTGGCTCAAACATTACCAGTCAAATTTGAGGAACTGTGTGTTGCAGGAAGATTTTAACAAAGGTTTGAAATACGTTCTATGAAGCTCTACTGAGGCATTTGGAAGTATGAGCCACAGTTACTGGTGTAACACTGCTCTCTGCTTGCTTGAAAGTCACTTAGGTAACACAAAATATTTCCCCCCCTGGAAGATGTAGCTGGGACAAGCTGCTAGATTATCGGAATTTGTGGCTGGATCAAGGAGCAAAGATTTGTGGTCTACCGCACAACTGAAGGTCAGAACAACTTGCTGCACTGGTCTCCTAACTGAGAACCGGGTTTTCTCCCAGAGGTTGTTAAATAACAAATCAGACTTAACTAATTAGAAAACTCTGCCATCTAGTGACCGGACTTGCTACCTGAAGATTTTGCACACTTCTCCAGCTGGAGTTTGAGGACATCCTTGTAGGCTGTAGGTAGCAGCCCAATCTGATGAGGTAAAAGGAAGCTTTCCTCTCAGTAGGCAGCATTACTTTTCCTAGCTGGAAATGATTTGATGTCTATCCAGTATTTATCTGCAAAGATTGCTGGCAGAAATTTAAATTCACATTATTTACTTTTTTTTCCCCTCTTAATAATAAGTCTCTGGAAAATAACCAACATCTTTCTGCTGCAGCTTTATCTTTAACCTGTCTTGCTATTTGTTTTAAAATGCCATTTTTCTAGGACAGCTCCTGACAGACAGGTACCAATATGATCCTAACGATATAACTGCATGGCTATAACATGTTATTCTTTCCCTCGTGGTATGTTCAAATAAGAGATTAGATGACAGGCAGTTTTCAGTGATCACCCACTCTCCATTTATAGCACTTTTCCCTGTGATGTTTTCTCTGGCATAGCAAGCGATGTTGTTTGAAAGCCAAACATTTCTTTAAAATATTTTTTCCATCTTTGATGTTAATATTTCCCCCCCCCCCAGTTTTGGGCTTAAAAGTCAGTCATGCTAGCACCAGATTTACCTCTTCAATGACAGGTTGGGATAGGAGGCGGTTCCCTACTTGGAGATATTTCTTGTTTTGCTGTTGTAGATCCTAAGAAAAAGGGGCTTTGATCGATGTTTTCTGTTGCATCACTTGCAAAAAAAAAATAAATCTTATTGATATTTTGTGACAAATAAATAGAGCTTGGCCCTTGGAACATATGTAGGAATGACGTCTCTTCTAAACTGACCTCATCTGATTTTTCCCAGACGATATGATGGTGGGTGGTTATTCCACTTTTTGTTCCTAAAACGGTGAGTGGGGATGCTCAGCACAGCTTGATACGGTGCTTCTTGGTCTGTGTAGTGAGCAAACTGTTTTACACACTCCTCACGTTGCAGCAGAATTGCTCTGGCTATTTGGTTGTTTCATCTGCAACACATTTTCTTCCTCCAACTTCTTTGCCATCTATCCTACTCTAATACTGGGGTTAGATGAGTGACTGTCATTAAGTTGTCTGATTCATATTCTTCAGATGAGGAAGAACGTGCAAGGTATATTTTCCATACATATACAAGTTACGCTATTCAGCCAACAAAATTGGGCTGCTTCTTTCTCTGATACTTACATATTTTATATTTCAAATAACTTAGCTTATCTCTAATACAAGCCTAATTTAGGATGGTGAAAAGATATACAATAAGCTTTTTCATTTAAGTGGTATAAAGAAGCAATTGAATATCATTGAGTAACTATGACTTTCAGGTAGCATGTCCTCCTTTGTACTAAGCTTTACACCTAGCCTCTCAAAATGTAACAGTGCTATCAGTCTGTATTAAATAGGTCTGTGTGTACTGTGAGGAATGGCACCTTTTAGAAAGCCTCCTTTTGGAAAAGAAAGCCCCACAATATCTTGTACAAGCTTCAGATTGAATAGGGATGCTGAAACGGGGGGAAATTTGCAGTCACTGTGCCAGATGAAGCTCAAGTCAGGGGCAGAGTTCAGCAATGTAGGTGTTCAGTTTTACAGTAAGGCAGACCAGAGCTGTTCATGTTTGGAGGGGGAACAAACAAAACAAAACATAGAATGGTTTAGGTTGGAAAGGACATTAAAGATCATCCAGTTCCAACTCCCCTGCCACGGGCAGGGACACCTCCCACTAGAGCAGGTTGTACAAGGCCCCATCTGACATGGTCATGAACACATCTAGTGATGGAACATCTACAACTTTCGTGGGCAACCTGTGCCAGTGTCTTACCACCACATGACCCCTGGATTATCTTAACATTGTTATCCCCAATTTTTGTGAGATGGATATCCAAGAAAAAACCCCACAGCACTGATCATGACCCTCTGAGCTCTATTGTTTAGCCAGGTCTCAACCCATCTCACCGGCCCCTCTTCTAACCCACACTTCCTGAGCTTGCCCATGAGGATATGACCCAAAGTGATGCTCGAGATATGTCAAAATATTAAAGCATCCTTGAAAGGAGTCAGAATCATATTCATATTTAGGCAGTTAAACTAAAAAAGAAAATATAAGAATAAAAAAAAGAATACTGAAATGAGGCAAGCATTTTAACCTCAGTCTTTTGCAGAAAGGAAAGTCAAAAGAACGTATTCAGAATTAGAAATAGATGCTAATTTCTGGGTAACTGTGCATATATTGTTATTGATTTTATGATTTATTCAGAGATCATATATTTGATTTTTGAAGAGCTGACCCTGCTCCTTGAAAGCTTTCATTGTGACTACTTAAAACACGGAACAGTTTGCAAACAGCAGTGGTGCAGCACAAGATAGTTTAATGGTACTATTCTGATTGTTATTTCCAAAAATTAATGCTAAGAAGGAATAAAAAAATATCTCTTCTCTGGGTCCCAGAGGTGATGAAATAGAAACTTTCATGGGTAAAATAACAAGAGGCAATGACAACGTGCTGTAGCTGCTGAGCCTTGCAATACGACTTGCTGGTCCACTCAGGAGCTGTTTATCAATTGTAGTGCTAATGTTTCCACAGCATAAAATGCAGCACCTGAGCCAAAAAACCCCACTAATGAATGCTGGAGTGGAGACCTAATATCTAGCACTCAGCACTAGAACAGCATCGACAGTGTGATTTGTGTCAGACCCTCTAATGCTGAACAGTATGTTGTCGACATGTACTTTGCAAGTGGACTGTCAGGCTACTCACATTTTACTTGTTTAGAAGAGTTACCATTTAACATACTTGCATGGTTGTAATAATTCACATAATAAACCAAATAGTATTTATGTGAAATTTTAAGGTTTCTCCTTAAATATTGGTAAGTTTTTTGATGACAGGTACCAGCTAGCTCCTGAAACAGCATTCACAGCGTACATGTGATTTCTTCTGCGTCCTGTCTCACAAATCAATTCCTCTCCTCCACCCCCAAGTGTTAGATTACAAACATGTTGTGGATTACAGTAGTTGAACTCATTGGTGTATAGAGCTATTTGCTTAGTTTGTCTGGCTTGTCTTGGTAACAGTCTATGAATTTTTCTTAGCCCTTATAGACACTAGTTGTGGAAAATGAAGTGTTGCAAATAGCTCTGTATAATCATGCTTAAATGATCGTGGCTATTTTTCAAATCAACAGAGAAATGTTTAGTAAGTGCAGGTCACCTGTTCAGTGCAATGTAATTTTTTCCAAAACAATTCTAATTAGTAAGCTGTCGTCTCTTCTCAAATGCAGATCAACCAATATTCCTTAGCTAGATTGTGAGGGAAAAAATGTCCTTTTAATACTGGAAATGAATGGAGACCTATGTGCTTAATAGCATAATTATCCAGCCTTCTATCAACAGACCATTACACAGATGAAATCAGAGGTGTTGCAAATACCAGTTTATTCTTGCAGCACTAATCAGAGAAGATTGTATTAGAAGAGAGAAATGCCCTCCACCTTAATGGAAAAATACAAATAGAGACCTTAAAAAAAAAAAGAAAAAGAAAAAATACAGATGCACACATTCATTCAACTAGTTTATCCAGTTCCATTGTCCTGTCAGTATCTATTGCCTTGAACAGGCCTTTTTCTGTAAGTTTTCTTTTGTAATCGTGCAGTGGGATCCACCATTTCCACCGAGAAACCATTACATCAACTCTTTGTCTGTTTGCTTCTACATCCAGCACATTCCTAAATGTCCAAGGTTTATGATTCCTTCACTCTCTCATCCCTGCTGCTGTTTCCTGGTCATATTTATACCTTGTAGACGAGTCAATTGTACTGTCGTTGGCAGTAAGCAGCCGTAGGATTTCTACTGATTTTCCAAGGCCTCTGGACTGAAGCTTGTCAGGCTTGCTTTGTCTGAAGTTGTCTTACTTTTCATGGAGCTTGGTTTCAGTGTGATGAGCTGACAGCAATGTTTCTAATGACTATGTAGCTCTACTTTTCTTGTTTTGCTGATGTTTCTTTAGTACAACCACAATTTCCAGTATAGATAGTACTGAAAAGTAGTTTCTCTGTGTTGAACAGAGTATTTATGACTAGCATAATGCTGTAGTGCAGAAGAATATCAACACAGTATAACTGAGGAAGCATTGGCAGTGGAAACACAGGATGGTATGGAGAGGAGCAGAGGGATGGGGTGATAAAAAATGGGACACAAGCTGTCACTGGAGACCTCGGGTCTATCAGATCAACCAAAGGTCAGACAAAGAAATGCTGACCTGGGAGTTTTAAGAGTAACAAAGTGGGCAATGTACACCCACTCAGCATACCTAAGGCACTTTGCATATCATAATTTTGGTTATAATGTGGAGCTGAAGTTGAATGAGGAAAGATCAAGGCATAGAACATGCCAGAAAATGCTTAAAAATGATACCTAGTGCATCTTAGAGAGGAGGAATATCATACTGCTCCTGGTGAAGGACCTGGGGATGCTGGCAATGTACAACACTTGTCCCTCTGCCAGTCTGAAGTCATCACCCCTAGGACACAGAGGGTCAGGGGAAGGGTGACTGTAGATGGCATCAGGGGAAAAAGGGGAGCTAATAGGAAGTGTGTGTTCAACAATTTAAACTGTACTATTATTGTTTACGATCCTTCCTTTTCCTTCCTTCCTTCCTTCCTTCCTTCCTTCCTTCCTTCCTTCCTTCCTTCCTTCCTTCCTTCCTTCCTTC
>WUAM01000066.1:770829-781724 GCA_024336885.1 Actenoides hombroni | reverse complement strand
GTTCACTTTCTTTTTTTCCTTACTTTTTCTTCCCCCCCCCCCCCCCATTTATAAGGGGTAAGAGATGTCTTGAAGAATTATTGGTAAAAATAACAGAGATAAAGCAGAAGAGAGGAAGATGGAACAGCTTTTTAGAAAATTAATGACAAGAAAGAACTGGATAACTATTTACAGTGACAGAAAAAGTTCATGGTCATTCTGAAACTTCCAGATCTGAAGACATAATGGATGTTAACGATAAAAAACAACATCTCGTATTAGGCAATGTCCAGGACACTCTTCTGAGGGAAGGCATACAAATATACTCACTTGCTAAACCTGTGTTTTAAAAGCTTTTTTATTCCGTGACCACTCTTGCAGTTGGTCGTGTCAATAGCTCATTCCCGCTTGGGCAGGTTCAGCGAACACAGTTCAATCCAGCAACTTTGTGTGCATCCATCACTTCTCAGCGTGTCGCACACTGTGCACAAAAACATCACTCCTACCTGACTGGTAGGTGGCAGATGTGTTAGGAATCTAAAAAAAACCACCAAACAAAACCAAACAACAACACACACCCACACACCCCCCGACACACACAAACCAAAACCAAAACCAACCAGCCAAAAAAACCACACAAAACCCCCCAAAATAGAAAAAATGTGCATGTAAAGGCAGAAAAGGAAAGCAGTAGAAGGAAAAGATTCTCAGGTTGCAAAAGAAGAAACAATAGACCAGAAGAAATGGGAAACAACATAGAAGTGAAGTGGTGGATCAAAAAAGTATCAGAAGGGGGAAAAAAAATAATAAAGGAAGTAATTATACTGAGACGATCCCGAGGTTTACCAAAGAAGCATGTAAAGGTTAATCCTTTTCTGAACATGTCTACATGTCTATAATACAGTTTTATTGGATGTGTCACATGGGGCCTTCCAAGTGGAGGGAATGGAATGGGAATACATCAGAAATGACAACTGATGAAAGAACTGACTGCACCAGTCATCAGGACTGGTGCTGGGGAGAACAGAAGAGAAGTGTTGCTGAATTTGGGGACTTCATAAATTTGTGTAAAAGCAACCCAAATGGACGTGGTGTTTGGAAGATGACTAGGAGATTCTATAGCTTCACTCAGGATGGAGAACGCACAGGAAATGTACACCGAAAACATGATGAGAAACACCAGAAAAAGAAGATTTAAGTATTATTCCCAAGTATTTAAGGTAAATTGAATGCTGTTGATATTAGAATTTCAAGCAGAAAATTCTGAAATTGGGATTTTTTCCACAACAAAAGTTATGAATTCACAGGCTTAAGAAGCTTTCTATCCGATTTCTAATAGACCATTGCAGTCCTCACCCTTTGATTCTGTCTTACAGACATTTCATCAATAATGCAAAAATCTACACAGTCAACAAAGACTGGCTAAGATTTCTTTAAAAGCTACTGTTCTCTAGGCATTTTTTGCATTTTTAATGCTCTGAGAGATGATCAGTGGCTTCTCAGTGTTCTCAGATAACATTTTCATTGAGAACAGAATAGTAATACTTTATTCCTTCCTCATACAACTCCCTATATTCCAAGGAATTTTAGTCTTTCTCTTGAATTTTTACCAATTTCATGAAGACAAAATTTTTATCGCATCCTGTACAAAATACCATAAAATGTATAACACTCCTAGAAAATTCCAGATGGAAGCAAAGAATTAAGTGATCTTTGGGTAGAGTAAAAGGATTATTTTTTGTGAATCATCAAATCGGAGACATCTCCAGTGTGACAAATGGAAGAATCAACGTAATTGAAATAGTAATTTGGATTAGCAATTCAGGTGTTCAGCTCTCCTGACAAATTTGATTAGAAAGGGAATAGCAACTGGTAGCAACTCAGAGAAGAGCTAATGGATGTAGTCGGGATTTATGATAATGAAACTGGCAGAAATAATCCTTCAGCCTTTTCTGTACCTCAGTTTTGTTTCTTTGCACTTCACCTCTGTAGTACTGCACATATTTCTGTGTAGAGTAGTATAATACAACTGGCTGCCAGAACTCCTGTTTTCCACTTCAGAAATTTTTATTATTATTTCTTTTTTATACATAAAGAAGATATCATATCATATCATATTTAGTAAGAAACCAGGAATGGTTTCCTTAGACTTCATCTGAAAATTCCTTTCCTTTCATTAGGTTGTTACCTCTGTGAGGTACAATTATTCTAATGTTCATAATATATAAAAGTTTTCTGATCAATGTATTTTTCATTAGTATCTTACCCTAGTCAATGCAAATTGCATTAACTCTCTTGAATGATAAGAAACTCTGAACTTCAAAGATATTACTTATTTCTTCTACAGCCATCTCTTTCCCTTTCTTTTGTACTCAGTCTAATATTCTTCATGCCAATGTGACAGCTACATGTAGAGTATGAACAAATTAAAGTCTAAGTTTGCCCTGTAATATTTTTGTTTGATAGAAACCATATAGGAACAATTAATTGCTACTGACATTTTTTCATTTAAAATACTTGTGTAGCTGTTTAATAACAATGATAGACAAAATGCTTTTCTTTGCTCCCTCAGCTCTTGCTCTGTGGAAAGTACTTGATTCTGTCTCCAAAGACAGTCAGATATTATGCCAAGTAGAACCATTTGGTTCTTAAAAAGGAAAAGTGATAAGGTGGTTCAGTATCCCCTCAGTGAAGTCCTCTACAAATCAGGTGTCCTTGGGTCAAGCTCATACTGCATGTGGGATGTACAAAGACTAGTGAATAGATTATTCCATGTTCCTGAAAGCTTACAAATACGATTTCTCTAAAGGACTTACTCGGACTCCATGCCTGGGCTTTAGGGGAATCAAATTTGCAAGCTTTCAGAAGCATGGAATTACATACACAGGTCTTTGCACATATATAATATGAACATATATATATATATATTCTGTTAAAAACAAGGAGTTCATAGTACACGGACAAAGACATCAGAAAAAAGACAGTAAACTTGAAGTACATTCCCTGAAGGAAGATTCTTTGTGAAAATGCAATTTCCTTTATTGTTTTTAAGGTGCTGGAATTTAAGATGTAATAAAACATGAATACCAATTTGGAAGCATTAGTTGCTCCTGGCAACCTTGAGAATGCATTATGCTTTATTTTTCCTCTCCATCATCTCTGCAAAAACTGAGCAAGAGAATGAGTAACAGCACGTACTCACTGAACCAATATACAGATCTGACCTCCTTTTCCCCTTCTCAGTGACAATAAATTATCACTAAAATTATGGCTGTAGGTATGATACTATCATGCAGTGCATCTCAGATCAGTAAGAAATTCACCCTCGTGCCAACTTTTGACATTATAAAGCAGTCTATTTTAGCCCCAAACCATCTGAGTGTATTTCCCAGAGGACAGTTCTGTTTGCATTTTGAAAGCCTTGCATAAAGATTACCAAATTAATAAAATATTTTTAACATAAATCTGCATTGGTTTAAAGGAAATCCGGATTCCCTTGAACAGAAGGGAGTATAGCAGACTTCACATCATGGAAAGATAAGTTAAGAAGGGATTATTATGAGGGGGGGAAGGTGTCAAAATCACTTTTTTTACCTATACTCAAAAAAATCCCTTCATTTTTTTTTAATGCAGATGATTTTTCTCCTGGTGTTCCTCTTAACGTCATGCAGAGCTGCTGCAGCTACAATTGCAGTTTTGCACGTAAGCATAGCCAGACTGGTGCAAGTAAACTTGTGCAAGCAAACAGCTGCTTCATGTTAGGACATGTTTGGTCTAGGGTTAGGATACTGCTGGGACCATGGAATCAAGGACTGGGGAAGTGAGAGGTGCACACCAGTTACCTGAGAGGCCCATTGTGTGGGCAAGTGTGTAGGTGTAGGATCTGCTTGCAGGCTTTAAGCCTGAGGAGCAGCTGGCTGGGCCAAAGAGATGTGGGGAGTAGAGTTAAACCCCGCTGGTGGCCCTTCACAAGTGGGCTTCCCCAGGGCTCCGCACCGGGGTCTGTACCTTGTAGTATCTTTGTCAATCATCTGGACGGGTTGATCAAGGGCACCCTCAGTAAGTTTTCAGATGACACCACATTAGGTGGGTGTGTTGGTCTGATTGAAGGTAGGGAGGCTGTACAGAGGGGCCTGGCCAGGCTGGATCGATGGGCCAGTGCCAAGGGGATGAGGTTTTACATGAAAGCGTATGGTTTTACGTGAAAAACCCATCACGCTGTACTGTTGCAAATAAGACTAAAAGTGGCCCTTTGCAAGACAGGACACATGTACTGTCCACCAAGGGAGGAATAAGCATGCTCATTGCTTTCATGAACAAATACTGCGCAAAACAAAATAACTTTCTAGTAGTGTATTAAGCCCAGAATAACTTCAGCGAGAAACTTTTACATATTCTTGATCCTTCTTCATCAAGACAGACAGAAATGAACCTGTCAATATGCTACAAAAATTCTCTTGTAGTTCACTAGCTGATGAGACAACAGTGGTTGACATAAATCCTGGGGGAGACACCATCTTCACAACACTTCCCGTTCAGGTTTTCAGTTTTGAAGAACCTGGAATCTTAAAATTGTAAGTTATGTGTTGTTGTTTAAGGTGAATTTATTAATCTATTAAAGGTTTGTGAAATACCATTTTACATAGGAGGAAAAAAAAGGGATGGAACAATACTGTAACAGCAAAAAGAATATTATTCCTTGTTAGTTCTCTAACTGTGGCACAGATCTCTCCATCCTTCCTCTCTTCTCACTGTCATCTCTTGGGAAAGGAAAAGCAAAGCAAACCACTTACAAAAAAGAAGGTTCAGCACTGTGAAATTGCATGCCTTCTCTGTCTCACATTTGCAGCTCTTTGAACACAAATTACAATTCTGAAAGTCAATAGTATATGATACTAATTTGACTGAATTTTATTCAAACTATCATTTTTAGTGGCTGCTAACAACAGGGTTACTCTTATGCTTACCAGTTTGAGTTTTGTCCATGTGTGCTGGCGATGAGCAGCAGAGCTACTACACAGGTGACCTGTCAGACCTGCAGTCCTCAGGACCCTGCTGGAGACTCTGACAGCTTGGGCTCTAAGGAACTTAGAGTGGAAATCAGACAAGGCTTCTAGTTCTTACTAAGAGAAGGTAAAAGTGAAAATGGAACTGCCTTTTGTAAGGTTCAAGAATGATCAGGACATTGGTAAGGATACTAGGTTTGCTAGTAGACAATAAAATATTAAACTGGGCCTAGAGCAATACAACATGTGGAGCTTTTCCCTTAATACACAAGCTGCTTCAATACCACCTTAGCTCATTATTGAGGTTCTGGGTGTGATTTTACACATGATCAGTGTTCGCTGTGAAGGATTAAAATAAGACACCTTTCAAGGAATACTAAAACTATTGCTTTGGTTTTTGAGAATCACTGAATGGTTCCTTGCCCCACTGACCAGTGGATCCACAGCTTTCCAAATCCTCCTTCTGCTGTTAACAGGCCTTTAGAAACCATCTTGTTGCCCTTCACATCCCTTTCCAGATCCAGCTCCAGATACGCTTTAGCTATTCTAACCCCATCCCTGCATGCTCAAACTGGAGCTCCCTTTGGTGCGTGAGGAATGGGACTATCAAAATTAGTTGCCGAAGCTCAAAAATCTCATGATTTTTCAGTTGTACTGCTCTAAAACTGGCAAAAATAAGGGTATATTTTATATGGCTGGACCTCTCTCGAAGAGCGTGATCAATGATAACCTTGCCAATATGTCGCTAGGTTTATAATTCCACCTTTTCCCAGACTATTAGTGTCCTACAAAATACTTATCCCTGTCTTAATATCAATAAGGAAAGTCCTTTTTTTTTTTTTTTTTTCATTTGACTGGTTGTTTCAGGTTTTGCTTAATGTTCAAAACCATGTAGCCGTATGCACTAGAACTCAGAACAATGACAACTCATTTTATTTCCCATAATGAAGCCAACACGAGTGAGTATCTCTGATTAATGGAGTATTTCACATTAGTTCTGAAGGCAACTCATTACTATTAGTACAGCGTGTCTCAGATACTGCATAACAAACTTTTGAAATGAGAGTGGTACTGAACGTAAAAGATATGAGAAGCAAAATCAAGGTATCGAGGGAAGGGTCTTAAAGGCGTTACGTATGTTACAGAAATCCTTTGTCCTTGATCAGGAAGAACCATTTGAAGTACCTGCTTCCATAAAGTACCTTTATCTGTGTGTACACTTAAAATAGGTAATGCTAATGAGGAGGAACAAAACTGAGGAACGAAATGGGAGTATGTGGACAGTAATGCTGAGTGTTTTGATGGCACAGGGTGGATTGCACTCAGTGTGTAGGGTTTGTATATATTCAAGCAGTAAATGGGTTTTTTGGGACATTTTCAAAATGAACTATTCAGCTTATTTCAGAATGACATATTTCAGTTTAAACAAGTAATAGACATGCAAAAACTGACCTGAAAGAATGTCAGATCATTTCAGCTTTATATGAATCAACATCTTATCTTTGTCTTTCACCAGAAATCATCAAGATATTTACTTCGATCAAAGCCCATCCTCATTCTTCCACCCTACACACAGTTTTTCCACTAAATCAATTATTTGCCCAGCTCTGCTCTCAGTGTAATACTTTTTCTGGTTGTAGCTAATTAGATTTTGCCAGGTCTTGTGCATTTTCAGTTGTTCAATCTCTATCAATCACTTTAATTGGAGCGAAGAAGTAGCAGTTTGCATGATCTTGCTATTCGGTCTAGTCAGCTAGGCTGTCAAGTAAGTTAGATTTTACTTATTTTCCATTTTATTTATTTATTTCAAGCAATATTAGTGGAATTGCAAGAGCGTATATGATTTAGAGTTACTGTTTTGAGTGAGGAGTTACAGGCAAATTAATGGTCATTGGAAGGTAATATGGACTATGATTGTACAAGTGCCAGCTACTTTATAAAATCTCCAGAAATTTATTTCCCCCCCTTTATCTCTGTTGCGTGTATCTGAAGTATATTAGATAACTGAAATTAGTCATATTGTTGCATTACACGTTTCTACTGTCTGCTTCTGCCCAGAGTCGTGGATTTGACTGCAATCATTCATTGCTAAAGAGCAACCCAGTTCTGAAAGACAGCATTCAGTCACCTGAGCTGCAGAATCCTGTTCTGTTGCTCTGTATCACAAACTTTGCCTCCTTATCAAGGAAAAGAAACTGCTATGGATTATTGCTGCAACTATCCATTCTCGAAGTGTTGGCAGCTGGAAGATAATAATTGCTGATACGAAGTTAAATTAAAAGCATTGTGTAAACATGATATTGGCATCTTGCAGATCAGTTGTTGTTGTGGTTTAACCTCCGCTGGCAGCTAAGCACCACACAGCCACTCACTCACTCCCCCCACCACCCTGCAGTGGGATGAGGAAGAGAATTGAAAAAAAAAAAAAAAACTCATAGGCTGAAGTAAGAACAGCTTAAAAATTTAAGGGAAATGTTATAGGAATCATAATAACAGAAATAAATATTATGATAATGATGATGAAAAAGAAGACAAAAAAATGAGACAGAAAAAAAACAAAAAACAAACCCAAAGAAGAAAAAGACAAGTGATGCACAACACAACTGATCATCCCACGCTGACTAATGCTTGAGAAGTGATTGGCCCCTCCAGGCTGACTCCCCCCAGTTTATACACTGGGCACAATGTTCTATGGTATAGAACATCCCTTTGTCTCGTTCTGGTCAGGTGTCCTGGCCATGCTTCCTCCCAGCTTCTTATACAACTGCTCACTGGCAGAACATGGGAAAAACTGAAAAATCCTTGACTCAAGATAAATGCATCTTAGCAACGACTAAACCCTCACTGCGTTATCAACGTGATTCTCCCACTAAATCCAAAACTCAGCACTGAACCAGCCACTGGGAAGAAAATTAATTCCTAGCTGGAACCAGGACAGTTGTTTGCAAGGTTGATTGTTTAAAAGGCTGGTTAAATTAATTCTCTACCTATTCCTCTTCATGGATTTCCCTCTCAGTGTCAAATTTAAACTCATTAAGTGCTTTTTCAATGCCAGTGTCAATTCAAAATGGACAATTTACACATCTCAGGTTGACAGCATGTCAGGAAGTTTTTATGGAGCAGCAGTGATGAACAACAGGCTATTTAGCATAATCTATAAACAAAATGATCCAATAAGTAAGCCTTCCAAAGAAAAGGTATCATACTATTATACTAGACAGCACCATGCTGTCCTGCTCTATAGTGCGTTTCATGCAAGAGCTGCACAATATTCAGTTAACTAAACAACACACATCTCTTGCTGTCTAGATTAGTTGTGCATCTAGAGATAAACAAGCTAAATTATGGTAAAGTTTGGATGATTCCTGGAATACTTGTGGAAATCTATGAGAAACATATGGTGAAACAATCTGGCTGTATTAATTTCAGTGATGTCTTTCTCACAGATTCAAATATTGTATTTCCCAATATATAGTCTATAGTCCCCTACAAGATTAAAATGTTTGCCTAATGCATGACTATGACTAATGCCTGAAGTTCAAATAGTCTTAAAACTGCCAGAACCAAATCCTTGGAATTATATTAGTTTCACTTTCTTTATATCACTCTGCACCTCCTGATTTTGCCACTAAACCACCAAATCTCGTAACAGAAGAAGAGATACAATGGTGAGGTAACTGCCTTTTAGGTTGCCCAGAAGATATGACTGATCATACACATCTCATCTGGCACACGTGTGCTGTGTGACACAAGTCATATACAGAGTTCCTCACCCGTAAGACTGACAGTGACAGTTGGAGAGGGGAGGAAAGTAACTTTTCTTTCTCTAATATAATAGATGAACTATAACTGCTCTTGTTCATCTCTATGGGAGTTGTTCCTTTCCACTATTCATATGCTGACCCATTTGTTCTCCAAGGTTCAAAAGACTTGCTGATGTCAGTGGACTATTCACACAATTAACTTTATTTTCTTTTTTTTTTCTCATTTAAAATATATGTGACTTTCATGGAAGTAAATCAGACATGCACACAGTTTCTCTGGTTAGATTCTAACAGCACTTGACATTTGTGTGTTGGATTTTCTAACAAACTCATTGACAGATCTAAAAACATTCTCAAAATAAAAAGAAAAATCTCAGTTAGAAGGTTAGTAAACATGTATCTTCCAAAATTAAAGTTCTGGCTTTGTGCATGTCTGGTACAGAAGAAGGTTACAAAGGGGACTCTAAGTGGTATATGCATGTACACTATGAAATGTACAGTCTCATCTGAGATAGTAACTGCACTGAGTTATTAAAACATTTCTGATTTTTGGAATCTAAGTATGAGAGTTATTTTTTTCAGTTTGGAAAATGTTTTCCTATGAGCCAAGGCACCACATACATACAGACACATTAAAAATATGTTTTGTATATATACATAATGTGTTGTGTGTGTATGCAGGATTTTTACATGTAATATCTTAATCCTATGTTGTCAGTTTAATAAAACAGAGTTGATTAGATGTGAGTGAGCTTGTAAAAGGATTATGTGTAATGTAGACATCATCATTACTAGAAATGAACAATGCAAAATTAATCTGTTTCTAAACATGTTCCACCCATCTGGATGTATATTTTTTTCTTGCCTCTGAAAGTTGGAATAAAATTTTGTGTGATGTTGCAAACCATTATCTGATTTCATTATTTATTATTCATTGATGGTAGCCAGTTGGACAAATGAACACTTGTATCCAATATATGGGGGGGGAGAAGTAATTTATCAATGAAGTGATGTTTGAAACTGTATTTTGAAGAGTTAAACCATAGAATTTTAAGAAAGTCTACTAACGTAGGTCTACCCTAGCTAATAAGATTAATAAGTCAGTGATGTCTTGGCTCAGACTTCCCTTGTCAGCCTTGTCAGACACAAGTTTTCCTGGTCACTGACATGGCTGTCAAATGTATGCTGAACAACTTCATGCAGTGAGATGTAGGAGATAACCAGTTTTAAAACAAAAGCTGTCTTTGCTGCACATCGGATTAATTTTGCTATTCAACAAAAGATTTTCTTCCAGGGGAACAAGAAAAAAAGTCCTTCCCAGAAGACTTATTTCAAAGGCTGTCTCTTCACTGACGTTATTCCATCTGTGTGGGAATAATTTTTTGTGGGAAAACCCTATTGCTGGTGTTGCTGATGTGATGTAACATGCATGCCTTTTCTCATCCACTCTAGCCCCAAACATTCAGTATCACTGAGGAAGGATGGCTCTGAAGCAACAGCTAGATTTCTGGAGCCAGGCTTGCCATTTTCCTTACAGCTGTTTCTTTCTTCCTTTTCCTTTCACAGTGAGGATCTCCTTAATTGTGATTTGTATTCTGAAGCCCTTCAAAACCACCTCCTTGACAACTGGCTGACTGTAGTCTATCGCCAGATGCACGTATGCTCCAAGGCTCAAGCACCATCTCCTGGAAGTTCCAGTGTGAGCGGACTGAATGTCAGGTACCGGAGACCCCTGGTTTGTGGTAGCAACCACTAGAGACAGTGCAGCTCCAGTGCAACCACCTGATCCAGCAGGGGGTCTTTAACCTGCAGCTGTGGGGTGTGAATGGTGTGAGTCCCCAGAACCAGCTGTGGGGAGGACCAGAACGAGTGAGGGGCACAATGGGCTCAGCTCCCACGGCCGGAGTGGGGCTGCAGGTCGTGGCAGATATGCCTGGGCCATCTGCTGAGGGATCTCTGCCAGACTGGCTGTGCATGGACTGCACACGTGTATTCTTCACCAAACTCCAGAACGGACCAACCAGCACAGGTAGGGCCCATGGGTCTGGGCAGGGGTATCAAGCAGGGGGAGGGTCGGTGGGGAGGGGACTTGCCAATGTAGGGTACCTGTGGGACATGTTGTGTGAGTGTTTGCAGTGAGCACCAG
>WUAM01000066.1:749034-764005 GCA_024336885.1 Actenoides hombroni | reverse complement strand
ACCATTGCAGGTGAGGTTGGCCGGGGCTCTGAGCACCCTGCTCTAGTTGCAGATGTCCCTGCTCCCTGCAGGGGGGTAGGACTAGATGACCTTGAAATGGCCCTTCCAACCTAAATCATTCCATGATTTCATGCTTCTATGATTCTGTGATTCTGTGACATCATTTACCTTCATGCCAACTTGAAAGCAGGATCATGTGTTCATCTTATGAGTCTGCAGCAATTATCTTACTCACCAATAATACATATGGTAGCAGAGGGGGACTTTCAGATGAATATGCTGTTAATTGCAACATCAAATTCAGCCACTACAGAGTAGTTACCCATTCTTCTTCAATGTAGCTCTTGATCAGTTAAGACAGAATTTTCCTCTTTTGCTCCTCCAAAAGTAAGTTCATTCTCAGTCTTTCTGAGTTTGTTCTTCTATTAGGAATATTTTACAGGAGGCATGATGTTGTCATGCGTAGCTGCCTGGTTTAGTACAGTTGTGCTGGCTGGGATGAGACACTGGGGCACATTTCTGGATAAACTTGGTGCTTTGAGTAATTTTTTTAATTTTTTTTTTTGTCATGTGCCGACAAATATCTTAAGTATAGTTAGTCTCTTCTCAAGAATTATGACAATCTAGATCTTACTGAAGTGCCCAAACAGCAGCTGAGCTTTTCTGATCTCTCTCTCTATTAGTGGGTTGCTCGGTATCTGGTCCTTCAGAGCCAGTCTTTCAGTTTTTGATATAACTGAAGAAAAACTGCTTTCTTTTGTGGCACTTGCAGGATTAGGGTCTAAATATTTGCCTTTGTCTTGTAAAGATTGCCATGTAACATAAATAAATGAACACACTCCTGAAAATTAAATGTTATGTTGCAACTAATTCATTTGGAATCATTTAGCAGTCACTGGATTTTACACTAATTGCTTTACGAGATTAATGAATTTACATAGCTATTTGAGTCTCACATTTCTTGGCAAAGCATATTGTAAGAAGCTAATAAAACTGGTGCACAAGCTTCATTTGATGTGAGGCAACTTTAAAATGTCTGCCTAGAGACAGGGAATGACATGCAGCGAAGTTTTTCGTGAGTAGGATGTCTCAAATGTAAAAAGTCAACTCACAATTGTTTACTTGGAATTCTCTGACTTTTCTTATTTTAGTGGGTGATTCAAATAGAGTCCACGTATAAGTCTTTACAAAATGTGCTGGATTTTTTCCCATTATCAGGGTAGAGTGCTGAGTCCTTCTGACTTTTTCGAGAATATATTTTATTAGATCTTTCATGGACAAAAAACATGGGCTTTAAAAACTGGAGGTTAAAGTAGAAATCACCTGGTAGAAAATGGACAATTTCATATTCAAAAAGAATGTTAGTCTGAGTTGTAATTCTATGACTCGTTTCTATGAAAAGATCATTCATATTTAGAAAAGTAACATACACAACCCTGCGTATCCCTGACACGTAGGGCTAAATTGAGAACGCTGCTTCTATGTCCATTGGAACTCTTCTTTTTAAGCCACTAGGAATTCATGCTAAGAAAAAGGGCTGTGGGTAGCAGTATGTTGTACTTAATATGTGTGTGTGCATGTGCATGGTGTACATGTCAGGAGTTTTGTAATCAGGACAGCAGCATGCATGCAAAATCTCTGTGTGCTGTGTAGTCAGAATTTCTGAAAGGAAGAGAATATATGTTTAGGGAAACCCTGTGATAATGGGAAATTCTGGGTTCCATGGGGTTGTTTATTTCTTGCCTATTTAGATGTAAATCTTGCATGACAAGCTACTTTCCATCTCCAAAAATGACTGTGCAAGTCGGTTGCATAAATTTCACTGATTCCTCTTTCAGTACTCACGCATGAAAGTCACGAAAACACTTTTCTACAAGATTAAATGAAACATTTAGATTTCTTCCATGTAGTTTTGCAGTTTCAACACAAGTCACGTTTTCTTAAACAATAATGAAGGAACAGGCAGATGATGCCATCAAGCATCATAGATTTTCTATGTAAATCCTCCATTGTTTTCATTGCAGTTGACCTTTCTCTTTCTCCTGTAGGTTGTTGGCTTTTTTCCATATAGAAGCTTCTAAGTATAGCTTTACCTACGTGAGGTGATAGTGTGTGTTCAGGGGATTTATATCAATGTGTCACCGCTAGTCACCAGGTCCTCTAGACAAAGGATGGGTTAAGCAATGCCTAATTAAAAGCTAGGAATGAAAAGGCCTTAAGATGCAGAAGACTGTAGCTTATCATTCTGCATGCAGTTTAAATGATTGGTTCTGCATTGAAATCCTCCTTGAAGCAATTTTCAACTGATTTTCATAAAAAATCAGTAGCTTTTCTTCTGTATAATACTGTTTTCTAGCGGAAGTAGCTGACTGCTAAATTGCTTAATACTTCCTGCTGTTCATCCTGTTAACATCCTCAGTTGCTGCTTAGAAAACATATTTTCATTTATTATTGACTTCAAATTTCATATTAATTTGCAACAGAAAGAGCTGATCAAAATCATATCAAGGGAAGACTACTCATATCTCAGTGCAGTGCCCTGTTACTATGGTAACTGAGAAGAACCGAGGCTCACACAATTACCAATGTCTAGAATAAGGCTGAGTGCTATATATATAATGTTAGGTATGTTTACAGACAAAAACATATATCCATAGATACACACACATGCCCAGACACAGAAAATGTCTACATGTAAGAGTAGTTGGCCATGATGTGAAACTAAGACATTCCTCATCCTTGGCATCTTGCCTGGATCACGACCTGTTGCTGAACAAACAGGCAATTGGCATTTCTCATGTCTGATCAAGTAAATTGCATTGTAGAGCCCTAAATTCTGTAGAAAGCCTGCAGTGATGCCGTTTGCTTCAGATAGGACCAGAATTTCATCTCGAGAGTCCTGGGGTATGTGCTTTATCCTACTTTCAGATGGTCCGTGCTACAAAGGCTTCAGGCATGTAGAAAGTAGCCTAAACCAGCAGAACCCCCCCCAGCATTCATGGCATTATCATATAAAGAAGAATCTATGTGCTCTGGAATATGTCAGATGAGAGCATGGTATTTGAAATTCATTCACTTGTCTGCTGCAGTTTCACATTCTATGTTTCATCTATTTTGTTAAGATCAAAAAGTCTTCAGATCATTACATGCTGAAACAATTAATGCAGAAGATCTTGGTGTTGGATGAGTGTTGAGGATTAAAATGGTTTACTTGGAGACTATTAGGATTAATTGGATGATCGTTTAAAATTTATTTGAATTGAAACTTGCTTTGCTTTGCTTAGAATGAGTAGCTGGATTTATTGAAGCCTTAGGCCACAGGCAATGAACTTACGCTGAACATACTTAGTTACATGAAGGGAGGCCCCAAGGAAGCTGTATCCTGTGAAAAATAAGGTAGCCACATTTGTCAGCAAAAGCTGCATCCTGGAGATAAGAAAAGGAGCTACCAGCCTGGAGACAGAGAAAGAATCCAATGAGGAACAAGAAGATCCTAGACCCAAATATTACTATTGGACCAAACCATTGCGCGAGGGAGTGGAAGTTAAATTGTAAGGCTATTTCTTTGTTCAGAGTCCCTCTCTGGAGGGACCCAGCTCGAGCTGTTTTTCTGCTGTACCGTCTGAATAAATTATTTTTGTAAGATTCAATACCTGAGACTCCACTATGGGAAACCGAAGGTGAAGAAACTCCTTTAAAAAAGGTCCTTCAAGTGTCACTGACCTCAGGACCAGGAAGGAAGGTTTGTCTCCCTCAGCTGAGGCGTGAGCTTCTATATGCATGCAACTATACCCATCTATTGTAAAGTTTCTGCTAAATTTTTTCACCCCATTCCATCTTCCCATGCTTCATCATCTTTGTATATTTAAGGTAGTAAGTTGGGAGTGGGGATAGTAACCATGTCTCTTTTTTTATGCTAGCACAACTTACACCAGTGACTAACATACTCAGTTTATGCCATATTTTGCCCTTTTTCCACTGCCACATCTCTGAGGAAGCTCTGTGAATTCAAGCTTGCATGCATCCATTATTTCCCATGGATGTTGATCTAATTTTGATTTTTTTGATAAGAGTTTCAAAATTTTACTGATCATTATATCTTGCTACTAATTACCAACATTAGTTAATGTCACTAGTGTAGCATCATTTACAGAGAAATGAATGAGATCAGTGTCAAGCTGTCCTATCTGCTATTTCCTAAAGACAGTAAGAATCAGTTTCACTGAAAATTTCACACAGAAATGCCAGTAATATTGAATAGAGGAAAAAACCCATATTTATTTGAAGTTTCAAGTGAAGTTTACCTTTCAGATCCATCCCTCTTAAAAGCTGTTTTGGTATTTATTTATTTGTTTGGTTGGTTCTTTATTTTTCAGCAGCGTGTGCAAACACACCACACTACAGCTAGTCAGTGAGGCAGTGAAATTTAATTGATGAGTGGTTGTACCTCACTGCATTGCAGAGGAAAGTATTTTCAAAATTTGTCAGTCATAAGGACATAAAAGTTGTTTCTCAAATCTGAATACTTCAGAGTGTAAAATACTGTTATTTTATTCTTCCAAAGCACAGAAGTCTTTCAGTGAACTTAAGCTCTTGAATTGGTCGCAATCGTGTAGCCCTCTTGGTCCGGCTGAGCACTGAGTGATATTCCAGAAATGCTGAAAGTAACTCTCAACTAGAAATGCTTTGTCATTAAATATGGTGTTTCAGAGCCTTACCTACCACCTTGACCCCTTTATAGCAATGCCTAAGGCAATGTAAAAGGGGGGTAAAAAAATCTTTCATTCTAGCTAGTGTATCATCCCATTATGGGATCTTCCATGTGTCTCAAGCAGTCGCCGTGAATGGCAGTGACAGGGGCTGGATGTGGCTGTGACAGGTACTGGTGAAGAGGGATAGCAAAGAACAAAGATCCCATATCATGATTTGCGAAGAATCCAGGCAACTCTGCAGCTTGTCAAAGCAGTCAAGAAAAGCTGCTGTTATTGAAAATGCTTTTTGAGTGTCTCCAGCTCTGGAGAAGCTCTGTAATAGATGAATTCAAAGGCACATTTGCCCCTACATCACTTGAGCAATCATGTTGCACCACAGAGAACTGTGGGAAGTCTATCTGGATGCAGATAGCTTTGCAAATAGATATGACTGCTTATGGTTGAAGTTAGGTAGCTTAACACGTAGAAGTGAGTATAAACACACCTGAAATAACAAAGTGGTTTTAAACAAGAAGGAAATGTAAAGCTTTAGAAACTTCTATGGAAAAACCCAGGAAGTTCTTAAATTGCACTTAGACAAACATATTAAATTTTGCAATTGTCTTATTGCTGGACCTTTTGTAAACAAATATAGCTCATTAACTTTCTTAGAAAGACATTCTAAAACTTTCTAATCAATTCAGTGATTGACAGCTTGACAATATAGGTGACTGTATTGTCCAACTTGGTTCACAACATGCCCTGTTTCAAGCATATGTATGTCCCATCTCATTTATACTTCAATTAAGTACATGTCTAATACTTTAAAGGACAGAAAACTGGAGAAGTTTGTAACTTCTTACAGCAAATACTTAAGTTAGGTGTGTTTCTAGAAACGTTCTCTATATTTTTTAACAATACTATTTAGAGCATTACTTGAATCTGAATTGCATGAACCAAAGAAAACCTGTAAGGAGAAGAGGGTTGGTGTGGAAATCTATGACACAAATTTGCTGTTTATATCTTACAAGATTGTGTTAATAATTTTACTTCGTTTTCACAACCATAAAGGAAACACATGAGATAAAGGAAAATTAAAAAACCAAAAACAACAAACAAAAAAACCCCAAACAACCAAACAAACCCCAGAACCCAAACCAACAGATTTCCATCTGCAATACTATATACAGTATCTAGGATCAATTTTGTTTCATTGCAGGTTCATGTGATGCACCATTCCTTTGACTTTAGTGGAGCTGCTTCCTGGTTAAGTCTGGTGATAGCTCTCAGAGGGTGTATTTATGTACATGTTGCAAGTTACAAACTTTCCTGTTCTTGCACTAAAAATGCATTAAGTCTCATAAAACCCCCCTTTTTTTTTCCCCCTAAAAAACCCTGAAGATATGGAATCAGGGCTTTCAAAGTGACACTGAATGGAATGTAGTTTTTGAGTCTGATGAGTTTCAGACGAATCAGGTAAGCAAACACTGTCAGTGCATCATTTTTCACTGATTGACATGCTAAATTCCTCAGAGGATAACAAGTTAAGGACAGAGTAAATAACAAATTAGCTGCCAGCCTTCTTGGTCATCCTTATGAAAAGGATCAGTGCTAGCTAAGGACCAAAAAGAAGTGAGACATGCTTCTACAGATGCTCCTTGAACTAGGATAAAAATCACTGGCAGGGGGCACTCCATTCATTTTAGAAGGAGAATCCAGAGCAATGGTGACTAAGAAATGGCTGCCTCACTTCACTCTTCTGCTTCTCACAATTAGTCTTTAATCAATAAACCAAATAGATTAAAAAAAAATAAATTAGAAAAACTATTTATATGTTTCCATTACATCGATTAAAAATAGGCAAGGGAATATGTGGGGAAAAAAGTCCACAGATTTGGAGCCCAAATGGCCACTGGCTACTTAACCAGTTATACTGGTATTTTAAAAAATGTGACAGACAGAATGGAAATTCTCCACATCATCCTGGCAGTAAGTAGAACTTGCTCACTGGCCACGTATTGTTTGTTTTGTTTGATGATTTTTAAAATTTAAATGTTATCTGTATCCCAAAAAAAGAAATCAAAGTCCTTTGAGCTTCAGGGCTACACATACTAATGCCTTAATCCAAGTTCACTTTTACAGACTGTTTTATGCCCCATCCATAATCAGACAAAGCCCTTTACCTTGTACGATAAAGTTACTGGAGTGGAAGACTATAGGCATCTTTTCCTACACACAACACCCACTACTTCTCTTTCAAACACCTTGGCTGGCTGTTACAGCTGCGCCTGTCAGCTACCCCAGAGCCTGGGAGATGAGATAGCTGACAGCTTACTGGTAATTTGTGTGGTCCTAATGAATTTTTCTTGGTACTATGCATTGAATGTGTAAATATTTACTTCTGGGCATATATCATACGCTCTGTGGTATGCTTTTGGTCAGTTGGGGTCAGCTGTCCCAGCTGTGTCCCCTCCCAACTCCTTGTGCACCCCCAGGCTGCTCACTGGTGGGGTGGGGTGAGGACCAGAATTTATCTGTGACAGCCACTGCCATTTGAGTAAGCACAAAGACACAGTCCTGGTTATTCATTTTGAGGAATATCTTGTTCTGTAAGTAATCTGTTGTTTCAGTAATTGTGATTTAAATATGACTGTTGACAGAGCTTTCTGGTGAACATAAATTAAGGTCCTAGTCCTAAAGAACTGTTTCCTGCAGCAGCTTCAGGTGCTGTTTTTTTTATTTAAAAAATGATACATTATAAAATGTTGTCTAAAATAACTGCAGTTTTACACTTCTCAAATCATTTTAATTTTAAAAGTTCATGTATCTGTTATAGAGAGGATTATTGTCTAATTTTAGGTCTCCATATGTATGTGAGGTATAATTAAAACATTTCTTAAACAAAATTAAAAGGAATTACATTAAATGGACGGTGAGAAAAATCACATAAATTGTTGTAATTTTTAAGGTTTCATTCCTAAACTTACATTTCCTATTGCATTTTCTTTCTTAGAGTTCTGCTTATCTTTTATCATTTCCTTTAATGGCCACGTAGGAATAATGATTTGTAAAACCTCAAAGTAAACAAGCTAGATCACAAAAGACAATTTCTCTACAACATCAGTTTCAATGTTCCATGGTGCTCTTGCTCCTATTCTCTTACTTTTGTGAACTTCAGTGGCAGAGCCCTGCTAGTTACTGCTACAATATTAAGTGCCTTCCACAAGGGATTTGATGTCCAGCCTACAAATGACAATATATGTGACAAATTAACGAATAAGATACAACAAGTAGAGATTCAGGTAGTAAATATAGACAGTCTGAGAAGGCACAGGGCAAGTCTGAAAGTAGGGATTAATACACCTAAAAGATTGCCAAGGAGCACTGTGAAAAATAAACTCAGGACTGTCTTTGTATGTGTCCCGGTTTAGGGTCAGGGCAGCCCGTTAGACCTATAATAGACACTCTGTATTGTCTTTTATGTATTTGGGTCTTAGATGTCTTTAACACTTTAAACAATGTTTTTAGAAGGAATGTACAATTTGGACTATACTTCCAGTATATTGCTAAATTACATTTTCTACATTACATATTCATGAAGAGATTGACCTATTAATAGAATGTTAGGGATTCACAGGGAGAATTGATCGTGGTTACATGTCTTCATGTTATTGCATTAAAAATCAGATGAGTAAAGAGAGTTATCTTCAAACGTTAGTATACTTGACCTAACATTTAAAACAAAGAGGATTTTGGATGATGTGGTTACAGTAATCTATGATTGGTGCCTACTTACTGCAAAATTGAGTTGGGAACAACTGTTCCTTTGTCTCTTGTTAAATGTGCTGTGTGCCAGGTTTGAAAAGGAACCTCACCTGACCTCAGCTGTGATGGATTATCTCACTGCAGAAACAGAATAAACTGCATATACGCTAAATGTATCTGCATTTCATCATATACTGCATTAAAGAATGCAGGAGGTAGAGTTTCAGTAATAGGAGGTGTCATAGATACTCCAGTTTACAGAACAGCTCGTTGACAATCATGAGGAGACACTGGGTTTCCTCTGATTTTGTCCCTGACAGTACCAGTCTTCAAATGGACAAGTTTTACAGCTCATCTCTGATACACCAAGAGATGAGGGAGGAGATGGAGACATAATCTGTGCTCTGTTTCATGTAGGTAGAGCCAGCAGAAGAAGAAATAGAGACAAGCATATGCATTTATCTTAAAATATAGAAGCTATATGGGGTTCTGCACTTTCTGAGGAAAAGTCAGGTAAAGATTATTTAAAAGACAAAGGTCTTTATTTCTCCTGGAACAGTCCTCTCCCTCCTATGTGTAAAGTGAAAAAAAAAAAAGTTATGCTAAAGGTAAAAGTGACCTTAGCAGAACTCTCTTCAAATATGACTTTAAACAAGTACAATAGCATCAAAAAGACCATTCCAAGTCAACTCTGAATGATATCTTTGCTGTTTTCATTCTTACAATTATATTGATGTTATACACAGAAAAAGCAACCCGTGGCTTGTTCTTTTTTGTATGATTACAAAAATGATCGTCTGCTCATGTTGTGAGCTACAAACAGGGAAGCTGTAGGATATTTTTACATTATTATAGCCAAAAGTTTAACACGACCTGTAGAACTTCTGGAATATTTAATGGGCAACCTGGCTGATGCTTATTGCCAAAACTATTCCTGTCTTCTTGTTAATGTTCTTTAGGAGTGGAGAGGCCTGGACTTCAGGAGTGGAGCTCTTCCAGAGTGGGGGCTGGGATTTATTTTTGAATTCAGAACATAGATGATAGAAATCAGTGACATAAAACAGAGGACTTGCTTAAAGCCAGTTTTGTTCAGTACCGCTTGTTGCCTGATACTATTCACATTTGCAGTCAGTGAGGTGTCGAGACTTTCATAATGATTGCTCACCTAAGTTCCCGTATAAAAACACAAGAACATTATCCTCTGCATTTACATTAATTAGAAAAGACAGAATGCAGCAAGTTTTCTTACCTCTTTTCTTTCTTTCTTTCTTTTTTTTTTTTTGGGGGGGGGGGGGGGGGTGTGTGTGTGTTAATTCTGTTCATTAAGATTTGTAGAAAACAGATGCGATTCTACTTTAATGCATTGAGACTTTATTGCTTATTGAACTATTTTCATTACTTTGAATTTAGAAAATAAGCTTAAGCTGCTAATGGACTTTGAATAGAAAGATACAAAGAATCTCAGTCTTCACTATTCCCTACTAATTACTAATTCTGTTTCCATAAGGAGGTTTAATGTTTCTGCCTAAAATTAACCGCGCATGCCTTTTAGAATGTGTATTTAAAAGATCTCCTGCTGCTATGGTAGAATTTTACTTTGTAGAATTCTTGTAAACATGCAAAAATTAACTTGTACATCTGGTTTGCATAACAGAGAATTCCTGGTATAGACAGACACAAGTGCTTGTGCACGCAGAGACACGCAGACACATACATACACAGATAATGTGTCATGCACCCACACAGAGCATGAGTTCTACCCATGTGAACCTAACATATCATACCGTGCCATGCTTAAAGAAAAGAACATTCACAAGCTCTCTGTATTATAGCAGAATGACCTGAATGTCATTTAGGAAATTTGCATGCTGACTTAATTTTCAAGAACTAACAGAAATCCATACTTCTGCCAATAAGCCTTTTCTTACGTACCAAACTGATTCATCTTAGCTATAAATAAATTGAATGTGGATTAAGTCATGTACCCTGCTCGCACAGTCAAAGTACCTCTGATTACGTAGTATATGTATGCAATATATATTTATTCATCCGGTGCAGGATTTGGAGTCTAGTAACTTTCAATCCAAGTTAAGGTAATCTTGTGGAACTGCTACAGATGATGTTCCTAAATGCCTCTTACACATGGGAATATGTTGCCCAAATCACCCAAAAACCTAAATGGTGGTTGCTTTTTCTATTGGTACGCTTTCCTCATTCACTTCTGGCCTTTGGGTCTCACTAATTCAAGAAATCCTGAAATGCTGTTTATCAAATAGAAAGTGATCCCAAAGACTCAGAAATCAGTGTAGTGGCTCATGCTCAGTCTGCCTGGGCTGAGCTCATGCTACATTCCCCGTGTATGTGTGTATGGGTTTCTGTGTGCACGTGCACTCATACGGGTATGTTCTTGCACCTCAGGGTGCGGCAGCTTCACCAGAGATCATGCTGGGTGCTGGAGAGCTGGTTTCTAGCCCCATCTCATCCAAGAGCCCTGTGTACCCAATCTTATTCTGCCTTCCAGCTTGATAGCAGATTCGGTTTTCACATTTCTTCAACACACTATTGTGTGTAGCAACCTTTAGACAGCACTCAGGAGAGGATCACCTCTTCTGCTTTACCTCCAGTTTGTATCACCCTGAATCCAAGCCATCTTGGACTCCCCCATGCATTTAATCAATTCCTAGACAAGTATCAACTTTCTTCTGTCATGTGTCCTTCCTATGCTTTTAATGGGTTAATAACTTTAGCAATAAATTAAGCACAATGTAAAATAGTAATCTTTAGCAGCACCATGTGTTCAGTCCATAGCCTATGTCCTTAAATGCCATATTTAGAGTTTAGGTCTGTGTATCATTCTCCAAACCTGTCTTCAACCCACTACATAAACAAACCTAGTCTCTCCTAATCTAAAATCAAACTAGTTAGCAGAAATGCATTCCTGGCTTAGCATGCATTATTTGGCTTTGCACTGAAGTGAGCTGTGAAAATGTATACCACTAGTGCACTGGAGAAGCTAGTAAGTAATAACTGCAGAGTTAAAGGCATAACACAGCCAGTTCTTATTTAATTAAAACTGCTGAGCTGTCCTTTCTAAGAGAAAAGTAAAAAGGTGGCAATTGTTCGTAGTCAGGTTAGGAGCACCCACCCGCTGCCTGTGTTTGAGGACATCTCTAACAGACTGAAGCTTGTCTGTGGGCCAGCCTTGTCACCGTGGATTGGGGCTGACTCCAGCTACCCTCACAGAACCTGCTCTGCTCATCTGATTTAGACCCTCCTGTCCCTTGTCAGTGGATTCTGTCCCTTGTCGGTGAGGTCCCTGCTACTGCTGCCCTGCTATATGAGGACAAGACCCTCCCAACACATACCACCCAAACAAACACTGGACCTATAACCCTCCTAGCAAAGACTTGAGGACAGCAAAGGTTTGTGGCCACTCCTCTCTGCTTTTCTTGAGGACTGATGTTTCAGCCTTAAGACCCACAGAGACAGAGAAGGGTGAACATAACACCAAAGAGATGTGGGTTCTAGGAAGGCTTTCTGTATAATTATTTTAACTGCCTTGTAATGATTTTTTTCTGCAGTCATAACAACTGCTTTTATACTCATTAAGTTCTTAAGAACTTAATTAGGCCAGCAGCAAATACTTAGCTCCATACACTTGGTATGTTTCATTCTGCTGATAATATGATTTGTGCCTCTAAAATACTCCTGCAGCCTCACTTGTGCTGGCTCTAGTACTCGTTTCAATTGGTACTGAGCTAATTTAAATTACCTGTCTAGAAGACAATTACCCCAGGAAAACAGAACAAAACAAGAAACCTAAGGAGCACATTTAATTGGCTCACTAAAGTGTCAGATTTAGTACCAAACCTGCTGAGTGGCAGCAGGGCTTGTGTTGTCATGAGCAGAAAGATGGCAGGGAAGAAAACTCATCTCTTTTGGTGGGACTAGTATCAGTTAAACTGTTTCAGCCATCATCGGATTGCAAATTCATTAATCAGAGGTAGATAAAAATTGGCCTAGCCAAGCTATTTCTTGAACCATGTGAATGACTGTTAATTTGTGCACAACAACAACAGCAGAGAAATTGCTTTTTTTTTTTTTTTTAATTGAAAATTAAGACCTATTTATGGTCTTCTTTCATCGTTGCTTTCCTGCATTTTTTCTTTCCCACAGTCATAATACAAAATCTTAATATTAAATACATCCTTACTTGTGAAAAATTTACTTTGTGACTATTTAGGAAAAAACATGAGCTAATTTATACCGTGTAATATTCAATAGAACTATGTTATTTTATTTTCTTTTACTCAAGATGACAGTTCGGATCAAATAAGGAAAGACTAAAAAATCTTACTCTAAAAAAAAGGTAGCTTAGCCAATGCAAAATCCTACCAGGAAAAGTCAGGAAAACACATAATGGTCTAGATGCTTATTTCTCACATTTTATACAGAATTCTTTTTTTCCAAAAGCCACATATGGATGACTTTATTCTTTTATACTATTGTGTCTCTATTGTTCCTAGGAGGCATTTTATTGCACATAATTGAACTTCAGTTAATTCTTCATATGTTGTTCCAGATTACTTGCTTGATACTGCTGATTTGGATCTGTCATTGTTCGCTCACTGCCACCTACTCAATTCCATGTGGCTGGTTTTTAAATCTTGTGTGAACACATTGTATTTATTCCTCACTAGGAAGTTATAGAAGAATGTGCCATATGACATACTTATAAATCTGATTCCCCTTATAAAGCATTGTTCTCCTTTATGAGCTTGTACTGTTGTATGGTCAGTAATAGTACAATTTCAAAGAAAAGTAGTAATTCTATTTTTCATTTAGCAGTGGTTATTAAATTCAGTTAGGTTTTTGTTTTTAAATTCTCAGATAGTAAGGGATGGATGACGAAATAAAACTCAGCATCTGACTGCAAGGATTTCTGCTGCCAGCTTTGCTTCACTTAAATTACTGCAAAGGACTACCATGCATAAAACTGAAGAAATGCTGAAATCTAAAACAAAGATCTGTACATTGCTCGGGGGATAAAACAGATGCAAACTTTGTGAAATATCTACACTTAAAACATCCAGGTAGAGAAGCTGGGGAAAGGAGTTGGATATTAATGTCTGAATACATTTCACACTAAGTAACGTTTGGATCATGTTGCTCTGGTACTGAGAACTTCAGGTTTCAATTCCTTTTTTCCACCATCATGCAGGAGGAAACATTTCTGTAGTTCTATGTTTTCCTCACATTATCATCAAAGTGTTAGTGAAGAAGAGTCCAGTTCTTTTATTATCTGAGATTTTGAAAATACCTTCCTCTGAGAATTAGTTGAAAGTCAGCTGTGCCTAAAAAAGGAGCAGAGGTGAAATCTATTGAAATTCTTTAGTCAGAACTAAAATTCCCAAACTAGGCTTGTAATAAAGTATGCTTCTTGCAAGAGGATTCAAATCTGAAAAAGAGCACTGTATTTTCTTTTGATATGACATTCCTGTTCAAAAATGCCTATAGGTATTATAATGAAGACAAAATACATCGAGCCATTAATAGGATTACAATGACAAGCTCTAAAATATGTCATTCATTTACCTTACATAAAGACAGATGGGAATGGACTTGGTTTCTCAAATTTTTCTCTGGGATGCTATGATTCTCTACTTGTCCCTGTTCATTATAGTCACTAATTACCACAATCTGTCTTGATTGGAGAAATTAAAGTTTTGTTGAAATGCATTTATTTCATTCAGAACTGACATTATGCTACACCAGGAAGAGAAGTCTGCAATATTTAAGTTCAACAATTCGCTGTTTCAGGTGCCTCAGTTTTATTGGGTAGAACCTTTGTGCCATTCCCTGATGGCATAGGCTTAGGTTGTGCTGCACAGCACCTGGAGATGGGACTGGAGAAAGCACAGACACATGGAAGGGAGTTTTAGTTCCAGTGCAAGAGCAGTGAAGTTTCAGCAGTGTGTACATCAGTAAAAAACCCCAGGATGGATCCCAGTTGGAAGGCAGTAGTCTCTGCATGCAGCCCCCTGGAAAGTTTTATTGTAGGATAAAGGAATCGGAACAACTGAGCCTGTGGACAATAATGTCCTGAAATGAAACTGGTTGGATATTAAACAAGTTTATGTATACCTCCTGGCTTACACATAATTAAACAAACAAAATAATTATACAGACATGTCTGGAAGCTTCAATGTTTCTGTAGGATGAATTACTCCATTCAAGCTGTTCAGCTGGCAAAACTGAGACAGAATTTGCTCAGTCGTAATCAAGTATAAATCAGTACAATTCTTTAAAAAAAAATTTAAAAATCTAGTTTGATTTCCACTGAATCACAAAATATTAAATTTCACTAAGTTGTTCCCTAGAATGCAGTAGTTCCACTGCTTAGAGGTAGAATATAATTTACTCATCATTTCATTCAAAACTCCTCTTCTCTTCTCTTCTCTTCTCTTCTCTTCTCTTCTCTTCTCTTCTCTTCTCTTCTCTTCTCTTCTCTTCTC
>WUAM01000066.1:733624-748934 GCA_024336885.1 Actenoides hombroni | reverse complement strand
GGCAGGGGCTTGGTCTGTCAGGAAGGCATCTCTCAGCTGCCCACCCCAGAGCAAAGCTGCTGGGTGTTAGACATCCTTGTTGGATGAGTCCACAGAAGCAAATTCCCCAACCAGGGGCCGGGGCAGCCAGCCCAGCACGGGGTCAGAGGGAGCCGTGAGAGCAGCTTTGTTGGGGGACCGCAGCCAAAGACCTGGGACCCTGTGTGAGCAAGAGTGGGAACAACCCCATGCATGAGGCCACCTCGCTGTCGTCGTGAGGGAAGGGTGTCCGTGGCCTCCTGACATGTAAACGTCTTCATCTCCGGAGGGACGGAGGGCTGGAGCGCTTCGAAGCAGCTGGGCAGCCCTCGGCTTATTTGAGCAAAACTAATCGCAATGATTAATTAAGCCTTAATCACACAGGGTTGCTCCTGCTGCGGAAGAGTGGCCCATTATTAATATTAATTAATGTTATTAATTAGCTGTAGTGGGTGGAATCAAGAAGCTGTAGGATTCTGGCTATCATGACAAACAAAGTTTTCTTTCTTGTCACAGTGTTAAATGATTTAGATAGGAAGTGTCTGTGTAATTCCAGGTTGATGGGGAGAGGGGTGGAAGTGTTGGCTGTGTTCCAGACACGTGGAAACTTTGAGTTATCTACCAGTGCATCTCTCTGTAATTGCAATCAATTATACACAAATACTATATTTATATAAATTAATATATTTATCTATATTTTAATGGGCTCTATGTCCATTAACTTTGTACAGAAATCAGTGCAACAATGCAGAAAAAGATAATTAAAATTATTGTTTCATTACAAGTTTCAGTGTGAACACAGAACATCCTGAGCCTACTGCAATCAACTATGACACCTAATTAATAGATTGAAACAGTCGAATAAACCCATAATGTTCCTTTTTCTTTTATTTTTAACTATCCCACACACAACTGAAATATGGTTCCATGCAATGAGATTTAACAAACTTTAACAAACAGGTTTAACAAACAGGTTCCTAATTCTGAGCCCAAAGTGAACGCTTTCGGTTAAATTGTGTCCAGCTACAGGACCAATGGACACAAACTGAAACACAGGAAGCTCCATCTCAGCATCAGGAAACACTTTTTAACTGTGAGGGTGACCAAACCCTGGAACAGGTTGCCCCATGGAGGCTGTGGAGTCTCCATCCTTGGAGATATTCAAAAGCCATATGGATGTGGTCCGGGGCAACTGTCTGTAGATGGCCTTCTGTGAGCAGGTGGGTTGGTCATGATGACTTCCAACCTCAGCCATGTTTTGATTCTGTGCAAATCCTTACACGATCCTGACCTCCTTCTAATATAGTCTTTAGAACAGCAGTAGTTGCCCATTCCTTCAGAGTTTTTATAGTTTAGATTTACTGTCAGGATCCCTGTTTTTCTAGACTTACAGGATTCTTTGACACGAATCTTTCTGCATAGTGGTCTCGAAAAAGAATGGCTTTACTTTACTCTGCATACTAAAGTACCATACTGAGATTCATTGAGTGTTATTTTTTGCCCCTCAAAATAAACAAATAGCTTGTCCAAGATGAACAGCCCTGTATATTCTTACACTTCCTAGATAATTATAAGTTGAGTATGTCTAGACCAATTATCTTCTAGAAATCTGTAGAATCTGCTCAAATTCTAACTGTGAATCACTGTGGATATGAGGGAAAGAAAAAAAAAAATCCTGCTGCCTAATTTAGATGAAGTGTAATGTTATTTGCAGGTTCTTAAAATGTTCTCTTCCACTGGGAATGTAAGACTGTTATTTAGGAAACTGTAGCTTTTGTTAACATGGAAAGGTATTTGTCTTAATTAAGGACTCCATCAATCACAGTCTATTCTTTGGCTTCTTAATATTGTAAGTCATAATGTTTAATTTGTGAATTCAGTTTCCCAATCAGCTCCAGCATATGACTGCTATTTTATGCTTTTTTAAAGTCTTTCTTTTCCATCTTTACATGGTATCGAGCCTTATTTTAATTTATTGGAGAAAGTGTTTGATAAGATTGGCTGTTGGACTCGATGATCTTCAGAGGTCCCTTCCAACCCCTACCATTCTATGATTCCATAATAAGATTGTCAGCCTCATCTTGCTTCCTTTATAACAAAAAATGAAGATTTTCATACACATGCACTGTAATTTATTTATTCTATCTGAAAAAAACAATCTAGAAAATACTCCAGCACAAATTAACTGTTTTTATTTCTAGTTCCGTAATTTTTTTTCTCCTTTCAATGATGCACCACACTTTGAGGCAAGCATCTGAAAAATTTCACTATTTTCACAAAACATTTTTTCAGATAAATTTGTCTTCAGAAATGATTACTCAAAGTTTTCAATTTCACATTTGAACTACCCACTATTTCTCTCCTACATTAGAACAGAATCTTTTGAAATTTAAGTAACCCCTTATTCTGATTTTCTATCACTAATTGTCGTATATGTGTAAGAGAGAGAAAGTCAGATTTTGCAAAATGCTTCTACTACAGACAAAACATTTTTCTTAGATGATTGTTTACTTGATTCCTTCTTTCTAATACAAAAATTAAGACAGGAGAGAAATCTAATCTCAGGAATTTGTAGGAGAGGAATTTTGATGCTCATAGCAAGAGGCTCTGAGTTCATCTTGTGTAACATTTTCATTGAGTGAATGCTCAGATCCAAAGCTCATTAAGACAGGTCAGTCATTAAGTCCTGGCCTTTTCATTGATATAAATTCAGATTAAGTATTTCAACTCTTTCCTTTGTGCAAATATAAAACTTTTGAATTGGAAGGAGAGGCAGGAATGGCCTGTATCCTTGACATAGGATAAAGTGGTAACAGAGATTATTTATTTAATACAGAAAATAAATAAAAACCCACATGCTTGTAACTACTTCGTGAGGCTGAGGCAGGAAAAATTGTTTGGATCTTGTAGCAAGCCGAGCAGAGACGCAGCTGTCAGAGACACAGCAGCTATCACAGCAGCTCTCAGACTTTTTCTTCAGGAAACATTTTCTTAGCAATCATCTTCTGGTGACTTGCTCTGGTTGAGGGAGGCTACTGGAGAATTTTGCTTTTGTCAGTCCTAGCAGCAACCATTCCCTAGATTAGTGCACAAGGGTTTGGATTGTCTTCGGCTGACACCTCTTCGGCTGACAGCTGATCAGCATGTCAAGTACTTACTCAGCTGTAGCCTGAGGATTTGCTATCTAACCGGCAGCAGAAGCTCCCCTAGTGCAAAACCCAGCTGTTGAGAGAGGCACAGAAACTCTGCTCGAGATGGTGTGACGCTGCTAGAGGCTGCACAACGATGTTGTCTGTGCACGTGGGTTTGCAGCTGGCTGGAACAACCAAGTTCAACAATGTCTGGGGTCTCAGTGCAGACAGAGCTCCAGAGGGACTCCAGGTTTCAGACTGCAAGGAGTCCCTGGCACGTCTCCCTTATGCTGGGGACAGAAATGACCTCACCTGGGGCAGGTGTGCTGTGGCTGACGTGCTCCATCACGAGGTGAAGGAGCATGAGAGGAGGTGACAAGACTGCATAACATCAGGGAGGTTAAACAGGACATCTACGAGGTCTTTGCAGGGAGGCTGCAGAGTTTGAATCCTGTGATACAAGGAAGGATGGACAGCTAAAGGCTATCCTCAGAGCAGTAGGGGATGAAGACTGGAAAGCCATGACTTCAGGCAACAGAACAAAATTTCCTTCTCCAGTTTCACTTCTGCAGTTAAGGTCTAGATATAGTGGTCTGTGAACGGGTAAAGAGGAGTGAAGCCCACCAGAGAAGATATCAGAGCCAGCTGGCCTTGATTTTTTTCTCTGAAGGCTGATGCCCTTCTTGACAGCTTTAGTTGATGAGGTCAAAGTGATCAGGCTCAAGGGCTCACTGATGAAGCCAAAACTGAAGTCAACATCATCTTTCCTCTCCCTCCCTTCCCAATTTGAGATTGTCTCCTTTACAATGTGATTCAGTTTTCAGATGGTTCTTAACACTTGGCTCTGCCCCCCAGACTCCGTACTGCCCAGTGCTGGTGTGTGACTTTCCCAGGGTGGCTGCCCGACCACCTTGCGTTAGCTGGTCATTCGTATTTTCTCTTAGCACCTTCTATTTATTTTTGGCATGCTTAAAAATCAATTGTTTTGCAGTTCTCAAGTTTGCATTTCTTCAATGCAACCCAGTAGTGGACTTGGTTCTAGTTCTGGGCTTCATTTTGACTCTGTGCATGTATTTTTAAGGTGTTTGCTGTTGTCCCACAGTTAAATCACACTCTGTAATAAGAGACATGATAACAAGCTCCGTGTCACACTAAAGATGATAACAAGCTTAACAGGCCAGGTCTGGAGCCTTATCTGTCCAATCACTCTGGATCACACCTGCTCTGATTCTCAATTATTTTCTTTAAAGTCACTATGGAAAAGGGCAACATCTAGTAACTCACCTAAGGCTGGCTCCTTATTCTTATGTTTTATGAACTGTCTATGTCCTGCAGCAAGCCAAAAGCCTTGTATTCAAAAAAAATTACTCGTGCTCTTTTGCCACCTGGAGATGTATAAAATTCAGAATAAAATGCACAATAATTGTGTAAAAAACCATGGGTTTTTCCAATAGCAATAATTTTTGGTTTGTTCTGGTTGTTTTTTACCTTTTCAAGTGGATTTCAGTGCTAGTGATTATGACAAAAGAATCTATAGGGAATAAAACGACCCAGCAAACAAACAAACAAACAAAAACCCCCAAACTAGATATTTCACCACCTAAAGTAGAGCTGAACAAAAGTATGTGTGAAATACACTGATTAAAGAAACTCACACAAACTCATCGTGACTAAGAAATACACCGCTGTGCTCTGAAGATGTGTAATTCCCCATAGATATCATTTCAAGTTTGTGGATATCTTGCAATATCTTTTGCTTTTTCCTCAAGAAGCAAATCACCACCTATGCTGAAACACAGGAGCAGTCTTCTTGCAAAAATAATCAGGGCATATTTGTGATTCATTTATTCCTAAAAAATCTGCTGCACTGAAGTTCTTCATGAAAGAGAAGGTCAAAGATTATGCTACTGAGCTGCTGACGCCCTGGGAGTGTTGCCTTCTTTCAGTTTGCTTGAAGAAAAACTTTCAACATCTTTCTTTTTCGAATTTAAGGAAATAAAAAGAGTTTCTGACTCTTAAGGAACTTGCACCTTTACTGTAGGCTCTCCTTTAGGAATTTTGGGTAACTATCTACTCTGAGTCTGAGGAGAGTCTTGGGCCTGCCATTTTCTGGATCGCTTCTGAGTGGCTGTCATCCGCACATACAAGAGCTGGCACTGGGCTTGCAACAGATATAAGGGGTTGCGTCCAAAATTATGATTCTCTGTGTCAGAAGAAGTTTCTTCACCAGGAAGAGAGGCTTTCGTTCATAAACACCCTTAGCAAGGTTGGTCTAGGAATCAGGCAAATATTTATTTTGACTTTCTGAAATGAGTTAGAGTCTAGCCCTGGTTCTCTGGCAGCTCACGTGTCTCTCCAGAGTGGCATTTCTTCATATAGTGAGGGGGGATCCTGAAAACCCTGGCACTGCTGGGCTTCAACCCTGCAGAAATGAGACTTGCTCAGAGCCCATTTCAGTCCTGAGTTTTCAGGGTAGTTGATTTTCTAAATTTATTGGGTTTTGGCACTTTATTGGAAAATCTTGCAGCATTGAACTTTCTGGGGCTATCAGCATCTCGGGATTACTTTGTAGAAAAGGCAATAGGGAGATGAACAGATGAAGTGGCAAGGAAGTATGTGGTTAACCCTGACTATTTTGGCACCAGTTAGTGTACAACAAAACATTTTCTGGAATGCTTTAGGATTTCAGGGAACACTTCATTTCCACAAGTTTTATCAAAAAATTACTTTTATCAAAAAATTACTTCCCGATTCTGATAGTACAACAGCCTAATTATTCTAATTTGCTCTAACAATAAGACAAATATTCTAGCCTGGTGTTATATCAGAGTTGCATATTCAGTATTGTCATAAAATATTGTATTGTGAAAAAAGCATTACGGTGCCACACAATGAGATTGCCACAGGAAAATAATGTAAGACACAATAAAGTGTTCTATTTTTCCTCTATTTATAAACAACTGATGCTTGGTTTGGAATAGAAACCTAAGAAATATTTAGATGTATCTTTATATTGAACTAACATGCTGATCATCATGTAATTTTTGTTCTTTATTCATACTGCAAATAGATTTTAAAGACTACAGTCGTAAGTGTTCAAAGTCTCATGATGCTAAAGCAGCATTTTTATAAATACTGATTTTAAGGAATAAAAATGCCATGATATATTTTTCTTGTGTTTTAATGGTCTCACTGAAACATATATGTGTGTTTAACATAATGAAATTAAATCAGACTTTTTTAGCGGTGCCTCTGTTGTCTCTCCTGTTCAGTAGCCAACAACCTATACAGTGTAGTTTCATAATTTCTGATGCTTGCTGAATTCTTAAAGGTAAATATAGTTCTCAGGAAAAATGTCATCTCCACAACATTAAAAATTTTGTTTAGCAAAAGAATTATCCAAAAGACAGTAAATTTTACTGTTGTCTTTCATTACGATCACCAAATCTTTTATGATTTATCCTAGTTGTTTGTGCTGTTCAGCCTGGAGAAGAGAAGGTTCTGGGGACACCTTATAGTGGCCTTCCAGGATCTGAAAGGAGCCTACAGGAAAGCTGGAGAGGGACTTCATATAAGGTCATGTGATGATAGGACAAGGGACAATGGTTTTAAACTAGAGCAGGGTAGATTTAGATGAGACATTAGGAAGAAGTTCTTTACTGTGGGGGTGATGAGACACCAGAATGGGTTGCCCAGAGAAGTTGTGGATGCCTTATCCTTGGAAGTGTTTGAGACCAAGCCAGATGAGTCTTTGAGCAACCTGCTCTAGTGGGAGGTGTTCCTGTCCATGGCAGGGGGCTTGGAACTAGATGATCTTTAAGGTCCCTTCCAATTCAAGCCATTCTATGATCAGGTTAAAAATGCTGGCCAGTAATGCTGATGTTTTGCATAAACTGTGTTAATTACACACAATTCCAATCCCGCTTACTTGAGGTAGCTGTGATGAGAGGACATCACTGCAAAGAAAAAACAGCTGATAACAGAATACAATTGGCACATGTAGATTTGTGATCAGTCCTTTGATATGTTGTTATTTGAAAGCCGTGCAGGAGAAGACTGGTAAAAGACATGCAGCTGATTGACTTCAGTCTGCATATCTCACAAACTTTGACCCAGGAATACAGAGAAAGAAATTGCTTGCGCTGCAAAGCCTCCCCAGAATCAAAACCTCTAGAATGCTATGGTTTTGCTTTTCTTGCACGTATATACACTACATCTCACTTCCCTTGACACACAGTGAGGATTTCTCTCTACCATACTGTCATGATTCATAATGTTTTATATCAGGACAGGGTGTCTTCCTAGATGCTGACTATTTTAAGGGAGCTTGCCTATTACTGAGCTGGAGTCCTGCATTTTTTGTTCCCTGTATAGCAAGTGTATTAGCTTTTGTTAATTCAAAGTTAAGATTGAGAAACATGTGAGTCATTAATCTCTTGAGCCTACTGCTTTGGCACCAGTATAGCTATAAGTGGTCAGTCAAACCAATAAAAGACAGGGATATTGGGCAGAGATTTCAGGTTAGAAAAATCTCTTCTGGATGACTTTTAAGTTCATTTTGGTTTGAATGCTCAAATAAAATCCGACACTATCATACTTCATAGAAGATGGATTGGTAGGACATGGCGGTTGGAGGAGGATTAGAAGGATTACTAGTTCCTTGGCAAGGGGTTAGAGAGCAAATAAAAATGTAATTATTAAGTATTAATTAGAATGCTGTATTCTGGTCAGTGGCTGCATTTGCTGAATATCATTTGTGGAGGTTTTTCAGGCACTTTGTACCAAATACACAGGGAAAAAAAAATGAGAAGTGGAAGATGCTAAGTGCTTTAAAAAATACATTACCATTAATGCAGTAGACTTATGTAAGAGGTTTTAGAGGCAATTGATTGTGCTATACCTGCAGCTGATACAAAGCAAAGATGGTGCTGGTTTCCATCCACATCATCTATCTCAGTTTCTAGACATGCGCAAAAATCAGTTTTAAGCTTTTTTTCCGAGTTCATAAAACTCATCTGTCCTTCCAACTAAGTCCATTCTAAACCTAGATTTATAAAACAAAGAAATGGGTTTTTTTAAATAAAATTTGTATATGGTTAATTTTCATAAAGGTAATACCCTATAATAAAAGTACACAAAGAATAGGAATTGGAATTCCTGCCCTCATAGGCCCATACTGTGCTGCAATAAATGGGTAGGGTTTTTTATTTCACAGCAGATGAGCTATGTGTTGCTTTTGATTTTCTAGTCATACCTGCCTTTATCCTGTTTTGAGACCTGTTTTATAATCCAGTCTTTATTTCTGAGAACGTCCGCGTAATCAATTTCTGTTCAAATACAAATGCACGGATCCATTGTCACTGTCTGTTTGCTAGCACCTCACCTTCTTCAGGGCAAGCCTATATTCATTTGACAACTTTTTACATCAAGGTATTTAAAGAAGCTACTCTTCCCCCATAGTAAAAAAGTTAAATTTATGTAGTTGGAAAATAGCTAGATTTTAATTCCTACTTGTTTTGCGAACAAGAACTCCAAGAACATATGTAAAAGACAGACGTAATTCCTTAGCTTGTGGAAATAGAAGTAATCTCATTATGTGCCTAATGAGGTTATAGAAATGAGTGCTAATCTCATTTCCTCTGAAGGACATTTAAAACTAAATTTCATACCATAAGCTGAAGATAAATATTACCTAACAGGTGATATGACAAAGATTATGTCTAGTTTCTCTCTTTTCTCTTCATCCCTCTTTCTTTCTCCTTAAAAGAAAACCACTTTTGCTTTAATCCTGCTAAAATAAAATTGTTTTCAGTGAGATTAAAAAAAAAACTCAAATATTTTAATTATTTCCTTTTAGAAAACATCTTTGCTTTCTCATTACTTATTTTGTGTCGCTGCAGTTTTTGAATTCTAGATCACATGAGTCATAGGTCTGTAATCATTCAGGAGGGAAAGAAAAGAAGGGTATCGTGGCCAAATATTTTGCAGTAGCTCTTACACCCGTTTTCACGGGCTGGATGGACTTTCTGTGACAGTCCTATGTGTCACGCAAGTATAATACGTTCAGAAAGCATTCATCCATCATCTCACTGGGTATGGAAACAAAACTGAATCAATGCTATGTAAGTTTGGAGAATAGCGAAGGAACAAGAGAAGAAAAGAGGGTTCTGATGGTTAATACATTGGTCTTGAATGCCAGGTTAAGTGAGGTAAACACTATTTTAACACCCATAAAATAACCATCTTGCTCATATATTGAAAAAAAACAACTAAAAGAATATATGGTGTGATGCTGCAAGCTAGCAAACATCAAGAAAAGATGTTAAGATGATTCGTTAGGTCCATTTTTTCATTTTAATCTTGAAATATTGGAAAAATGCTGTTAGAACTCAAACTGAGAGTCAGCGCCTCCAATGAGTTAAATACTGACAGTGATTTAATCTGAGAGTACATCACAAAACAAATAAATACAGAAATAGCTATGCTTTTTCTATAAAAAGAAGTCTTGTACAGAAAGCTGTCATTGGATTTTACACTTTAAAAATTCTCTTGCTGCATTTTGGTTGTCTTTGTGTCTTTCAAGAAGAGGAAATGGCTACTGAATATGAAGTGTTTCAATTACTACTGCTCACCTATAACCACGCAAAGCTGTTTTATTTTGCCATGTTCTGGTGTCTTGGGATAACCTTGAACTTCATCATTCTTTTGCATGCTAAGACATTGTCATTGCTTAGAAATGAAAATGGGCTACCAAAACAATGAAAATGGATGCTGCAGCAGTTAGAACATTTATCTGAAAACAAAACAAACCAAAAGAGTGCTGCTTGTTTTAACAGATTATTGGTGCTGGGCTGCACTAGCAAATCCTTTAGCCTTGTAAACAACAATTCAGCTCCCTCTTCTACCTCACTTTCTCTGAGCATTCTCAAGGTTAGGAATAATTCTAAAGTTTTTGAAGCCACCTGAACAACACAGCCATCTAAATCCTATTGTCATGTATGACTGCAAAATGTAAGCATTCCAGATTAGTTTGCTCAAGCCCCAGTATCACCTTTGGGTGTCATAAAGTGTTATCTTTATAAAATTTCTCGCTAGGCTTGTCTTTTTTTAAACTATTCTTACCAGTCTTTGCTTGCAAACAGGGAGCAATATTGATTCATAGAATCATAGATTGGGTTGGAAGGGACCTTTAAAGGTCATCTAGTCCAAACCCCTTGCATTGATCAGTGACATCTTCAACTAGCTCAGGTTGCTTCTGAAATATATTATATTAATAATTCTGAGATGCTCAGATGGTGTGGTAATAGTGTTCTTAGATGGCAAGGCTTATCCTTCCTTGCTCCTTTAGTTGTTGACAGAGAGGACACACAGCCAAGAATCACTTCTGGCCAGCTGTGGTAGCTGTCACATAGCTTAATAAACTGCACTCAGAAAAGTAGCAGGAATTCTATGAAATACTTGCTCTGATGTAATGCGACCTCTCACCTCTATTGTGTTCCCAATACAATTTAATTCGTCTTCTAATCCATTGTTTCTTTGAGCAATATTTCAGTACATTGATTGATGCTCTAAAGGAGCAAATGCTCTTGCATCCCGTAGATTTGCTAAGTTCCCACCATGAAAATTGCTCTGACTTTCTACTGTGAAAGGTAACAGTTGCAGAATAATGGTGATGTATTTTCTTTTCTATAAACTTATAATATTTTTACTGTTGTTTTGTCATATATTGTTGATATCTATCTCTGCTCCAGCAGAACATGAAAGACTAAATTATATATGTACAATCCTAGGACCATTTTTACAGGGGGAAAAAAAAAAAGTTCTTTATTCAAATAATTGAAAATGAAATACATTTTAGCCTAGCAAATGATATACTTAACAGTCTTTATTATTCCTGTTAAAAAGTTAAAAAGAATGATGCTTGCTTATCGTCAAATCTTTGCCTAGCTGTTTTTCCTTTGGTGGCAGAAGTACAGCAATTAAAATGAGCTAACATTGCAGTATTTATTGTATTTCTGCTTTGCATTTTATTTTTTATGCCTTTTTTTTTTTCCCCCAAGAAAGCAATCCTCTTCTCACACACTTACTCTTTTTAAGCAATATTCCTAGGCTGAATTAGTAAAACAGGTCTTGAAAAGGAAGCCTCTGAGGAGGTTTGGATGTTGTAACTTAAGAATGAGCATCAACAAACTTCTGGGTTACTTGACAAAACATTGAATTTATCTTTTGCTAATATTGATTTATTTGGTTTGATGGTTTTATTTTTCAGAGCAAGGAAGAGCCATTATTGCCCATTTGTGTAGCATTATTAACTAACGTCACATGTTGTGTTCTACAGTATTTTTCCAACAGCATTCACCATATATATATATGTATTCTACTGAAACTTTGTATTGACTCTGCTTGTAGGGAAGCTTTCTTACAGAAGCTTTCTTAAAGATCTTTGTGTTCTTTCACCATATAAATTATTCTACTAATCATCATGCTTTTCTCACTGGGACACAATTAACAGAGGAACTGGAAAGTGATGGTAATTTGTTTAGACTGTAGCTTATTTTAATTTTACTTCACAAAGTTATCTTTATTTTACTTAAGAACAGATATTAAAATCAAAGTAGCAATAACATAAAAAATCCTCATACAAAACAGCCTTGTCCTCTGCATGGAGCAGACATTTTTTCTTTAACGCGTCAACCTGACTTCTCACAGTGTCTAGCAACAGATTCCGTTATTGGCATTTTCAGCTGAGTCTGAGATGGTTTGGTCTATTACTGTTCATTGTCAGTATCTTATCCAAAAGCAGAAGGATGAACTCTGCCTGCCACTAATGCTCAATTTATGTCTCTGTGTCTTTATTGCAGCAGGGAATGTGCTAGATGAGATACTGAAAACAGATGTACGACACCAGATGAAAAAATGCTGCATCGTGTTGAATTTCTGTGGGCAGCTGGCATTATACCTTTTAAATGTCTCTTTATGTTTGCCAGAATAGCATAATAGTCAATTTACTCCTCTATAACAAGGTGGCTGTTCCTGGTAAATGGAAAGGTGTTACATATATTTCTCTTTCTGTAACAGAGGCTTTCTAGTTCATCCATTAGTTTCACACTTGAATTAAAACCTAAACAAGTGAAGGAAGAAAAACATCCAAACTACATTGTGCACGAGTACTGAAAATAGGGAAGGTTGAAGGGACAGTTCCTGCTCGTAGTACATTAAACAGTTTGCAGTTGTTTGTTTTTTCCTTTGTTGTTTTTTTCTTGAACTAATTTGTATACTTACACTAGAGTATTCTTTCAGGGCCACATTGCCTTGAAGATGCCTTAATATCATGCACATCCATCTTTATGGACTGGTACCCTTTGTTATAAATACACTGCAATTCCTCGGACATTCTTTGTGGTATAGTATAAAAACCCCACACACTAAAAAAAGGGGTAGAATTTATAGTAACACCTCTTTAATCCTTTAGTTGTACATCAAAATTTTCCTTTTTTTTTTTTTTTTTTTTTAATCTTAAGCATTTCTGTACCTTATTTCTTCAGGAAAATGTTAAGAATGAATCACTGTAATCAGAAGTTGATTCCTGAAGCTTTGCTTGTATCAAGTAGCATTTCCTTCCGTATGTTGCTCCATCAACCAGAAGATCACAGTGAAAGACATAACATTCCTAGGGAGATTAGATGTTGACCCTGAATAAAGTACTAGTCACTGTGATTGAACTGAGCAAAGCTTAAGCCATCAAACAATCACGATCACAGAGAAACTGGTGTTTTACTCTTGGTCTAAAATTGGTACGGTGAAAATATTGTTCAGCTTGCACTGCTGTGTGTTCATTGCTGTAATCAGGGGCTTACATATCTTGCATAGAAATACATTCTACAGCATAACAATATATCCATGTGTCTTTCTTATTATTTTTATCGATTCCTACTAGTAGCAGCACATACAAGGTGAAAAAGTATGGAGAAGCACGTTTTATACTTAAGCTGTTTCTCTTGCTGCTGGTTCAACTGCTAGGCTGAGCAGTCACCTACCTTGAGCAGCAGCTAACCCTGGATGGTATGGCACATCTGCCAGCAGCCAGGGGGACAGATCTGGTCCGTCTAAGTCTGGTGTGTTCTCCAAATGCATCTCAGGCAGTCATTACTTAGAGGTCAGCATTTTGCAACAGTCAGAGAAACCACTTCCATCCGTGTCCAGTCGTAGTGGCAGAAGAATGTTTTCTCCTCTGTATTATTTTCTGCTGAATTTCTTGTTTCCCTTTCCTCCTGGGGACAGCCATAGGCCCAGCTTCTTCCCACTTCTTGCAAGGAAGTGAACACAAGCTCTTGAAAAAGAAAGGAAAGTCAGGTGATGTCTTATATGGAACCTGGGTAGGAGGGGGATTGCATTGGTCACAAGAGGCTGCATCTCTGGATCACAGTGGAGGGAAATCAATTAAAAGGACTCTAGGAGGCAGGAGAGAGCTAAGATGTGATTCTGCTGCCTGCCACAGTCCTGATGACAACTCCACTCCCACATCCCTTCTGAACTGTGCCTTTGTACAGACTCCTGTGGACAGCAACTTGCTTTCCATATCTGGCTGAGAAGCCTCAAGTTGTGTGTACTGAGATAGAATAACCGATGCTATAATAATACTGCTTCAGGTGTGTATCTCATCAGTATCTCTCAGCTCAGGGCAGTGGGGAGGAGTCTGAGAGTTCTGAGCTGGCGTGGGGACTGCCGCGTGAGCTGTGAGTTGCAGCGTCAGGCCATGTGGAAAACACGCAGTGCCACAGAAGGATGTCACGGGTGAAACAGCTGTACAGGGGCTCAAGAAGCAGCTGAACAAAATTCAGCTCAGGATGAAAAGTCCCCTCAGAAATGTCAATTATGTGTAAAATACGTTGAGCTCAGGAAGTTTCTGAGACCTAAAAGAATGCCGGCTTGAAGACTGGTCAAGGGTGTATAATTTAAACTGGTGTAATATATGGTGGAGCCTTCCTTATAGCTTTGACCTGAGCATTAGCTTTTGGCCACTATTTCTATGTCATTAGCAGCACTGAACACATGAGCAAGTGATTTAAGTGATCACCATAAAAAGTGAGGGAAGCAACAGCCACAAAGCCACTTTTTCATGGTTTCCTGTGGAATGAGTCAGAAAACAAAGTTAAAAGTGGGGGGTTTTTAAGCTTTTCAGAAACTTGTAGGGTTAATACACTCCCTGAATAAGAAAAATAGATTTTTAAACAACATTCAATAGAATTTGCTTTGGTTTAGAAATGCAAATATGTTTTGCATCACTAAATTATATCCAAATATCTTTAATTATTTTCTTTGATCTGAATAAACAAATATTTGTTTAAATCATACTGAAAGCCCTTCATAAAGCCAGTGAAAACTATTAATTTTGCATTTCAGGGAGTTAAGACTTGCTTCTGTAGAACTCTACTGATCTGACCAATATTGGACAAAGATAAACCCCTGTTTTAATACACCAAAACATGAGGTTTTTTTCTTCTTTGCTTAACCTAGATTTTAGTAGGGAGCTTATCACCAATACAGATGAAATTGAAAATTTAGCTATTTCAGTAGGGAGGAAAAGGTTAAGCCAGTAGACATGGACGTATATTCCACGAGGAGAGGTCTTATCAAGTCTTTTGGTAAGACCTGGGGGGTGCATTATCTTTTTAGCTAGCAATAATAAAATAATAAAAAGTACAATAATAAAAAGTGTAATTTAATCTTCAATTTTCCTGAACCCGAAAAGTTCAGGTTTGTTTAATGTCTTAATAACTTTTTTTAATATAGAAACTTTATGTACCTACAGTGCCAACAAACAAGCTATAATTTAATTTGTCTTGCAGGCAAAGCCTAATGGTTATCCGAGCCACCGAGAACTTTAAAATGTACAAATCCCCTCTGCCAATGCGCGCAAAGAGCTCCGTGGCTGTGTACGGGCCCCGCGTGTTGACTTGTTGGCAGTGGGGGAACACAGGGGTGGCTTCTCGGAGAGGCAAGCAGGAGCTTCCCAGAGCTGGACATGGCCAGTTCCAGCCAGTCTCAGCTGCTTCCAGCTGCTTCCAGCCATCCCAGACAGCTCTGTACTTCGGGGACTTATTAGCTTGTACTGCCTCGCTTCCTGTCTAATGATTTTATAGTTCACCATTACTTCTTTT
>WUAM01000066.1:698299-733524 GCA_024336885.1 Actenoides hombroni | reverse complement strand
GGGATTCTGTGATGTTCCTGAAGCCCATGGAGAGCCCACGCAGGAGCAGGTTTACCCTGAAGGGCTGCAGCTTGTGGAGAGGACTCACATTGGAGCTTGAGAAAAATGAGAGGAGAAAGGAGTGGCAGAGAGGAGCTGTTATGGACTGGCCATAATCCCCCATCCTCAGCCCTTGCTCTCCTAGAGGAGAGGAGGCAGAGGAGCTGGGAATGAAGGAATGAAGTTAAGCCTCAGGGTGGGGGGAAGGGATGGGCTGGGTAAAAGTTGTTTCATTTTTTGTCTTCGTTTTTCACTATCAGATCTATTTTGTCAACAAATTAAATTGCTTTTCCCCAAGTCAAGTCCATTTTGCTTGTGAAGGTAACTGAGAAGTGGTGTCCCTGTCTTTATCTCAAGCTACAAGCTTTTTCATCTTACTTTCTCCCTGTGTCCTGTTAAGGATAGGGATTGAGGGAGAGACTGGGTGAGCATCTTGAGAGCCAGCCAAGGTCAACCCCCCACCGTAGGTACTGCAAAGCAAAAACCCGTATTCCAAAGACTGATAGTAAGTACTGTTGCTGGTTTGTTGGCTAAAATTGGAGAGTGAGAAAGATACGCAAAAGACCTTCCTTTGACATTGCATCATTTTCACATTTGAATTTATCTGCTTAATTTAACCACATTTTATTTGAGGATAAAAAGTAGAAGTGGTGAAGGCAATTGAAGTGAAATAGCACAGCAAGATATTACATAAATTTTCCTGCTGGAAGCAGAAAGACCCTCGGATTTGTAAATAATTGCAGCTTCCTTGACAGTCCCTGATATTCCTGAAAAGTTTGCAGCGATTAAGAACGAGTTTGTATCGCTTCCACTGGCAGTGCTTTGCAGCCCTGAACAGGGTAGGTGCTTTCTGTGATACGTTTAGGCCACAGGATGCTTTGTGCACTTACTGTTTCTTTCGCTTTACTCACTGCTTTTAATGCTACTGACTTGAAAAGCAAGTAGAAAAATAAATATTCCTCATAGATATGTTTGCAGAATATTTAAAATATTATTGAAATATTATTTTTCAAAACCTAATTACCCCTTCACATTGTTATTAATAAAGAACATGCTGGCTTTTCTGATTTAAGCTAGCACTCTTCTTAAAAATTTTCATTCCCTGTAAGATCACCTGAGACCATCTCTCTGTGCACAAGGCTCTCTTTTGGCAGTTTCACATAGCCCGACTCCACTAGGTAGAACATGTACCAGACATGTCCTGACCCCACCAAGAAATCCTGCTGCTGATGGACTACTGCATGTAGGTGTAGGGGGGATGAAATAAAGGCCAGCTGAAGTAAGTGGAAGAACTCCACTTTATTTCAGTTTATTATTTATTCAGGGATATAAATACAGGATTGTTTCTTTTTTACCAGAGGGGGCATTGGCATTAATTAGATTATTTAAAGAACATTTGCCTGACGTCGTTAGATGCAGAAAGAATGGAGTACGGGTACCATCCCTGATGAATCAGTCATCCTTTCTTCCTGCCACCTCACATTTCTCTGAGAGGGAATAACTGGTAACAAGATGAAGGAATAGGCCTTCAGAGTGATGCAGCCATGACCCGTGGAGTCTTTTTTTCTGTCAGGTATAGATGATGAAATAGTTTTTTCTTCTGTATTTGAGGTAGGAGTAATTCTGAGTGCAGAGATCACAGAAGTGATCCACAAGAAATCATCTTAAATATTATGAAGCTGATTCTCACCAGTGAATATGGTTTGCAATAATACTTATGCATGTGTGTATAATGAATGCAATATTCTGGTTTCTATAATCTCTACAGCACAATAACTGCAGTCCAATTACTTCATCCACCTTTGTCTGCTTCTTTCAGGTAAATAATATCACTCCCCATATGAAAGAGGCAGTTGGAAAAAAGTAGTGTTAAAACAACTCGGAGAACTTTAATGTAATTGTAAATAAAAATTAATTCCGTGTTAGAAGCAGATGTTTTCATGAATATTTATACATTTGTCTCTTTCGGGTTTTTTATTGATATTGTAACCTTTGGAGGAGAGGACTTTACTGCTCATCTTTACAATTTATTTCTGTACATTGGTTCCTTATAGCCTTGGACCAGACATTCAGTACCATATTAATGTGCAATGACCAAATCCTTATTTTTCAAAAAAAATGCTGTAACAACTGGAACTGCTAAGAGCTCCAGAGCTGACAAAGTGTGAGCCTTTTGAAGTATTTGGCATGAGAATATAAATTTTTACCACCATAAATTCAGATCAGGCCCCTTCAGAAAGAAGTGCAAGACTCGTCTGCGCATTGTTGTTTTTATAGTAGCAAAATGTGTGAATAATGGCTTGGCAGCACGTCCTGAAGATAAGCAACAGAAATTATGTGAAAGAGAAATGAGATACCAAGACAGTAATGCAGGCTGGAGAATCTAGTGAACTTTATGCAATTTGTTGGCAAGAAGATTCAGAAGTGATGGATGTCTCGTAATTACTGAGATGAATGCAAAATGTATTTTGCAGGTGTAGACACTACTTAACTGATGTAATTCCTAACTTTCACTTAAAAGTTTCATTGATTTAATGGTTTGTGGACCAGGAGCTCTCACCCTTGAAAGAACATCTGTTGTCAATGTGCTCATATTTTTAAATCCACTTTGATGCTTATTCCATTGTAATTCATTCCACTTACTAGATTTGAAAGAATTGCTATTAATGGAAGCACTGGACACTCACAGATGCTTTCATCAAAATATTCAAAACATTCGCATGCTTTTAGCATGCAAGGGGTTTATAAGGCATTTTATAGCTCTTTACAGGAAAATTCTTGATGATTAGCCTAACAAAACTTTGCATATTCAAGGTTGTTTGGTTTTTTTATACATGAGATGCTACTTTGAAAGCTACTTTGATGGCGGGTAAAAGTACAGAATGACAAGATCATAGAAGAGTTGAGGTTGGAAAGGATATCTGGAGATTGTCTAGTCCAACTTCCCTTCCTTAAAACAGCATCAAATGAAGTCCTTTGTTGGACTCACCCCAGTAAGTCCATGTCCCTCTTACCTTGCAGAGCCCAGCACTGGAGACAAAGCTCCAGCTGTGTCCTCACAAGTGCTGTGTAAAGGGGAAAGATCACTTCCCTTGACCCTTGGCTATGTTTTAACAAAGACAGCCCAGGAGGCTATTGGCTGCCTTGGCTGTCACATTGCTGGCTCATGCTCAGTTTTGGTGTCCAGCAGGACCTCCTTTTCCTTGTGTTTCTGTGGAACCTCTTCTGCTCCAGCTTGCACCCATTGCCCCTTGTCCTATCATTGGACACAACAGAGCAGAGCCTGGCTCCATCCTCCTGACACTCGCCCTTTATGTATTTATAAACATTAATGAGGTCACCCCTCAGTCTCATCTTCTCCAGGCTAAAGAGCCCCAGCTCCCTCAGCCTTTCATCATGAGGGAGATGCTCCACTCCCTTCATCATCCTTGTGACTCTTGCAAGCGATAGGGGATAATAGTCCAAGAGTCAGACTAGCCAAGGCAACCCCTTCACCACTTCATGACTGTGAGTCCCAGGCAAAAAGTAAACCTCCCTAGATGACAGGCTGGGTTGGGAGGTGGCATCCTCTGTCCTGTGCAGTCTCCCACTACTAACACTTGCTGCTTCCTCTCCTCACCAGTCCTCCTTTTTATAATCAGTGGAGAAGAGATTGTTTTTTCCAAACCTTCCTTGAAGGTTATACCAGCTCATACCAATCAAATAATGAGATATTAATCTCTGGTTTGCACTTATAAAATACACTGCTCAGGTCTTGTTTTAAAATTTTTTAATTTTTTTTGGTAAATTATTATGTAAACTTTTCTGGGTGTGAAAATAGTCAGGGTTCTGAGATTTTGCCCTTGTGCTGGACCACACTCTCAAATGAGAAAGCACCTATGAACCTGGAAGAACTTGGGTGTCGTATGCCAACCCATTTCTTGTCAAAAGGGAAATTGTAAAAAGAAATTGAAAATTAAGGATAATGAACTTGTGTTTATATGGCACTGTAGGGAATCAGTCATTTAAACTACTAGACCCTCTGGCACAGAGTACAAGAGAGGCTGCTAATTAACAGTAGTTGGTTATTAATCACACTTCTCCCCTCTTCATTCATTCCAAGTGCTTGCTCTACAAGTGCTCTCCTTGGTTTGAGCAGAGCAGCTGTATCTATTCCTATGTATTTGAATAGACAGATGTTAGAAGGACTTTAATTCTCATACATTTGCCTGAAAAAAAGGGTCTTACTGTTACAGTCTCAATCTTAAGGCTAAAGTTTTTTAAGGTGATACCTCTATTCCAGCACTGAAAATAGAGCTCTTGAGCCTTCCCAGTTATGGTACTTTATAAACTCATTCTAGGTAAATGGAAAGTAATGTATGTGAGAAAATAAACATAAACTCATGATTGGCTCTAAGCTGATCACTCCAGAGCATGACCTGGTGATAAGCAGGCCCACAATGAGATCAACTCAATAGAGTGAAAAGTCAGACAAAATGTTAGAAATTATTAGGGAAGGGAGAAAGAGCAACATAAGATAAGGTATTGTGCCACTGTTTAAATCCAAGTCTTGCGTAGATCTTAAACATTATCACAAAACCACAGGATTGATGACATTAAAAGGCACCTCGGGAAGTCATCCAGTCCAAATGCCTGGTCAGGAAGGGTCAGCTAGAGAAGGCTGCCCAGGATTGTGGTCAGTAGGGTTTTGAGTATCTCCAAGGATGGTGAATCCACAGCCTCTCTCAGCAACCTGTGCCAGTGTTTGATCCATCTCACAATAATCTAATGCTCCCTGCCATTTTTGAGACCTCATCAACCACTTAATTTTTTGTTCTTCCCATACCCCCCCTCCAAAGTACAGTGTGATTCAGGCTTTCCTGTGGCAGATGGTGGTGGTTTTGAAGTTCCATTCTGTAAAAGGTCAAAGAATTCTTCAATGCATAGTTTAACTGGCATCAGCCAGCTGAGGGATAGATTTGTGCCAGTGAAAACCTTGAAAGCACTAAACTTCTAGCTAAAAAATCCTCATGTGTTTCTCTAGATGAACAGAAGGATCTGAGTCAGGAAAAAAAAAAAGTATGCAGAAAGATTAAGTAGATTCCTTCTTTAGAAATGTCAGGGGTATGTTAAACTTTATAGCAAACTGATATAACTTGATAACCAAAGTGACTTGGAGTTCCTTTGGAAAACAACGGGTAAAAAGGTATGTGTAGGTGTTCCTTCAGAAAAAAAAAGGGAATGAACCAAAGATAAAATAGGACCACAATAATTTTAGGCACTATAACTTTTAATTTTTACTCTGTAGTTTTTATAAGCCCTTAAGGAATTTTTTTAACCCCTTTCTTGGGTTCGGCACAGTAAATAATGTCAGTATAGTTGGAGAGTTAACATGGATATATGTGTCACATTCTCACAAACTTTCAGCTGTGTTTTTTGCTTATCTGAAACTAGCTCAGATCTGCTATCAATTTTAGTAGCCGCCATCTTCTCTTTTGCAGGGCAGGTTGTGCACAGATCTGTGCATGCAGCACATCCACACACCATTGCTGAGCTTTCCCATCACAGGATGCTCTGTATGCTTCCCCCAGACCTTCAGGTTGGTTTAGGCTTTGTTTTTAAGCAGATGTTTGGTTATCTCTTGGCAACCCCCGGTGGTCTCGCCCTGTTTCATTATAAACGATCAGGAAACTGTAAAACTTTCAGTCACACTGAGTTTCACACTGGGTTGCTAGCAAGGTGATTCTTACAGTACAGGGGTGTGCCAACTCTGCACGGGCTACTCTCAACTTTCACCAGAGTCAAAATTAACCTTCCCTGAAGGCTCGTTGGACTGTTTCTAATAAGTGTGTGTAAAATGAGTAGTACATTCGGTGATGTCACCTGATCTAGGGGCTGCATCAAGGATGAACCTCCAAATAAATAGCAATCTTGAGACCATTGCACCTAAAAAGTTGTTGAAAGTAAACATAGAGCTTCATTACTTCAGCTTACAAAATGGTTTTTCATAGTAAAAGAGCAGGAGGAAAATGTTCCAAGCGAATCATTGCACCCAGACTTTCAAAACTGCTCAGTGAAATCAATTGGATGATTATGTCGCTGCCATGTTGCTCTTAAAGATGCTTTTTTTTTTGTTTTAATTTGTCTTATATACTTCACAAGTTCTTCTGGGTAATAACCTCTAATGCTGCTGGACACATTAATGCACTTAAAAGGCTCTTAGGAAAATGCTATTTGGGAAGTAGCTGGTTATTTAAATATGATTATTAAGTATGAAGCATATCAGCATTAGGTCTGTGCTGACATATTTTGCATCTCTCTTTAAACACCCATGTAAAAATTCTGTCCTGCCATAGACTGTAGGTAGTTAAAAATGTTTCTAACTAATGCATATATAAACAGACACATATATATATATATTTATATATTTATATCTCCACTTTTCAATGCACAGACAGGGATGTTTTGATTTTCTGTTAGAAATCTTGGGACTATTAGGGTTGTAAATGTCGGACTCCTTGAAGGCAGAAGATGTTTGGTTCTCTATTCAAGTTTATTTCCATACTTGCAAGTTGAGAATATAAATGTTGCAGTTATTTTTTTAGTCAATTTTAAATACGTTCATGTTGCAAAATTCCTGCAGATTTGGCATTTTCCCGTTGATTTTATTGTGTAAGGTATCTTTCAATTCTAACGTTTGTCAGCAGAAGGAAATATTCCATGCTAAATTGGGTAACGTGTGAATCTCAAAATGAAGCCTCTGTATAAACTGAATTTTATATTCCATATGGACACATAAACTGACAAATGTGCTTTATGCAAAATTATGGGATTAATGGGAAAAATATGAAAAAAAAAAAAAAAGGATGAATGTGTGTAGTGACTGGAGATTAGACACAATAGACAGCCAGCCTTTGATAGCTACCCCCAAACTGTCGCTCAGAGGAGTACCATGAAAATACCATAGTACAAAGTGCATTTTAATATGATTTCAATCTAACACGTGGAAAACCTTGTCGTAGAGATCTTGTGTTCTCAGCCTGTATCTCTCTGGTAAATTCAATGGCATCCACCTTTATTACCCAACAATGCATCTTTTTATCTGTAGCAAAATACAATACAATTTAAGGAATGAAAGATCTTTTTCCCTGAAAAGCAAACCAACCAACCAACCAGCCAGTGCACACAGTCCCTGTGCTGGTAGTCTGGGCAGAAGGGCTCAGGAATCACTGCAGATATTAAGGCAGACGTTGCCTCCACGACAGAGTCACAGGTAGAAAGTCCCAGCAGGTAGGGGGAGGTTGCAGTTGTGCAGCTGCAGGTTGTGAGAGGTTTCCTCTGGGCTTGCTTTTTTACAGTGTTTACTGCTCATAAAAATGACAGAGTAAAATATTCATGAAGAGCAGGTGAAATGTATTAAACATGATGAGCCTGCAGTGGAAGAATAATGCTGCTGGAGTCACTGAAAGTTGTCAGCACGCAGAAGTACCCTGTCTAAGGAGAGCTGGGATGGAGGGGTACGTGGCTTGCAAGGACTCCTGGTTCATGGGCATATCTAGTTAATGACATGAAAAATGACTTGAAGTTTTAATTTTTTCTTGGAAGTCTACACTCTGTTCATGGAATCCCAGCATGGTAGGGGTTGAAAGGGGCCTCTGGAGATCATCTGGTCCAACTCCCCTGCTCCAGCAGAGCAGAGGGTCCAGGGTCACAGTGTCCAGGCAGGCTTGGAATCTCTCCAGAAAAGGAGACTCCACAACCTCTCTGGGCAGCCTGGGCCAGGCTCTGACACCCTCACACCAAATAAGTTTTTTCTCATGTTACGTTGAACCTCCTGGGTTCCAGTTTGTGCCCACTGCCCCTTGTCCTGTCACTGGGCACCACTGAAAAGAGTCAGGCTCCATCCTCTTGACCCCCACCTTTTAGATATTGATAATCATCGATCAGATCCCCTCTCAGTCTTCTCCAGCTAAACAGCCCAGGCTCTCAGCCTTTCCTCAGCACAGAGATGCTCCAGTCCCCTCAGCATCTTTTTTTAGCCTCTGCTGGACTCACTCCAGTAGTTCCTCATCTCTGTTGAACTGGAAAGCCCAGAATTGGACACAATACTCCAGAAGCAGCCTCCCTAGGGCAGAGGGAGAGGAGAAGCTCCCTCGATGTGCTGGTCACACTCTTCTTCATGCACCTCAGGAGACCACTGGCCTCCTTGTTCATCTGTGTGTGTGTGATTGACTAGAAAACGTTAGTCTGGACTAGTTGGCTTGGAGAAGGAAACAAGAATCTGGAAATATTCAGATGTGGAGCTGGAGACTGGATGAAAAGAAACCCAAGTTATGGGTATTTAATATGCCCACAGATGCTGGACAGGATTCAGGTCAACTCTAGGGGGCTGAGAAACCTGCAGATGTGAGCATGGACATGGATTTAGACAGCGAGGGTGTACCTGTGCCATGTCTCTGCTCTCTGTGCGAGTGTGTACTGGGAAGGGGGTGGTTGTCTGCAGCAGTCAGGCTGAGGAGGGAGTGAGAAGTCTGTCCTCTGGGCACGGTGTTGCTCATAGAATCATAAAATCATAGAATCATAGAATCGTAGAATGCCTTGGATTGGAAGGGACCTCCAAAGGTCACCTAGTCCAAGCCTGCTGCAGCGAGCAGGAACATCCTCAACTAGATCAGGCAGCTTGGAGCCTCATCAAGCGTGACCTTGAATTCTCCAGGGATGGGGCCTCCACCACCTCCCTGAGCAACCCATTCCAGTGTTCCACCACCCTGACAATAAAGATCTTCTTCCTGATGTCCAATCTAAATCTACCCTTCTCCAGGTGACAGTCCCCATACCCAGGGCATGGAAGCATGGTGGTGACTGTGGGTCACGGTGACAAGTGACTCACGAAGTGTGATCTAATATGTCCCTTTTTTCTGACATTCCTTTCGGTTTATAAAAGGTCTCCAAAATGTAACCAGAGACAGTGAGCCATTTGGTAACCAATCCTTCCAGTGCAAGATGACAGATATTTTGCAGCTGACTTTTTTTAAATGTACATTTAAAGTTTAATCTTTTTTCTTTAGCTGCCCCTCCCCTCAGCGTCTGAGATTCTTAATAATTGAAGCTTGGAGAAATCTGCAAAACAGCTGCAAGCTCCATTTAACACTTCCGTACTCTTTTCCTTATATCACAATAACACTGGGTCCATTAAACACCCCATGAATTTTGTTATTGTTTCAGATACCTTGCTTTTGCCAAAGGCTATTCTTTTTATTAATGTACGAGTCCTTTTTTTTTTTTTCCCCCCAAAACGTTTTTATTTTTATTAAGCTTTCTTATAATAGCATCTGTCTCATGAATGCATTTATACTTCTTTAATATTTACCTGTCGATTCTCATTTGAATACATACAGAGTTCAGGTTTTCTAAACCACTGGCAATACCAGCTGGTTGCTGCCGAGATCCTTCTAAGAAGAATTATTTTTAAAAGATTAAAAAAAAAAAAAAAGATGCTTAGAGCTGAAACTCCTTGCATTTGGTTCCCTATTCATTTCTGGTGCTTGTGATGCTATATGAAATTGAGTGTGCGTTTTTTAGTGAGGGCAGAAAGTAATTTGGGGGATTCTGGAGGAGAAAATAGTGCATGGCAAGAGCTACATTATTGCATCAAAGCGGCTGTTCAATAGAGGAGTGATGGCACAAATGCACCACGAACAACAGAGGATTTTAGAATCATAGAATCGGAACGGTTTGTGTTGGAAGGGACCTTTAAAGTTCATCTAGTTCAGCCCTCCACTAGATCAGGCTGCTCACAGCCCATGGAGAGGTGTTCCAGCAGAATCCCCTCCCCTGACCTGCCCACGCTACTGGGAATGCAGCCCAGGGTGCCCTTTCAGCGCACGTTGCCTGCTCATGTCCAGTTTTTCATCCACCAGTACCCTCAAGTCCTTCTCCACAGAGCTGGTCTCGACTCATTCATAGCCCAGTCTCTACTGACATTAAGGATCGCCCTGTCTGGATGCAGGACCTCGACCTTGGTCTGTGGAACTTCATGAGTTTCACGTGGGCTGACCCCTCAGGGTGCCGTCAAGGTTGTTGTGGGTGGCATCCCTTCCCTCCAGTGTATCAACTGCACCACTTGGCTTGGTGTCATCTGCAGTTTGCCGTGGGTTTGGTCAGCATGTATTTTCCAATATTCTGAAAGTACAGAAAAGAAGAAAATTGCACTAAATATGGCTTAATTCAGCCAAAATTTATTAAGAGTCAAAATATATTCGTTTACTATTATTTATTAATCTCAGGAAGTAAATATTGAAAGTTTTCATATAAATTTGCATTAATGTATGCATCTGATCATTGTCTACTTACTCCATTTTTAATGCAGTCTGGATTATTTTCAGCCAGTTCCAGGTGATGTGTCCTAGCCTGGGTTATCAACTGCACATAGACCTTTGGAGGGAGAAAGAAAAGAGCTGCTCTTTTTTATGACTCTCCCTGTATGTCAAGCAAACTCTACTACAGTGCATTCTTTCTCGGTGCTTTCCAGCTCTCAGCTGCACATTAGTCAGAGCTGCCAACACTGTCTGTAAGGCTTCCTTTTTAAAACACTCATATACAAATTTTGGGCATCTCTAAGTAGTTTAGGAACACATCCTTCATGCCTTGGAAAATGCTTCTTTATATCTCATTCTAATTTTGAAGTCTTTTTTCCGAGGTTGTATAATGTCATTCATGGCTCTAGTGTCACATCTGTGTCTATATCTGATAGGTACCCTGGTCCTTTGTTATAGGCCCACCTATGGAAGCAATTAAGCCACAACATGAAAGCTTTTCTTCGGTCCAAACTAGAACTTTTCCTATACAGGACATGGAAAAGAAGCCCAGTGGTAAATCAACCTTGGTGTCTTAGGATACTTGATGTAAATACTTTACTACAGCCTGTGTCAGTAGGTGTAGTTTTTAGAGAGACCATCCATAATCTTAAAGATATGTGTACAATTATTTTGATTGTTATGGACAAATGTTTTAGAAATTAAATAAATGCACGGAAATCTTGTTCTTTCTTCCTTTTATCTGTTTGCTTGCACTGATTTGATATATCCTGTCTTTGAGAGTATGTGAAACTCTTCTGCTTTCTGCACTTTTGTGAAGCATAGAAAGCTTGAGAGCAAACCACAATTGATTAATTAAAAAATATACTTCACAAAAGGCTCACTTAGCACAGTTTTGAACTTTGCCCCTGATTACAGAACCATTTCGTGTCTAATAAAGAGTAAATGGTAAACATTCTGTCAGCAGCAGCAAATTCTAAGACAGAGACGCAGTCCCTCTCACTGCAGAAGTCAAAGGACCGGGGCCTGTCTGGCATCTTCAGCACACAGCAGCACACTTCAATTCTTCCCATTCTTTTTTTTTTATTGAAAAGATCTCAGCTGGTCCATTTAAGTAAATTGTATGTATGTTAGGCAGATGTTTATGAGAGTCTTTCAGGTATTAAAATAGACACATAATAGTACAAAAAAAACCCCAAGACAAAACAAAACACAAACCTCAAAGTCCTTTTCTCTGTACCTTGTTGAAGCACACAGATAAATCACATGCTCAGATCTGCAGCTTTGAGCGGAAAGTCCAGGAGATTACAGACATGTTTTCCTTCACCCTGTGTATTTACAGCTTATACTGGCTGATGTTAAGTAATAGCTGATAAAAAGGATCAGAATACTTTTTTTTTTTGATGCATGAAATCTGATTAGGAAGCACTTGGGGGCTTTTCTCGGTCTCTGTTCATATGGAGCCTTTGAGGCTGGGCTGTTGTTCCAGCTCTCTGTTGTAGTGGGCCAGGTGGCCTGTATCAAGCAGCCCAGCTCCAAGACCATTATATACCAGTGATATTTCACTGGGGCACTGTCATCTGTTAATGTCAACCCTTGTTTTGTTCTTTAGCCATGAAACAGTATAGAAAAAAAATTATCAACCTGATCTGGAATTAAATTTAAGTGTAGACTCAACATCATCTAAGAAAACTCAATTTGGTGTAAATAATATATTGTTTACATATTTAGCACTCCGTGAACAATATTGTGTCTGGATTTCTGTATTTTATTTATTTTAAATTATTTAATTTTTATGCTTGTTTTCTAAAACTCACAGAGGAATTAGCTACAGTTAATGACAATCTGGTGAACAGAGCTATTGCATCAGCTTTTATAGCTTCTGTGGCAGAGGTGAATATTTGTGAGGTCGTTTTACCTGCTAGAATAATTTGAGGACATTCATTTTCTTTTTTCCTTGTAAGAAGGCAAAAGTTATCAATAAAATATTATGCAGGACTCCTATGATACACAGTATATATTTCACCTGTGGTTTGCTACTAATTTTCACTGCTAAAGGAAGACCTGTTCATTCTTATTTAGGAGGGAAAAGCAGAAAAGAAAAAAATGTATATTCCATGCAACTCAAGCAAAAAAATGTACAAAGAAAAATGCAAATTTTAAAACCCATGGAACACAAATACGAGTGTCATACTCCTCAAAGCAATCTGTAATGGGTGAGCAGTCTCCCAAAATGCATGAATGTCATTTACAGTAGAACTTTATATGAAGGCTCTTCAAAGCCAGGAAGACTCTGGGTGTGTTTGTACCTTCTCTGTGTTGAAACACAGGCTGCTCAAGGAACAAGAACTTGTTCGTTTTGTTTTGTGTAGTAAAATTCCAGGTGATTTAAGCAACGCAAGGCCAAAACTAACTTGAATCACTATATAAAAATTGCCATCACTTTTCTTAGGGGCCCTGCTGGGTGACATGAGAAGACTTGGATGGATGCTGAGCAGAAAGCAGGTGGAACATGCTCACTGGTTTTCGCAGTTAACGCAGAGAAACGGGGCCTTGTGTTCTGAGAGCTCCTGCTTTCTGCTCTACCTCAGGATTTTGAGGAGCTCTGTGAAAAAAAAGAACACATCTGGACAGTTGGAGATTTATTTTTGTAAATTTACTTCTCTAAGATTGACTTGTTTGTTGTTTTTTTTTTTAAAGTTTGAACATGAGAGGACAGAGGATTTGTTGCTGCAGGGGTTCTGTTCTGGTTTTGTTCTGTTCGTGTGAACACAAACTTGTGCCTTGTATACATCCTGTACACATTTGGAATTTCTATGTACTCTTTGCTTCTTTCTCTTTTTCTTTTACATACAATATCTGAGTAGCTCACGCCGTTGTTTCTTTTCAGTTGAGGATGTAAAATTTCCAGTGCCCACCTCAAAGGGTATGAAAGATGAAACTGGGGTTATAAGGGATACCAGAAATTGCTATTATTTTTAGTAAAGGAATCATTTATGCTGCTAAGGGACTGTACCTTTTCCATAGATACCATCCTTGGTGATGCATATTAGGAAAATGCTAATTATTTAATTGGTTATAGATTTCCAAGCATTTTCTGTTTAAAGATATCCTGGTTCTTTGTCTTCGAAGTACCCTGAGTACCCGCATGACTTCATAAGTGAAGATTGCCTTAATAAGTAAAGCGATGATAATTCAGACCATGCTCACTGAGACACTAATTTTACTCATTACCTTCTTTCAGCATCTGTGCTTTATCATGTATCATGCGCTTTATTGCCTAGTCTTCAGGGGGTTAAGAATCAGTAACAAACCTCAGTGCTCTGCAGAAACTCAGAAGAGATTAACCAAAACAATCTTGCATCCAGTAATGTACTTTTTTATGAATTGTTGCTTTGAAAACTATATTTGAATGCTGTATTGTTATTGAGAGTGAAACCCTTTTCCACCATAAAGCACATTTCATTGCATTTATGTTGATTTTAAATTCCATTTTGAACTGTAAAAGGAGTAGTCAGTGGTGGCATCTTACAGTCAGACAAACCTGAGTGCTTTTGTTTTGTTTTGTTTCACAGAAGTCATCATTTTACATCAACCTATACCAGTTCCTTCGTCACTCTGGGATGAAATACCTATGCTTGTCCATTGCAGGTGCAGGATTTGCCCCTTGCTTTCCCCTCACTGGATATGGGTCCAGGCTCAATTCCTTGGGGAACACCCCCTGTTCACTCCAATACCTTCTTGTCCACATCTCTCCCTCATATGTTCCCCATCACTGCTGATGGTCCTTGTGCTTCTCTGGTGCTCTTTGGGAGTTATTCTTCTGTTTTCCATAAGAAAATGCCTTTGTTTGGATTTCTGCTTTCTGAAATGTCTCTCCTTTCTGCTATGCTTGCTACAGCTTGATGCACCCTGAGCCCTGCTTTGCCCAACTTTGCCCTTCCTCTGACACCTCATAAATTTCACTCAATCCCACAAGCCCCCCCATAACATCCCATAAAGAGTTTGCCTTTTCTGTGAGACCCGTGATGATCTCATTTCCTTCTTCTTCATCCGGTACAAACTTCTGGTAAAAGCTGTCCTGAAGATTAAAGAAAACTGAAAAGGCTACTGGAGACTTGCACTTCATGCTGTCAGGACCACCTTCCTCACCCTGCTGTCCTCTGAGCACCACTAAAGGAGTGTCAAATCTAGATGTCAGCTAGCATCAGAATATTCTTTAGCCACCATTTCAAAGGTGAAGTAAGAATATACTAGAAGTTTTGTTAAATGAGAAAAAACATCTGTTCAGTCAACTACTTTTCTTTGGACAGGAGACACAGAAAAAGGTACGGTAACAGTCACACTTTCAGGGCTCTGCAGTCATCAGGCTGGCTGAACAAGAAGGGAATTCTCATCATCTCCTTTCAGCTCTTCAAACCTGTGTAGAGCATTAGATCCCATCGAATGTTTAGACAGTGATTTCTCAGGTTCATTATGCAGCTTTAGAAAAGATTAATTCTCCCTTAGTGTATTTAAATGTGCTGCAATGATATGGTAAACTGCTAATTTGCTGTTCTCAGATTTTGTACTTTGACCCTTTTGTCTCCTCCTAGCATTGACTATTTCACCCCCAGCACTGCTTTTCTAGATGAGGAGCCTTCCTTTACTATCCAAAAGGATTAATTCTATCTCAATCACCCTCACAGCCATACCACACCCATCCCCATAGTTATTCTTGTTATATCACCTTTTTTTTTCCGAGACTGTAAAGAAAAAACACACATAACAAAGAAGAATTCTAATAGGGACTTGATGGCATCAAGTTGCATGTATGCTCTCCATCACTTGCTCAATTTTTAACACCCTGTTTGTTTTTGACTGCTACTGAGCTGACTTACTCATTGAACTACGTAAACACATGAACTTAACTCTACTTAAGCCAATGAAAAGCGCTGTTGTTACCTTTAAAATAACCAAATGTTCTGGTTTATGCTCACAACGGATCAACAGTGAGCATCTTTAGGTGCAGATTTATTTACGAGTGCAGATGGAAAGATTTGTTTGTATAAATACTCATTACATACAAAGCAGCTGCTTATAACAGCCTAGGGTGAAAATGTTTATTAGTGTATTAATAAAGTATTCCAACTGAACTCCAACCAGAAAGGTCTTTTTGCTGGTAAGAATCAAGGTGAGCATCTGTGTGTCCTAGAGTAGCAGCCCTCAGCCCACATTGGCCTGTGGGCAATGTTACACAAGGAAACCCTGTGGGCAACATGAATTTTTGCTCTCCCTTTTACCTTCAGTTTTAATTTTTCATTTTGTGTGGCTCCCAGCAAGATTACTGTCACTTGCAGGCAGCATGTTCCTAGAGAGCTGCACGTGAAGGAGGAGCACACTCAGACAGTGATGTTCTCACTCCAATTGCACGCAGCCATTTACAGAGCCTCTGTATCATTAAGTGATTCTGCCTGGAAGGGATCACTTGATAAATCTGAAGCCTTGATCAGAACTACTAAGTACAAGGACAAGCTGGAACTTAAATATCGATGCTTGTCAACATGATGCACAGCGTTGTGTGCCTGTCACATGCTTATTCTACCTGGCACGTGTGTATGTATCTACACGTGCAGGAGATCTTCTCTTTCTCTTAAGAGATAACACTGTGGAAAAGCTGAAAAGCTCTTTAGCATAAAGGATACTTAAATATTGCCTTTGAATTATTCATGGTGTGTCTTCATGAACTACAGGGGGAGCTAGCTGTTCACCCGTAGCAATGTGCCTTGGAGCTCACATCTCCTCTGCACAAAACGTGAAGGGTGAAACGCTTGATCCTGTCTTCAACTTCTCTCAACCATCTTGATGAGCTGCAGTTTTTCTTCTATGGCTCTCCCAGACCTAATAATTCTTTGAGGTTTGTCCTCTTTATGTCTTCTATTCCTTGATTACTTTTTTCTTCTTTTTTATTTCCTCTTATTGGTTTCTCTGGTTTTGCTCATCATATCTTCCCCGGCTAAGGAAATAAATTCCCTCCACCTTATGGACTCACCAGATGCCTTTCCTTTCTCGTGGAAAAGCATACACATGGAAAATTTATTTTTTAATTCACCAGCCAGAAGAAAGAAGCAGGAGAGGCTGAAATGTGTATTTCCTGGGGAGATCCATCATCTTAGCCTCAGATCCTGGGGGTCTCAGTTAACAAGCTTTGTCTTGACTGTATACAGTCACTAGAATGGGTTTTGTGAGGCATGTTGCCAACGTGCATATTCACACTTAACATCTTCTTTCTGCTCCTAATCTCTCTTGGTTTTGCTGCACATTATTCTTCATAAGATGGTAAGAGCATTTGAGAGTGGCCTGTGGTATTGTGCTTTCTTAGCAGCATTTGTGGCACGTGGAAAATTCAGCTGCAGCTGAAGTTGTCTGGCTTCGTGCATGGAATTATTCACCTGCACAGTGTGACTGTGCATGTGGACAAAAAGTCTCAAAGACTATCCACTTACTAGAAGTAGCCATACTTTCTCTTCTGCAGCGGCTTCGGGCAAGTAAGAATGGATCCACTAAAACTAATAGATAGATCCTTCTTTGTATGCTGTCTCTTTGCTACTGGGTTCTTGCTTTCTTTAAGTAAAAGAAATACTTCATGGTTTCTGTTTGTGTACCCAACAAACTTATAAGGCATCCAAAATATGAAGCAGATATATATATATAAACCCCAAACCTATTTAAATCAAATGCAACAAAACCTATAAATATAAGTAACTAATCAAATATATATTCAACCCAGCATGCAATTTTGACCCCAAAATTAATCTGTTGTTTTTTTAAAGGCTGTGATAGCATGATATTCTTCTTTCTGATGGAAGAAATTTGGGGCATGTGGTAGAGAGATATGAATTACAAAAGATGTTGTTTTCAGTTAGTAAGACACTCGCTCAGTTTCCACAAAGAGGAAGCTCTATGTTTCCTTCACTTCTGCCATTCTCAATGGCAGTGATGTTTGGTCATCCACTCAAAAAGGGCCCCCCATGTTGCACACAGTAACATGAAACAAGAGTGTTAGGTCAAGAAAGTTACTTTTGTTTTCATGTTAAAACCAGCACATTTGAGATAAACCCAGGATTGACAAACACTGAAACATGTCTAACTCATTTCTTTGTTTAGTAAGACATGCCAAAACTGTTTCAGTTAGTAATTTAGGACTTGTGTGTTACATTTTCCTTTTCATTACCTCTGGTATTTGTTGCAATGTGTAGGTGAAACTGTTGTGAGGTGGTCCTTGTTTGCATTCTTAAAATTGCTCATACTGTTGGACCATCTAGCGAAACACTCAGGGTTTGGGGTTTTTTTGGTTGACTCGGTTGGGTTTTTATGTGTGAAAGTAACTATGTGTGTTTCCATTTGTTGTTTTACCACATTTTCCTGTTCAAAATTGCCATTATTATGCTCAGAACACAGGGAAACTAGGATACCAATATATAGTTTTCTAAAAACATCAATGCAAGTATTTCCAAAGGGTCTTTTTACCATCATTAACAGAAATTAGTTGTGGTCTTTCAATATTTTCACTTGATATTTTTGATGTACCACAAAGATGAATTTTAAAATCACATTAAAACCAAAATAAATGGAGAAGAGGTGGATCATGACAAGCTGATGTTAGCTTTACTATGCAAGGAAAAGAAAGAATTACCTGGATTTCCCCAGAATTCTGTGTTTGCAATTGGCAGCCAATGCTAGGGAGGGATTATGTACACTAGACAAGAACATGTTTGCACTATAAAAGTATGTAATACTGATAAAAAGGAGGAGATAATACAGAAACATTCATGGAAGCAAAGAGAAAAAACACACTTATGAGATTTCTTTTCAATAATAGACACATTTGATATTTTCTGCATTTTTTAGTGACTAAGAGCTAATGGTGCTAATGGTGGTTTAAAAAAAAATATAGTGTGGAAGTTTGAATGACCCTTTTCAGTTACATTGGGAAAAGGTTAAAGCATTCCCATAAGAGCATACTGGGTTCTGTTTCTCTGTTGCTCGGATTCCTTTCATTAGATTGCATATGAATATAATAACTATATATCTTATTTTTATAATCTGATAAAAACTAACCAAAATGACTGTATTTAATGAAATGTTTTAATGATACCTAAATTGTCCTTCCTTGCGGATATCCATGTTTTATTATGTTCTTTTATTAGCCAGCACTAGTATCTGCAATAACATTACCTGAGATTAAGATCTCTTCCTCCTGTGGTATTAGTTGAAGACAAATCGTGTTATAATCCAAGTAAGATGCCTGGCATTTGTGGAACAAAGAGGGAAAAAGGTGGTTGCCAAACACTGAGTAAATAAGGTAGCTCGTAAGCAAGGATGAAGTGTACAGGCAGGACCCTGTGCATATTCAAATCAGGAATGACATGAGAAGACAACACATTTGCATTCTGTGTGAACTGAAGAGATCCTATTTCCATCCTGATTGATGCCTACGAACTATAGTGATGCTGTGCCTCATGTAGAGAGCTGGTGCTGTCATTGCCTTTTCAGAAAATCTTGTAAAATGACAATCTGTTATCCCCTGGAATGGTAGCAATTGTATTGGAAATAGCGATGCATAATTTTTTTGTAATAAGACTTGCAAAAATTAATCTCATTTCAGGTCATGCAATAAATGCCAAGTTTGCTCTATACTTATTTCAGAGCTACAAAAAAGTATATCAAATTTTTCAGTCAACATGAAATGAGTTTCATAGTTTATGGCCTTTTGCTCATTTCCCTCCAATTTTACTAGGGACAAATAAGTGATTTGGAGTGAAAATTACAACAGGATGGGGGTTTTTTTCATAATCTTAAAATGAAACCCAAATTTGGTTATTGCAGGTAATGCTACTGAGTCAGGAAATACATACTGTGTGAACTGAAGCCAAAATGTAAGTCAGAGCATCCCCCCTACAAACCTTCAGAGCTAACTTGCTCATTGCTCTAGTCACAGCACATCTGTGTGGGAGTTCTTGGCACCCAGGAGCACTCTATTTTCATCCCATCTTAACATTTAAGAGCAGAAATCTTTTAAGGCAGTCCTGCAATACTCATTTAGAGTTAATAACCAGTTCTCCTGGGGGCTGGTGTTGTGGGGAGAGGAAGAATACAGTATTTTAGTATTGCAGCTGCAGCTCAATAAAGAGCACTTTTAAAAAAAAAATAGTATCTATAGCATCGCTTTTCCTTTACACGATATACGCTGCTGGAGAGGCGATGGTGTGTTTGGAAGGTCAGGGTTCTGAGGCAGTACTGAAGGGAACATGCTCAATAGAAATCTTTACTTTTTTTTTTTTTGTTCCCCATTTAAAGCTAGAAAAAAATGCCACCCATTCCTGTTGGAATTGGCTTGTGATTTGCAATTAAAAAATCAAAAATTACCTTTTTAGGTCCCTACAGCAAAAGATAGCTAAACTAATATGACCAATATGTCAGCTAAGAAGAGAAAATAGAATGAAAAACTGGCCTTGAGTTTTGCTGTAGGCTATTTTTAATCATAAAATAATGTCTACATATTAAATTCTAACTTCCAATTGTTCATTGTCTAAACACCAGACTTTCTTCATTAAGTAATAGAAAATACTTTTTAACAGAAGTAGTAAAAAAGGAAATCTCCCCATGCATTTCCTTTTCAGGGAAAGGTAGTACAGAGAACTATAGTCACCATATGTTGTAGTCACCATATGTTTGCATACAGTACCTGTACTGGTTTGACAACAGGTTCAACTTTTGATGGCAGTATAGGACTTCAGAGGCCATCTCTTCAAGTTTATTCTTCTTTTCTGGAAGCCTAAAGGTCTACTTTCCTTGATGGTCTTGGAGTCTTTCTCTAGAAGTTACCATTGGTAACTGCTTTATTTAGAAAGAATTTTAAAAAGAACCACTCAGATCAGCAGCTACATCTTTTTCAACCATGCAAGAATAACTTGGCAATTGCCTGAATTTTCTAGTAAGCGGAGCAAAGTGGTTACACGGTAACAGAAATTTAAATTCTTAGCATTTTTATACTTTGTTTTCAAATCTGCTTTCACAGATCTGCATTGACAGAGCTGATCTGGGGGGTTGATGCTTCTGTAAGAGTAGTTTCTTGTTTTCCATACTCAACGTTTTGGTACTCTACTGGGTAAAGCTTGACAGTTCCACACAGCTCTATACAAATAAGAAGAAAAAATACATTTTGATAAATGTTATGACCTATGTGTTTACATTTGTGTATTTGAGGTAATATTGTATATACTTGGAAACTGAAAACCGATTCATTATTTTAGTCTTTCTTCTTAGCCACCAAAAGTTCAGAAGGAGGCTGATCCTTTATTTGCTTTTGTTTTGTGTAATGTTTATTCACCAGCAAAACCAGACGGGCATTGATCTGAGCAATAACAATTTTCACAGATCATTCTGAAGCATGATGTGAAGTACATCGGGGCCCATTGCTGAATGAAGGATCATTTTTAATACTTGCTGCTATTTTTTCATTATTTCAATATTCTGTAGCAGTCAAACATTCCAGACTCTGAAAGCATGCACACATGAAGTACTCTCCAAACTTCTTTAAAATACAAGACAACCTCAGGAGATTCAACCTTCTTACGTATTTTTTAAAGTATATTTTCAGTGACAAGCTTCAATGTATTTTCTTTAACCTCTTTGTGATGTGCAGTAACCTGATTAAAGTCTACTGCCTTTTGCTTTACAGATAATAGGTTTCACTTAAAAGAGCGCATGCTCTCTGCCAAAGGGCTATGAAGAGAAAAAGTGCACTGAAGTACATGGGCATTGATGTCTTAGATGGAAAAATACTATATGTTGTTTCCTTAAATTAAATCTTTGTCAATGAATCTGAAAGATACATGTTCTAAATATCTAAAAATGATAGGCCTTTATATTTGTTGAGCGCATACGGTCCCAAGTCACCTGTTTCAATAAGGGATTGAGTAGTGGAGAGTATTAACGAAGCACCGAAATATCAGAAAACTATCTTGAGTAGATTTTACAGAGGCTTCGCTGAAAACATAGATTTTAAATAGTTTTTGTAAGGTAGCAGATGACCAGTGAAATCCTCCAAAGAGCTACGCTGAAACCTCTGGTGTTCAGAGTGTTCCTTCATAATCTGAAAAGAGAAGTTTGCTGATGGTAGAGAATGCGTTCAGAGCATTGCAATAGCCTGTTCCAGCCCGATGGAGGTGGCTGCTGCCATGCTCCTTTGCAGCTCTGACCAGGAGCAGTGCTGAGCGTGCAACCCAGAGTTGCTCAGACATGCCGTGCCAGCACATGCATGCACACAGATACCAGTGAGTGATGCTCGCTGGGGAAACATACCTGTAACCCAGTCCCACCCATTGCTAGCACCCAGACATATGGATCTGGCACTGAGACCTCTTCCCCTCGGCCCAGGTGGAAAGTGAGCTCGCACAGGAAATGTTCAGGAATATGATGTACCAAGAACACAGGGTGGGTGGCAGTGATGAGTTGCAGGGCTCAACCAGAAAAGCATGTTGACCTGTGCCTGCCCGCATGGCAGCGGCCACTCTGGTGCCCCTTCTTTCCATTCACCCATGCTTTGTCTTCTCTCATTGTCTTTCACCTCTCCCTTTCTCCACCCTTGTCTCCTCTGTCATGACTCTGATTACTTTTTCCCATTAGATCTCAGTTTTGGTGCATTGAAATCTGGTATTTATAACAGTGTTACCAAGGACAATCCTGAACTTCCGTGGTACCACTTGGTACAGCTACCCACAAGCTGTTGTTCTTGCAATACTGTGCTCCTGAAGAGTTAATGCTCCCTTTGAGTTATCTGTGAAGCTTGTCTGTGATTCCCATACATAGCCCCCGTCCACCACCTCTGATATTTGGGCATCCCTCGTGGTGCTCTTTGTAACTCCTGTGAGCTTCTCTCTCTGTCATTTGCTGTGCCCAGCAATTTTCCATGTCAGCTGCAGTAGTTCCTCATGGTCTGCTCTGTTAGCTAAAACTCAGGCCAGGACATAGTCATTTGCATGCATAACTTAACGGTTATGCCATGGTGCTAACAGGAGAATCTGAAATACAGTGATTTCTCTTCTTTGGAGCTATAGTAAAACTAGAAGAGAAGAATGAGAAGAGTTGACAAAGATACTGAATGATATCCATAGAGAGGAGTCACAGAAACTGGCTTCAGCTAGAAAAAGGAAAAAGAAAGAAAAAAATTTGTAGGATTAAAAAACAAAACAAAACAAAGAAAAAAACCAGCATTCTTTTGATACAAAATGGGGAGCATTAAACAAAACTATCTGGCAGCAGATTGAAAGAAGGCACAAAGAGATACCTTCTACATGCAAAAAAGCTTTTGGTATTTGTGCTGGTTTTGTCTGGAGTAGAGTTCATGTTCTTCCCAGTAGCTGTTACGGGGCTGTGTTTGGATTTGTGCTGGAAACAGTGTCGGTAACACAGAGATGTTTTGGGTGACTGCTGAGCTGAGCTCACACAGAGTCAAGGCCTTTTCTGCTCCTCACCCCACCAGTGAGCAGCCTGGGGGTGCACTGGGAGCTGGGAGGGGACACGGCTGGGACAGCTGACCCCAACTGACCAGAGGGATATTGCCGACCATGCTCAGCAGATAAAGCTGGGGGAGGAAGGAAGGGGGAACATTTGTAGTGATGGTGTTTGTCTTCCTGAGTCACTGTTACGCATGCCAGAGCTTTCCTGGAGGTGCTGAACACCTGCCTGCTAGGGGAAGTGGGGAATGAATTCCTTGGCTCGCTTTGCTTGTCTGCGTGGCTTCTGCTTTACCTACGAAACATCTTTTATCTCACCCCACGAGTTTTCTCACTTTCATGCTTCCAATTCTCTCCCCCGTCCCAGCGGGGAGGGCGAGCGAGCGAGCAGCTGGGTGGGGCTGGGCTGCTGGCTGGGTGAAACCAGGACAGAGCTATTTCGGGAGCTAGCGCTGTGTCGGGATTTGTACAGCGTGCCTGCAGAAGCTGCTTGGGATCTGGCCCACGAGGAGAAGTGAACATCTGTGTCCTGTGGGTGGTCTGAAGTCAGTGGATTTTTACAGATCTCTTACTATGGTATGAGAAGGAAGATACCGTCGTGCTGGGTGGCATCTGAGATACACTAGGATAATATAAAGATAAACTGGTATTTTGTAGCTTAGTGATCAAGAAAATAAAACATCTTCCAAGCCCCCTCATAATCCAGGAGGAAGCAGTTAATGACCTGCTATGCCACCTGGGCACCCACAAGTCTATGGAGCCAGATAAAATCCACCCAGGAGCATTGAGGGAGCTGACAGAGGAGATTGCCAATCCAGTCTCCATCATTTATCAGCAGTCCTGGTTAACAGGAGAGGTCCTGGACGACTGGAGGCCTGTTGGTGTGATGTCCACCTACAAGAAGTGCCAGAAGGAGGATCCAGGGATCTACAAACCTGTCAGCCTGACCTTGGTACTGGGGAAGATGAGGGAGAGGTTCACCTTGGGTGCAATCACACAGCAAGTGTGTTGTGGGAGGCCTCGGCTTGTCCGAGGGATTAGAATGTGAGTTAGATAAACAACCTTGAGTGGACATTTGTGTACCCTTGAGGAGGCCAGAAAGTCCTGAGAGAAGAAGCACCAGTTCCCAAACAGAGAAAGCTCATCAGAGTTAATTGTGGGCAGGTGGTCTTTGATTGGCCAGTCAGGTGTGGGCACTTGTTACCAGAAAGGTTATAAAAGGGCTTGCAGCCCAACAGGTTTGGAGCATTTGCAGCATTTGGAGCATGAGCATTTGAGCCTTTGCAGAAGTAGTGTGTGTGTGTGATGAGCCCGTCTCAGCAGTGACATGTGGAGCCATGCAATGACACAAGTGCAAGGCAACCAGGGGATCAGGCCCAGCCGACATGGGTTCATGAAGGGCAGGTCCTGTCTGATCAACCTGATCTCGTTCTATAACCAGGTAACACACCTAGTAGGTTGGGGGAGAACTGTGGATGTTGCACAGCTGGACTTCAGCAAAGCATCTGACAGTGCCTCCCACAGTGCTCTGCTACAGAGGCTGGTGGCTCGTGGTGTAGCCAGGTGTACTCTTCACTGCGGGGAAAACGGGCTGGAAGGCCAAGCCCACAGAGGTCAAGTCAGTTGGTGACTGGTCACAAGTGGTGTTCCCTAGGGCTCAGTGCTGGGACCGCTCCTGTTTAACATCTTTATCAATGATTTGGATGAGGGAGCTGAGAGCACCCTCAGTAAGCTTGCAGGCAATGCTGAGAGGAGACCTTATTACCCTCTACAGCTGCCTGAAAGGAGGTTGCAGTGAGGCCAGTGCTGGCCTCTGCTCCCTAGTAACTAATGACAGACCAAGAGGAAATGGCCACAAGTTGAACCAGAGAAAGTTCAGATTGGATATTATGAAGCATTTCTTTACTGAAAGAGTAGTTAAACATTGGAACAGGCTGCTCAGGGAATTGGTGGAGTCACCATCCCTGGAGGTGTTCAAAAAATGTGTAGAGGAGGCTCTTCGGGACACTGTCTAGTGGTCATGGAGGTGTTGGGCAGAAGGTTGGACCTGATGACCTTGGAGGTCTATTCCAACCTCAACGATTCTATGATTTTATGATTCTATGCCACATGCCACAATTGACCTGAGTGCCTGATGCTGTTGCCTTCCCAGCACTCCTCCATCTGCTACCTCCAGTCCCAATGAACAGCTGCTGCAGCCAGTATCAGCCAGTGAAAGATGGTTAATAATTTTGTTGTTTTCAGCAGCAATGGACTTCTGTTTTAATGGGGAGAGGAGGCTTTCCTAACTGCAACTGGGACTACAGGGTTAGGGCTGTCTGCATTTTGATTTGTCACTTTTAATCAAACATAAATCAAAGTTTGACTGGTCTGGTTTTGGTTGTCCTTAAGGGATCAGGAGGAGAGTAGCTGTGTGTGTGTTAGAAACTTCCTACTCTTCTGTACAGCTTTGAGAATGAAGGTAGCACCAAGGGAATATATCCATCCCTATTTATTCAGCCTTTTTGCTCAGGAAGCTTACAAGGTGAAAAACATTTATCAGCAAGAATGAACCCTGGCAATAAAATAAAATGCTGAGAGAGGATAGTTAGCTTTCTGAGAGCAGGAAAAAGAAGAAAAAAAGAAAAATAAAAATAAGAAAAAGAAAAATATAAATAAGAATAAAAAGAAAAGAAAAAAAAAGGAAAAGGAAAAGAAGAAAAAGAAAAGCTACAACTGCTGTAATCAGTAGAATTGCTTTCTGAATGTCTCCAAAATAGTGTCTGTCATCTGAAATATCTGTTAGGGAAGGAGGGGTGCGTTGATGTGACAAAAGCATTAGTGAAAAATTACAGTTCTTGGTTCAGATTTCAGTACATGCAAAGATGAAATTCCTGAAGAAATTTAACAAGGCCATTTTTTTATAGCTGCAAAAATGATAATGATTACTCAGTTTTAATTTTAGTTCAGTGTGAATGTCCTATATAAGTTCTTTGGAAAAGGGAATCTCTCTGAGTTTGTTTCTAAAAGCTGCATCACAGCAGCTACAAAGCCACAGAGTTGCTCATGGCTCTCTTTAGAGTTCCCTCCCAACTCAAATCATTCTGTGATTCCCCTACATGAATAGTGTTTTCTGTGATGAAAAACTGGTTTAAAACACTAGACATGAAGAATCTCCTCCCAGTAATATTATGGGAAGAGTTTCCCAAGTCCACTACAGAGGTGGAAAATCCTGTCTGCAGTTAGCTCTGGATCAAGGTGTTAGTCCAGGAGCTTGGCTTTCCCTTGTCTTTAGTGAGGATGTTGGTTGACATTAAGCAAGCTTGAATTTGACCAATGGGTCATAAAATCCTTGTGCTAGTCAGCCTTCCCACAGGCAAATGATGGGATAACAAGGACTTTGACAAGGACTTTCAGTGTTGCACAGAGGAACTACTGAGTATTGTTTTAGTCTGGTGTTAAGACAAATAGAAATTTTGTGTATTATTTTTAATTGAATGGACTGATGCCAGGTACTTGACTGTCATAAATTCTTTTTCCTAATGAAAAGAAGTAAGCCCCAACTGCTGCTGGCAGCTTAAGCTAAAGAAAGAAAACCAATTAAGCTCAGATTAAAATAAATTTCCATTCCATAAAAATCTCAGAATTCGAAAGTGGTTTTTTCTTATAGCAAGCCTCCATAATCTAAAAATAAAGAATTATTACCAACACTGGGGAAGAGATAAGCTCTGATAAATCCAATTGTTCTATTGATAATTTTGAAATAGAGTATTTATAAAGATTTTAACTGCTTTATTTTACTGCAGTACTATATTATGTTATTTTATTATGATTTTATAGTAGTATCTGTGTCAATATTTCGAACATTTTAAGGACATAATTTCCTTTGCAGTTCAGTCTGTGTTTTAGTTTCAGACATTTTTCTTTCACCTTAGACAAGTCATCAGTATCTCCAAAAAGGCTTTTTGAAGTGTTTATAATGAGATAACAGATTACAGCCATGTCTGTTGGTGAAAATTCATGACAAAACCCTTTGCCAGTATAAATCTTACTAAGTTTTACTTTCTCATTTACACCATAACTTTTGAAATACTTTAATACCAAGTACATTGTTCCTTTTAAATCCCGGATATTAATATCCTATAATTTTATTCCTGAAATAGTAGATTTGGACAACTGACACTATGGGACAATTTGTTCACATGACATGAAAGGAATATTTGTTTGTTTGGTTGTTGTTGCTGCTGCATATCACAGGCTTAGCGTAGACAGGTGTAGGTTTTGTATTTTCACAAAACCTTGCATACAAATAATGGCAGAAACCACAAGGTCAGAAAGACTTAAACTTTTTTCTTAGTGTAATCCATCAGTCTTTGTTCAGGGAAGTTCGGCATCTTCCTTGGATACAGCTAGGGGAAAATGTTAGCAAGTTCTCTTCTACCCGGAGTTTAATTCCACATCATTCACTTATTGATTATGCTTTCTGTTTTTCTAATTCTACATGATTAAGACTAAATGCAGTACAAAGCCTTCCTCTCTGTCTTGGCCTTCAGTGAAGTTAGTCAGTTGTATTAAACAGCAGGCAAAGCAGTTTAATCATCAGCGGATGCTCTTTTCTGTGTAAGTTTTCATGTTCCTGTGGTAAATGCAAAGACTGTGGCTGCTTCTGGGATGCCTGGCTTCTGTTAGCTACCTTAGGTTTGCTCATCAGCCAGTGAGGCAAACAAAATGAAGCTTTCCAAAGCTCCTGGACTTAGCAGAATGTTAAAGACTTTAAATGAAGATAGCAGATGAGCATTTACCTTTCAATCTTTGAAACCGCTCGTCCTTTATGTAGAAAAGGAAGCTCTAAGTGAGTGAAAACAGTTTCTTTCTTTATCAAGGAGTTTGGATCCTCAAAAGGTTACCACTCGCATCAAGTGGAGCTTTTTAATTAAGCTCACTAAATAAATACTAAATCTTTCTGTGCAACTATTTATATTCAGTGAGCAGCACTTTCTGCCTTTGTTAAACATTGATTAATATCACAGGCATCTCTCGTGCAATGTTTTAGAAAGATTATTAAGTCTGATTATGAAGCCTGGGATCAGCACACAGCCAACAGCAGTTGTCGCAGAGTCTCCAGGCTTCTTCAGGGACTTGTGGCTGCTGGCTGTGAGGACTTGTCCTGCTCAGCACCCTGGAGAAGCGAGAGCCTTGCTCTTTGCTAGCTGAGTAGGATGAGCCTGCCCTTTCTACACTGAAGGCTTCAAGGCACGGCAGCGTGCCATGTGTTCTGGCCAGCGTGAACTGGAGACACAGATTGTCCTTTGTCTATCACAGATCTTGGCTGGAAATGGCTCCTGAGAGAAGATGTTGGATGTGCAGGTCTTGGCTGCAGGGTGTGCTGCCTGGCTTCTCTGGGTCCAGTGCTGGCTTCATCTGTGGGAAGTGTGCTCTAGCTGAGGGGCAGAGGCACCAGGTGAAGGAGATGTAGGAAGTGGGGATCAGTGGGGAGGATGAACAAGGAGATCAGCAAAGTCTTTGCAGAAATGCAACAGGGCCAACAACCTGAGCAATGTGTTGCTAAGAAGGAGGGAAGCAAGAGACAGCTGACAAATGGAAATTTCTGAGATGTGGGAGGCTGGAAACTCCCTGCTTTTGGGAACACATCTAAATCTGTTTCTCTACTGCTGGTTCTGCAGCGGGTACTGCCAGTGCAGGGACCTGGAGTGCATCAGGAGAGACTGTGAGGCTCTGGGGTGAATGTCAGGGCTGTGGGAGTGTCTTTGATCCTGCTGCTGCAGGCAACGGGCATGAGGAGGAACAGGCTGATCCTCTGGGTCGATGCCTGCTTCTGCTTCTGCTCCCCACCACTGCTTTTGAGGAAAAAGATGGCACATTCTTTCTGGGATGTTTGGGGTTTTTTTCTTCCAGATATAGTGCTTAAAATCTTCATCAATTTTTAACGACCATATTAGTATTTTTCCTATTACTATTAACCTGCATTGCTGGATTTTTTAATTGCCTTTTCTTAATCACATCTCTTTGGTCAAGATTAACATTTGACAGCAAAGTGGACTCAGCAATAATTATTGAAGAATTGTTTGCTCATACCTCCACACCTTTCAAAGAGATCTGTTTGTTCATGCTTGGATGACAAAGTATTGAGTTCAAATATAGAAATTTGTCTATTTGAAAAGTAGCAAAGACAAGAATATACTCCCTCAAGGGCTATGCTTAAAATATGGAATAGAATACAATGCAGTCCAATAATAGAAAGGAATAGAAATTAATAGAATAGAAATGAAATGAATGAATAGAATAATAGAAAATAAAATAGTTTTGATCTAGATAGGCAGCTTGTATGCTATTTTTTCTTACCTTATTTGGAATTCTCCCGTGCTCTAGACTTGTAAAATCTTTTATGCATTCCAGACATGTCAAAACAAAATTAAATACAAATAGAACCTGTCAATCCTCATTGTTTGCTACTTCCTATTCCTTTTTTTTTACAAATAATTTTTAGGGTATCAATATGCATTTGTGAATTTTAAACCTCTAGTGCCTACATTTAAAAGTAGCAATCCTTCATTAAGAAAACCTTGCTCTGTCATTCTTGGGTTTTTTTGAGTTTTTAATGTCTGATGATAAGTGTCAGGACATCCTTTTGGGGAAATAAATATTCTTAGTAAACAATACACAATCATTTTATTCCAATAGTCTTTCATGAAGTTTTCATCTTATTTCAGCCCAAAAAAAGTCATCCAAAGAGAATGAAAAATGTTAGATTTTTTTCCCCACAAATGCTTTTTTTATGGAAAACAAGAACAAAAAAGTGATTACAGCTCCTATCTCAGCCTTCCCTACCTTGAAAAACAGACAGTTCTTTCCCTAGATAACAAAAAAAGACTGTGGTGTCTTATCAGATGTGATGTTGATATTCTCCAGGAGGTTTAAGTAAAGAAATTAAAAAATGTAGTGTGGTAAGTGCAATTCTTCAGGGTGTACCCCAGCTATAAAGTATATATTTTCCATTAGTTGAGGAATTGCCTTATTTCTGTCCAGGGAAAGGATTCCCAGAACAGTAGCACTTGTAAAAGGATGAAGCCATAATATTTCAAATTGCCACTTTTGTGGAAGCAGGGCAGTCTTGTGCTATTATTTTCATCCCAGTTCACCTTTTTCTCTCAAATAATACCCAATGCCAAAATAACTAGCTAAATAAATAAATAAGTTGACAACCCGCAAACAATAGGTAGTAAGAAAACCAACAGAAATGCAGTCATGGCCTAACAATAGCTGGATGGCTTCTTAGTCATCTCCTAGTTGAATTTTTTTTACTTTATATTCTTTATGTAGAAAGAATGAATCTGTTTCAGGATCCTCTGTTTTTCCCACTGGTTAAGCCCACCTTTGAAAAAAACCCAGAAAATTGGCTGCTTATTTTTTCCACTGTGTATTATATCAGAGAACCTCTCAGAGGAATGTGCATGACAGTCATCCCTGAAGGAAGCTGCTGAGTTGCAGTTCCAGTCACACCACTTCTTTCCAAAAGGTTTGCGCACGTGTTTTAGTCTTTAAAACACTTGCTTTCTTACAGAATCAAACCCAACCAAACACTAAAATAAAGAACAGAAAACCCCCTAACAACCAGACAAAATTCCCATAAATTATCAAGTCTACTGTGACAAAATAACACCTACAACTGACAGAAAGAAGGCAACAAAGGTAACAGTCATCCAAATGCTACATCTGTTATCTGTGTGATTAAAATACCACATTTTTGCAAATAGATACAGCTGCATTGTAGGTAACAAATAAAACACAGGCACAGTAGATACTTCTCATGCTAAAATATTAAGGCAGTCTGAACATGTATAGGATTTCTGACACTTTTAGAGGCAAGACCCGAAGTGTTAGGAGAGGGTGGTAAAGTCTGTTTTACCTGCCCTCTGAGTTAGCCAGCACAATATTGTAGCTAGGAAAGAACCCACTTGTTCACCAAAATCTGAGTTTGTTTCACTGGTTTATTTTTACCACCGGCAATTGTTTCCAGCGTTATCATCTAGAAGCAATTCATTGTGTTGCTAGAACATATGCTTCATTCTTAATCTTGTTTTCCTCAGAGGTAAACAAACTCAAATGAACTGTTGTGCACAGATAAACTTTGAGATGCTTGCTATCCAGGAGGAATCTCAGGTCTTGAGTATGTTCCCCTTCAAACTAAAAGTGCCAATTGTATCTAATTAGTAGTGGCAGATGGTCAAGATAAAGTTTACAGTAAACACTTTGACTATGAACCCACAGATTCTGCTTAGACAGCAGTGCCTCCCTTAGCCTTCTAAGAGAGATTTTCACACTGATTAGAGCCTTAAGCTTCCCTACATACCTGCTTAATCCTTTTAACTTTTACACATACTTTTAATTTCCATTCTCCTTAATTATCAGACTCATCACTGTTTAAACAAGGATTTTTATTTTTGTCATGGTGAAACTGCTTTAAGAACAACTCGTTTAAAGTTCCTTTGTGCAGCAGCATGGTGTACGGCAGGTGCACAACAATTTCTATCCTAAGATTTCTGTTCTCCAGCATTCACACAGCTCGCACACCACCCGAGGCTTGGCTCCTCCAGCCCAGTTAGGACCAGCATTATGCATCCAGGGGACCAGGGCATTCACATCCAACTGCTTGATGCGTCCAGTCCTTGCTGGATTTCTGTATAGATCCACTTATGGAACTTCAGTGGTGAAAGAGGCTTCTAAAACTTCCTATGCTGTATACTAAAGCTTTGCAATATTCAGCATTTGTAGTGATTTGATAAAGATGGAGGTCACTAATGGAATATTGGAGGTCCTAGGGTCATAAACAGAGCAATTTTCTCTTTCTTAATAGGCTGATAAAAAGAATCTAACAGCCATAAAATTTAAGTGGTACAAAACCAGACAATGGAGAGAAGGTAGAAGCAAGCATTATAAGAAGTGCAGCTGTAATTTCAGTGATGCTCAGCTGTGGCTAGAACAGATGGGGAACATCACTAAATACACAGGCTTTGTGATTTCTTGTAAGAAAATGTAAGGTGGGAAACTTTAGAAGTAAAAATAAAAGAAATGAATTGCAGTAAATATTTCCTATATAGTCTAAAATGCTACGAGAAGCTTCAGGACTTTCTAAAGTAAAAAATTTAGAAATTTAAATTACGTAGCTATTTTGAACAATGTGCTGTCTTTGCATCTTGCTACTGGCAGCAATTTAGTAATTATCTATGGATATACAGAAGGGTATAGAAACAATTTTAAATGCATTGCTATTAGGATCATAGATTGTCCTGTGTAACTGGCTGAAGTATGTTAAAAACACAATATATTTGACCAATAATTAGTATTAGTATAGCATCAAAAACAATCAAATATGCAAACAATCACTTTGTTCTTGAACTTCGGGGCGATTAAATTGCAAGAGGTGGGCAGAGGTTGCTGGAGCTCTGCACTGAGGATATTAAACCAAGAGAAGGGGGGCTGCAGATAAACAAGATTATTCAAACGAGACCAGCATGAAGGAAGAAGCAACAATATCTAGTGGAAGAAGTTTAATTGTTTTTCATTGTTAAGGGGACGACATGAATACCCAGTCTGCATTAAAAATCAATGAAATTTGTCATTTTGCATTCATAGTATTTGAGAGATATTACTGTAATTATTCCCCTTTTTCCTTCCTCTTTTCCATAAATAAGGCTCAGGCATGTCCAGCTTATTAAAACTTTTATTTAAATATTCTTTTCTTCCAGTCCACTGTTGAACCTGGTGGTCTGACCTCTGGCTTAGTGATACCTTAAGGTGTGAGGGATGTGGTCTTTAGTCAATGTCACCAGTTCCAGATTGTCAAGGCAGAGGACTGCAGCAGAGCACAGCTCACTTGAACTCTCCTGCTAAATGCTAAGTGGTTACAATGCAAAGTGTACCTCTCTCCCTCTCTTGAATTCCTGTGGAAAGGGGAATCCTGAAGAAGAAAGGAAAGGCACACAGTGATGTGTTCAAGGTTACTGCATCCCTCATACATGGTTGGGAAGGCATGTCCAAGGTATCAGACAATCACGTTGGCGTGCAGAATAGACATAGATCCAAATCTGGGTGTCCCATTGCTAGTTTGGTAGATGATAACTATTACACTAAGAATAAATAATTCCACTGTGAAGCCACAACTGAGGAAGCCATCAGCAAGGGTCATTCTGTCTGTGAACTCTCCTGACCCAAGATTTTCATTCATAAGTTATGAGAAACAGTATGGGTTTTTTCTCCTTTTGATAGTTTAAACAATGGCTCCATATGGTGAGGGATTTACATTTTATCCTTAATCAAAGCTACAAGAAGCAATCTGCTTCACCTAATGATAGGGAAGGAATGGGGATTTGAACAGGATTTAAAGTAGTGAAAAGCATGAAGAAATTAATTATTAGAAAAAACCAAACCAAACAAACAAGTAGGAAGGATTCCTGGAAGATGGGGGTTTAATAAATTATTTGAAAGAGGAGAGAGGGCACTTGGCAAAAAGACTCAGAATTGAATGTTCGTTGTGCATTTAGCATTAGGAGAATAATAGCATAGAAGGGCTTTAAAGATCTAATGAAGAGGTATATAATCCCAAAGCATGAGAGTTTAGAGCTGAAATGTACTTTGCCTGCTGAATGGGAATGTATGTAGAAAGTCTATTAAGTAATAATAAGGGTAAAAAAAGTAGTGGCTCTAAATTCCTCATCACTTTTATTAGCTCATGAGCACAAAGTATTTTCATATTTTACGGACCAGAAGTGACAGCAATTGTATCAAAGTGTATTTCCTAGATTATTTTCTGTGATACAGTCGTCGTTCCTTCCTGAACTCTAATAAATATTTTATACATGGTGAGGATTTGGTACCAACAATTTCATTTAATTTCATTTTTTCAGGGGTGGGGCAATGTAATGGATGCTTAACAAAACTAACCTCTTCATGAAATTGTAAATTATCTTGTTTACAACTATTTAATTATTTTATAAATCATGTGGATGAAATATGGCAGAAGCAGCAAGATGTTAAAGTATTGCAAAAGATCTTCCAAATGGCAGATAGACTGCATGTTGGAGTAGAAATTTCTGTTCCATTAGCCAGCAAATACAGGGTTTGAGTGTTTTCCTTTTTCTCCTACCCTCACAAAAATCTGTGTTATAAAAGTAATAAATTTAGTTTTTCTAAGACAAAGGCCTAATAGAATTAATAGAAGGCAAACACACATATCATATACATGTCTTATGACCTTTTGGGACTTGCTGTGCTTTTCTTCTGTAAAACATCATCCTAGCCTAGTGTTTCCATTTCACATTTATGCACTTCACTATGTCAGAATTTGTTAGGTAACAGTGAGATAACTGTAGGTAAACTAAATTCTGTAGTTTCACAAAATCATGCCTTTGTATGTAGATGTGGTGTAACTTTCCAAATGTATGTTTGTAAACTACAGATCCATTACGCACATGGAAGTATTTTTATCTCATTGTTTTGTTCATCTGACTATTGTCAGTCAGCTCAGGCTTAGATCCACTGCAATGTTTGCATTAATTACAGTGACATGACTGTTAAATCAACAACAGAGTATAATTACCTCAAGCTAGCACTGACAATGATTTCCCCCTAGCCTTGCATATTTAGATTTCTTTTACAATGCAATGCACTTCCTGTGCTTGTAATTGTCAAGGGTTAGAGGCTGGGAAGTCTGATAGACCTGTAACAGACACTTTCTGTTAACCCCTCTCCCTTCCCAAAGGAAAAGAGAAAGAAAATAAGGGAGAGAGACTTACTGGAAAACTGTAACAGCTTGAATGAACATAATAACATTAAATAGATACAGATAGATACAAAACCAGTATCTGAACCAACACTCCTGATGGCAATTCCATCACTGTCACCACTGATGCTGTGGAGCAGGCACGGGGGAAGTCCCAGGCTGGACTCAGCAGCAGATGGGAGCTGGATTCTGGAACTGAATTCAGGAACACATGGACTGGAATCAAAGGCAGAACAGAATCCTCTGACAATGGCCATTGAGGAAGAGGCTTGAACCTCATGATGCCTCAGCTTTATACTGAACATGCTGTACATGGGATGGAATCCCTCACTGGTCATTTTGGAGTCACTTCTCCTGGCTGTTCCTCCCCACAGGTGCTACCTCTTACTGCACCCCAATGTGGGGCACAAGATTGAGCAGTGACCTTGGTCTGCACAGGAGCAAGGATCAACAAGACCCTCTGTCATTATCACTGTGTCCTGGTTTGAGTGAGAGCAGCACTAATTCTGTTCAGTGATTCTACTTTTCAGCTCCATTCTTCTAACTGCCTGCACTGTCTGCAGTCAGCAGCCTGTTTTCCCAGGCAGTGTCTGCTTCTGGCAGTGATAACCC
>WUAM01000066.1:675301-685687 GCA_024336885.1 Actenoides hombroni | reverse complement strand
CTGTTTAATTCCTTAAATTGCTACCTTAAATCCTTTTTCACTGCTGCTGCCCTTTGGAAGGTGCTGTCCACCATGCATCTAGATGGCATCCCTTCTATCCAGCTGCATCCCTCTCCTGTAGCCTACCTCAATCCCAACTCGTGTTTTCTCCAGAAAGGCCATGCTGATACAAGCCCAGGGCTGATTACTTCCATCATCAGCTCTCTCCAACAGCAAGAATCCCCTGTGCTGCTCACAGAGGTTCACTATATGGAACCAAAAGTTCCTTCTGACTCGTGAATGCACCAGCTGTGAAACTGCTTATTCTCTGTAGTGTGGTGAATGAGGATGGATTAGCCAATTGTTCAACAACTGCCATACAATGTCCTCTCTTATGCCTGTAAATCTAATGATATGCAGTAACATAATAAGCTTACACTAAAACTTCCAAACAGCACCCCTAATCATGAAAGCTCCTAATTGCAACTCTTCTTAAATGAGTGGTTGTCTTTGCCACAAAAGATCTGCAGAATTAGGCCAACATAATGTGAGATTCATTTCCTGTCTCACAGGAATTACACTTAAAAAAAAAAAGAAATGCATTTTGGAAAGGTCACTGGAAAAAGCTCTCACTAAAAGAGGATGTAGGTGTTACTGGTGACAAAATGCAGGAGATTTCCTCGGGAGATGTTTTATGGGCCCTACTTGAAAACCACAGAAAGCATCCAGGACTTTCCTTTCCTGTTTTCGGTTGTTTGGTTTGGTTTTTTTAATATTTTTTTTCATATATCTTCTTGTGGGATGTGAGGAAGGTGAAAGAGATGTGGAATGTAAAGGACATGCAGACAAAAGGAATGCAGGAACATCTGGTTTGTGAGGGTATCTAGTTAGTGGCTCTCCAGTATAAAAACAGAGACGAAAAGAAAAACAAGGAATAAATGACATCTAGATCCAAAAACTCTACCAGGAAAGCACTGGAGATAATATTGACTATCTGAACTCTGCCCCAGGTCCCTGCTAGTAGTGGGAGGGGCTCAGACAGATGTTTGCAGCTGGTAAGAAGGGGAAAAACAACAGTATCATGGAAAAGAGCAAACTTATCATGGGATGTTGCTTGGGAGTGTGAAAAATTTTATGGGATGCTTTAAGGGATGGTGGGAATGTACAAAACTTATTACGGGATGTGCAGTAGAATGGCCAAAGGCAGGGAAAGAAGGGATCAAGTTTGATGCAGGAGGAACAAGCGTGAGCAAATGGCAAGTGGGGAGGACAGAAAGGATCAGCAGAATGTGAAAAGGCTGCTGGTCAGGAGGCAGTTGTAATCGTGTCTAGATTACAGATAAATGTGATCCTAGGAGTGCAGCCATTTATTTGTTTCTGTATTTTTCTATGAAGTCATGCAAGCAAAAAAAAAATATATATATATATAATGAATGAGTAGTAGATAAATGTATGAGGAAATGAGGAAAACATTTATTTTGGAAAGAAGACATTAAATATTGGAAAAATGTTTTTAAAGCTTCTGAATACTAACATTACAAGTTCATCTTTCAAAAACTGCCAGCTAAAAATGATGTGAAGAACTGCTATGTTGGTTATACTCTTTTTAGTACAACCAATGGTGATTCTGCTCACATATTTACAAAATATTGTTGTTTATTATGTAAATTAACCCTAGAGTTACAGGGTTCTATCAATATGACATCTTGCAAGTTTTTGTGTGTGCTTTTTTTGTTTTCTTCATGTAAGTAACACTCACCACAGGACTGTCAGTCCTCTGAGGTGTGACAAAAAGGAATAAACAAGAAATCTTGAAAGTATGACCTAAATAAAATTAAAGCTCAGAAAAAAAATCAAAAGCAATCCAACATATACTATAAATAATTTGAAAAAAAGTTACTATAAAAAAACCCCAAACCTTAGGACTTTGGTGCTCCTGGTTAATGACTTTCACATGATGAAATCTGCAAAACCAAATATAACGTTGAGCATAATCAAGATTTTTCTCTTAAGGGGATTTTTTCTTAAAGGTATAGGGATAAAAGATCCCTTCTCAGTCACTAACTGGGTCACCACATCATATCCTACAGACCTCCCTCAAATTAATTAAACTCTGTATGCTTCCAAAATACATTATATGATGGAAGATTCTTTTAGCACCTCCTCAAGTACTAAAAAACTTTTAATAAACTCCAGTCTTAAAATTATTCAAAACCAATTAATAAGCTTGTTTACTTGTTTACTTTGTGCTGGCATTGTGCTTGTATGTATTCCTCCTTTATGATATTTATCCTTTGATGGGTTTACAGGGTAATCTTTGCTCCCAATCGCACATTTCTGCTATGAAAGGCTTATAAATTAACCCATCTATATTTGTAATTTGTGTTCATGTTCAGCTTGAAGTCCCAACCTTTGAAAATCAGTGACTCAATTAGAATTAGTATTAAAGACTATTCTCCTCTGTCTTGTGCAACAGCTCCCCGTATCTCTGTTTCTAACAGAAATCACACCCCAGGTGATTATTAGGGTCATACTTCCTTTGATATGGCCACTGATGGGGGGGAGGTTCATAATTCTGCTTTCTGGGCTAAAACATTAAGCTCTCTTTTCTCTGATGAGCTCGTGCCAGAAATCCTTTACCCTGGTGCTGAAGCGTGCGATTTGGCAGAGCGATGCTTCACCCCATTCCTGTTACCTCAGACCTTCCTCTGCTGCTCCAGGCATGGCTGTTCAGCATCCCAGTCACCCTCTGTATTGCAATCATTGTCTTCATCACAAGGAAGCTGCATCCACCTTACTTAGAGTAGCTTGTCACTGTTTCAGGCAGGATTCCCAAGAGCTGAGTCTCATTCGTTCCTTATCAGTTTTACCCAGTGTGATGGAATAACTGTAACAAGCTCCATCTTCACCCTTGTTTTGTCAGTTCTGTGCATTGACTTAGCTCCAGTTTTACTCGCATTGCTTCTGAGCTTATGTATTTCCTTTGTCTGAAAATGGTGGATTTATGAATACAGTCTTATGTAAAATAGCCTGAAATCCTTCAATCCTTGCTGAAATGTTGGTCACCCAGCCTGACTGAAAAACAGGGAAGGGGAGAAGAGTCAAGATATAATTGAACATTTTAAGGATTTTTAATTTTCTGTGACAGTTTGCAGAACTAGAGACCAGTATGCACTGTTCTGTCCATATAAGCACAGATCTCAGAGCACGGGGAGGTGAGTTGCTAAGCCTGTTACACATCTGGCACGCAGTGGAGTTTAAAATCCCCGGTGTAGTTTGGAAGACAGCAAACAGATTAAGGAATAAAGGCAATATTTCCTGCTAAAGGAAGCAAACAAATGTCATTGTAGCCTTTCCCTTCTTGTTCCGAACGTCTGCAGCGTGTGCAAGGAGCTGCCCGCTCCGGTGGCTGCCCCTCCGTGTCCCCGGGGCCAGCCCGGCAGGTATTGGACTTAGCACGTGGCACTCAGACACACACACACACACACTCAGACACACGCATGGCCAACGCAGGCAGGCACGCTTGGCACTCGTACAAACACAACCAGCACCAAAGGCCTCGTCCCGTTCCCTTCTCCAGCTGGTCATGGTGGGAAGTCCACACACACATGCCCAGCAGAACTTGGGCAGGTGCTGCTGTACGAGGCTGCCGAGCTTCAGTCACTGGCGCAGTGCTTGGCTGGCCTGACTCCCAAGGGCAGCTGGGTACTCTCAGGGCCCTGGCAAAAAACCAGAAGGTGTAATTCAAGTCCTGTGTCCTGCAGTATCTGTCTGCTCATCTAATACATTTTGTTCACAATAGAACCATCTATTCGATGGGCTTGTTGGGTTAAGGAAAGAGGAGGAGCTTCAGTGGCTAAAAATCTTCTGCCTTCTCCAGATTATGCTGCTTTGCCTGCATGTATGATCAGAAATAATTAATAAATAAATTGATTAAAATTTACATAACAATTCAAAGCTGTCTTCATCTGAAGGTCTGTTCAGGTGGCCAACTCCAGGTGCTGCTTTTTTCAGTTATGAGGGGAGGAGGAAGAGAGATTCTGGTCAACTTTCTCCTAGTAACGTGTCTCCAATGAGACTGTCCCTTCAATGGATACTACCAGTGATTATATAATAATATATGTCAGAGAGTGGACTAAATATCTGCTCTGCTTAGTATAATAAAGTAATCCATTAATTTCCAGTTATACAAATTTAATTTGCTGTAATGTTACTTGAAATCCCATGGACATTATCTTCACCTGAGAGGGATCAATTTTAGTTAAGCTGTTAGCAGTTAATACAGAATAAGAACTAGATTAATGGGTTTATACTGTGTTATTTAAGAGCCATTGGCAAAAAAATCCCCCTCAGTTTGTATGTATAATGTGGCCCCATACTCCCACAGTACCGTTACAATAACAGCAATAAACATTGGTTCTGGGGAACCTGTCGGAAACGAGCGGAGATGTCAGGTTGCCCAGACCTTGCAGTGATGAACTGGAGGTTTATCTGCTTTCCTGTCTGCTAAAGATTTCCCCTTTGGAAATGCTGTGTAAATAGATCCTTGACTTTCTTTTAGGATACAATCTGGCAAACTGACATCATTGAAGAAGCTCGTAGAAAAAGGAAAGAGCGAATATAGATACCAACAACTACAGCCTGACAAAAGCCGGATTAGAAGCTGGTGTCACTTGGGACTCTCGCTGGGTAGCAAGCTTTGAATCTCCATGTGGCTAATGGAGTTAGGATCCAATGCTCCCATTTATTGTTTGTTTGCTTTTTCCTTTCCGTTTAATTTGCTGAGGAAATGCTTTGAAAGCTGTCAGTGGTCAAATCTGACATATTACAAAGGTTTTATTTGCTCTCAGGTTTCGTTCTTATGCTTTTACTGTGTGAGCTGCTGCTGCAAAATCTCTCTTGGTGATTTCTGTACAAGTCCAAAGGTATCTTTGCTATCCGATAAGCAGCTCAGTGCAACTTTGCCATGCTGATTGTGCTAACAGCATGTAGTCAACACTCATAGTTGAACCTGGACCAGTGTTCCACCACCCTCATTGCAAAAATCATCCTCCTTCTCTCTTGTCCGAATCTCCTGCTTTTAGTTTGAAGCCATCATTCCTCCTCCTGTTGCAGCAGTCTCTGCTGAAAAGTCTGTCACCATCTTTTTGCCAGGCCCACTTTATGTGCAGAGAGGCTGCAGTAAGGTCTTCCCAGAGCCTTCTCCTCTCTAGACTGAACAGCTTATTCAGAGGATAGGGGTTCCAGCCCTCTGATCATTCATGTGGCCTCCTCTGGCCCCACTCCAACAGGTCCACCTGTCACCAGCTGCTATCATGGGCAAAACAGATTCAAACTGGAGAAGATTAATTCAATTTATTATCAATTAACAATAGAGTAGGATAGCAAAGAATTCAAAAGAAACTAAAAACACCTTCCCCTCCATCCCTTCTATCTTCCCAGGCTTATTTTCACTCCCAGTTTCTCTACCTCCTCCTCCTAGGCAGTGCAGGGTTATGGAGGCTGTGGTCAGCACATAATGGTCTGATCTGCCATTTTCCTCCTCACAGTGTTCCTCTGATCCCATGTGGAGTCCTTCCCATGGGATACAGTCCTTCATGAGCTTCAACATGAGTGCTTCCCATAGTCTGCAGTTCTTCAGGAAGTGTTCCAACATAGGTGCTTTCCACAGAGTACAGTCCTTCATGAATCGGCTGCTCCAGTGTGGGTCTTCCATGGGCCACAGGTTCTGCCAGAAAATGGGATCTTGCATGGGCTTCCTGTAGGCTGCAGCTTCCTTCAGGGTATATCCACCTGCTCCAGTGTTGGGTCCACCATGGGCAGGTATCTGCTCCACCATGATGTCTCAATGGGCTGTGGGGCAGTTTCTGCTCTGATGTCTGGAGCACAACCTCCTCCTCGTTCTTCACCGACCTTGGTGTCTGCATAACTGTTTCATTCACATTTTCTCACTCCTCTCTCACAGCTGCTGTGCAGTGTTTCTTAACCTTTCTTTCACATGGTATCACAGAGGTACCACCAGGGTCACTGATTGGCTCAACTTGGGTCAGGGGCAGTCTTGTCTTGGACCTGCCTGGAACTGGCTTGGTCTGCCATGGGTATAGGTCCTGGTCTTTCCTCACTGAAGCTGCCCCTGCAGTCCCTCTGCTACCAAAACTTTGCCACATAAACCAAATACAACCAATCATTTAATTAGTGTAGTGTTCATAGATTTAACATACTTTTTTTTTTTCTGATTAAGATCTCCAACAGGTAAGTTTGAGGTGATGCCAAAAGCTGCTGTGGTGTCAATGTCACTAGAGAAGTCTAAGTAGAAACATGACCTTAGAGTAAACCTTTCGTAACAGTGAAGAACAGTTCTGGTTTTATGGGATTCTGTCTGTGTGTTGGTCTCAGTAACCTTTTCATGCTACTGTAGGCCATTTAAATTCTCAAAGATAGCTTTTGAGCAGTAACCGATCACAGCATCCCTCTGAAATTCCAGCCTCTCAAAGAAACGCCCATGCAAGTCAAGAAGAGAGGTTACTGCTGGGCAGATGGACACTTGGCAGAAACACGAAGCAGCTTTGTTACAGGACGATACCAAGCTGCTGAAAGCCACAACAAGTACCATGAATCCCCAGGATCAGTAGGAGCGACAGGGATGTCAGTTGTGTCTTTAAGGATCAAACAATAATGATTTCATGTCTCAGCATCTTGATAATATAGATTATGAAAGACATGCAGCTAGCAGCATTTTTTCATGCCTCTTTCAATGTCTCGTCACATAATTATTATAAGGCCATTGGAAATTTTGCATTAAATTGTGTGGAGTGTATCAGTGAATCGTCCAGTCTCTGAAATCATCTCAGATCAGTACAAAAGAGTGACTGATATGTAAATGCTTCTGTATCTCAATTATGAAAACATTCTGATAAGGAAAAATATCCATAATATTTAACTGAGATAATGCAACCACATTTCATGCCTCTTATGTTTTCATAAGGGGATTTTTTTTGCCCCTTTGGGGAAGGAAAAAAGTTGTCATTTCTAGTTCAATTTGCCTTTAACACCATAATATGCAATGTCAACAATAACTCCAAGCCTTGAAAACATTCTACATTCTTCATTCTGTGGGAAAATGTATGTGAGCATTGAACTGAGAGTACTGTGAAAATTTCTGACGTTAATACAAATCTAATGTAGGTTAAAGTAAAGTCTCTTAGCTATTGGGTTCCGCTGTGATACAAATTTCCTTTTAATTAATTAATCAGTCATTCTGTTATGTGAAACCACTTGATTACTACTGAAGAAAAATATAAACATTCACAGAGGGTATTTATAACATTTAAGTGTCATAGAACTTTTAACCTTTTAAGAATAAAAATCAGTTTTTATTAGAGTTTCCTTCCTTTGACAGCTGCCTGCAGAAAGAGCCATCTCCGGAAACCGTTTCTTTGGCCTTTAATTCAGCCCAGTGGCAATTTTTGTACATTCCAGATCACACAAGCAAAACCAGAATCTCCACTAAAGAGTCATAAAAAGGCCTAAGAACAGCATCCTGATGGAACAGATCTCTCAGAGGGACACTGAAATCATTTGGGTGTGGGAAGACAGAGGGAGAAGTACTGAGTGGTGGGTTGATCAGAAGAAAGTAAACTGGAACTGCAAGGAAGTGCTGTTATTTTAAGGGCACTTAACAGCTTTATAGGATCCTTCACTTGCCTCTCTTTGCCCGTTCCTTTTAAGCCACTGATTAGAAGTGAGATGGACTTATAGTCAATACTACCTTAAACTTTGTTATCTCTGTTTGCTTTCTCTTGAAGTCAGCAGGCTTTAAGGTAGTCCATATCAAACTGACATTCATGAAGTCCTGGTATCACATTGGTATTACTGGCACTTGACAAATAATGATGGCTTTTCACATGGTTACTACTGACAAAGACCAGGGTGCCTTTTGGGTTTATTTTGGTTGGCTTTTTTTTCCCCCTACTTCTCTTCCCTAAGTGTGTTTTTTTTTTTTTTGCTGGGTTTTCTTAAGTGCAATTTGATGGCAGTCTCTGCGTGACAGCTGGAAACCCTGTTTCTGCTTTCTGCTCACTTGTTAAATGTCATCCCTACAGATCACTGTCACCTTTGTTTGCTAACACAGCGTGTGAGATCTGAAGGGAAATGTATGTAAGATTCCCAGTTAAGTGTTCATTTTAACATTCTTCCCGCTGTGTCATATATAGTATTTTCTGTCACTGATTGTAGTATCAAACAAGGAAGAGAAAGATGTGCCTAAATCCAGAGATCTTTATCGTGGTTCTAAGTCTATAAATGGTAACTAAGAAACAGAAATCAATAAGCTTAGAAACACTACATGTGAAATCCATTTGTCCTATGGAAAATGTTTCATCGTTGGCTTCTTTTAGAAACGAGGAACATACATACTGCAGGCCCTTTTAGGAGCTGGGTTTTCTTTAGTTCTCTTTAGAGCAAGCTATTACTTCCAAATTCCTACTTCGTATTTAATAATAACAGTTGTATTACAACATCATAGTACTGGCATCTCTCTGATGGGATCTGTGTGTGTGTGCATCTCTGCTGCAAATAGTGGATTCCTGTAAAGTTTTTCTGGTGAAGAAAATCTGAAATTGTTTCTAAATGGCATGAAATCCTTGAAGATTGGCCTTAATTTGCATAAGTGCCCACGGAAACGTTTAATGCCACTTAAACAATGTACTCTGATATCACACTTTTAATTTATTTAATTTACTTAGAATAAATGTGCAACATGTCCATACCTTTTAAAACGTGCCATCACAGCATCACTGTGTTTGGAAAACTGTTAGATAGACACCAGATCTGCCTGCCATTGAGTATCTGCCTCAGCCACAGTCATTTGTTTTCTTTGAAGCTATTATTTTGCTATTCCAAAAGAGTAAAGAAAGAGAAAATTGCACATAATGGTTACCACAGTAATCCAAAGATTAATCCAAAGACTCAAAAATGCTCTCTGAATTTTGATTCAAAGCTTTTGCAACTGTTTTTGAATAAGCCTATAGTAGAATAAGACAGAAAAGAAAGCAAGAAACTATATGACTAAAACTTTTGCTACTGAATAACATTTTTTTTCTTGCTTATTCATTTATCATGCTTAATTAAAAAAGAACAGCAAGCATGAGTGTCCAGCTCCTTTTTCATAAACTCTCTGAGGGACTACTAAGTACAATCTTACCTGCACGATGGATAAAGGTTAGATGCAAAACCCTGTGATAGTGTTCTAATGCCCTGCCTGTTAGTAAGAGTAATGTCAGTCACCTGGCTTAGTCCATTATAAGATCATGATGTCATTGCAGCCAGTTTATTCCTTGGTAGTTTCAGTGAAGCAAAGAGGTAATTCATTATTGTCACCTGAGCTATGATTAATTACTGATGACTTTCAGGAATGTTAAATACTTGCCCTTGCTAATATATCAGAGTATAATAATGAATTAATTTAATACTCACTATGAGAGTGTTTCTACAAAGCTCTGGAGGAAAATCTGCATAAAGTGTGTCTCTGATTATGCAGATTCAGTTCAGAGCACCTCTAAGCTTCCCAGCCTTCTGGATACCCAGAGAGGAACACAGATGGTAGCTGAGTTCACTTTGCTGTTGAGTGTCTGTTGACCTTATTAACTTTCAAAATGAGGAAATAACAAAATCATGGTTAGCACCATGACTTGAGTAGCAGTACTGTGAGTTTCAATCTTAAATTAAGACCGATGAAATTTCCTGGCTGCCCGTGTTCCAGACATTTATTTGGTCACTGAAGCCTCCTTGGTGACACACATCAATGTGAAGGAGATATTTTCAAGGTGTACAGAGAAGAAGATTCAAATGTGAAAATTATGTGAGAATGGTAAGGTGATTCATATTAGCATTTCTGCATTTGGGTAGTCTTGTGTTGGCTTGGATTGGCTTAAAGTGAATAATAGTGCACAGAGGTGCAGTCTATTTAAAGGCCGTGTCAACTGCTGTATTTTTGTTTCTGCTCCCAGTATGAGGCTGGGAATTCAAACAATGCTCATTTAATTTATGGAAGTTTATTTTAAACTCAAGTCTTAAGACGCTTCAGGTTAGATTCATCATAGAAATAAAAGTCTTTAGAGTCTGAGGTTTTTTTCCATCCAGACAGGGAGGGAAATCCACCAAGAATTATTTTCCTATTAGCAGGGATTAAAAAGAAATGGCTCTTGAAGATTTTAACTTTTCCATTTGCCCTGTCTACATTTCACTTATGCCACTCAACTTAGATTGTCTACAGCTCCTGCAAGGAAGGTTCAAAGGAAAAATTATCATTGTGTTAGGACATTCACAGTAAGAAAGTGTTAATAAACTGGGTTTTTTTTTTCTATGAAGATTCAAAATTTCATTTTATATATTTTAAAGGAAAATATT
>WUAM01000066.1:631054-675201 GCA_024336885.1 Actenoides hombroni | reverse complement strand
ATTTTAAAGGAAAATATTTACTTCTCTTTTTGTCTGCTTATCAACATATAATGTGAGCTGCTGAATATTAGTGAAAACTTAAAGAGATAAGAAAAATAGAGCACTAGCCAGGAATAAGACGTGAGAGCAAAATCACCAAGGCTGAAGGATATAGAAAATATACCACACAGAAAAAAAACCCAGGAAACTTGTTTCTCCAAAACCAACTTCTCAGAGGAAAATCAGCTATGACATTGTAAACACAGCTACAGTAAATGATAAAATATAGTACATCATATTCAGCTTTCTCTCATTAAAGTGAATCTGTCAGGGGGGAGGAAAAACCCTGGAATTAAAGTAAAAGGAGTAAAAACTGTAAGCTTTGTTCTTGATGATTAAAAGACATTCAGGAGTTTGAACTAAGAATCCATTACTGATATTCTTCAAGTATATATACTTCTATACAGCTCTTTAAGGATACCTTACAAGACCAAGTGGTGTGTTTGCCTCTGTTTCTCCTTGTACCCTCTCTTGAACTTTAACTTTGACAGCAGAACTGATTTTATTTTTTTAAATAAAAACGTAACTTTCAGCTTTTGAAAATAATGAGGAAAAATGTGTTAATCTTACTAAGAAAAAAGACATAGTTTTTTATGATAAGGAGTAGTTGTTAACACACGGTCTTCCATATGTTTAGTGGTGAGGTACTACCTGTTTTTATTTTAGTGTGCCAGGAATTAGTGAAGCAGTATTCCAAAAATCAGACTGCAGTTCGGTCATCAGTGGAGATGGAAATGAATCAAGTTCCACAAAATACACATTATTATGGATAAATGCTGCTGAGATTAAATTTACCCATGGTCACTGAATTAATGATGTGGCTTTTCTTTGTTTGGTCTGTGCAGTAATAGTCAATAACATGGAAGGCAGCATTTTTGGAGTGTCAAATATACTTAGAAAATAGAAAATTTATAATGTATAAGCCCTGGCTTCCCCTCAGGACTTAAATTTAGTGCTTTTAATATATGAATTGTTCTCGGTGCCACTGGGCATTTCACCCTTGTGAAGGCAATTTAGATAGAGGCTGAAGAGCATCAACTAGAAATGCTCTTTATTGCTCCAAGAAAATATTTCTTTCTCCTCTTCCTCTCACATTGGTTTAAGCTGATGTGATCTTAGCACTGATTTTGATCTTAGCTTTGAATATTATATTAATATAGACACATTGTTTTATAACACAGCTGCCTGTCAAACAAAGTTTTGAACACAGACCTAACGTAAGAAATCATGACCTCCCGGGGTACAGACTGAGCAATTTGCACCTATGTGGGAGTTTGGATATTTTTTCAAGTGTTTTTTTCCCCTCTGAGTCCATGATATAATAGAGGATGTGTTTTAAAAGATATACAGATGTGCTTCATGCAGCTGAATTGTCTGGAACAATTCAGGCCTCACCTGCAAATCTGACTGTTCTTTAAAGAGGCTTTTGATGTTGAACATGATTCAACCAGAGCTGCAGCTAGAAATGAAGGATATATATTCTCAATCTGCATCTTTGTCCACATGAGAATTGTTGCTTGAGCTAGCAGCTGTCAGTACTGCTGTGCTAAGAAGCAGCATCAGTCCTAACAGGCAGGCGTTTTCACGGAAAGCTCCTCATGCCCCCCCCTTTATAAAGCATTCTTTCTGGCAGTTGATTCAATTACAATTTCCTGAATTACAGGACAGAATGGTAGAGAGCATAGGGGGTTTTGGTCCATTTTTATTAGACTACTAATTACAAGGTTTCACCCAAAGCTCTACATACAGTGGAGAGAATAATTATTCTTAAACCTACAATGATCTGAAAGCTCAGTGGAAGGAGGCATTGAATTGCTCTAGACATGATCTGCAGTCCCACTCGTAACGTGTCACCCACTGTTCCGTGTCGAAGGGTCCGTCTGTCTTCATTGTCACTGTGATATCATGAAGCATTTTTCTGAGTGGAAAATGATGGTAAGAGTCCACAGAAAACCAAGCAGAGGAAAAAAGAGTAGGTTTCCTCCCTTTGTTTGCTGGGTTTCTTCACACCTCTTTCAGACAAACAGATGGCCCGTAACTGCAGGTACGGGGTCTTACAGTCAGTGCCTGGATCTCAACCTCTTGATAGGGTGTATGATGTGTTACAAATTCTAAAGTCACCCAAAATTTTTAACTTTGAGAAGAGTGACTATAAATTTCACAACTTGATGTATCAAAATGAAACTTCCATTTGTACATTTTTATCTTCTTTCCTTATCGGTGAGAAATTTATTCCATGCAGCTTCCAACAACTTTGCTAAGACTCAGTATCTTTGTTACATAAATAACTCATAACCGACACTTTTTATGCTATAAATAATTCTGTGTGGGCACAACAGTTCTTGTGTGCAATCCCATAATCTGAAAGTTTTTAATATCTTATTAACTAAACCTTTACATTTTTTTTCAGTGTATTTTTTAACTCCAATTGCAGTTTAAAAGCACATCCACACACAGTAATTTTTACCAGTTGTCAAGTGAAGGAAGCTTTGGTTTTGATTCCTTAATTGCATTTATTTTACTATATTATTATTAATTCATTGCAATGTTCTTTGACTTAAGGAATCATTAAGGTTTTTAAAGGTTTTTTTTTTCCTTTTCCTCTTTGATTAGTGACTTCATTTCTGCACTGGGTTTGGTTTTTTTTTCCATTTGTCTACTTGTGAAGCATAGAAAATGGCAGTATAAAGTTGGATGCTGGGTGGGATATCTTGGAACATCTAGAGATATATTAAAGAGTAGAGATGTGTGCACAGGCTTATGTTTAAAGCAGGTGCTTGGAGATGTTAGAAAAAAGGAATGTCAGGACATACCTCACTGTATGAGTTCTTCAAGATAACAATGAAAGATCAACAGAAAGTAATTTACTGATTTTTCCTCTGTGTTCTCGGATGGACTTCAACAGATCTATCTGATATGAAAATTTCTAACATATTTCAGCAGTCTCTCTCCTGGGTTTTTTTGGTTTTTTTTATGGTTGTTTGCTTTTGTTTTGTTGTTGTTGCTTTGTTTTGTTTTTTCCTGTTCGAAGTTCAGATCTTTTAATTTATCAGTTTGTCAGTCTATGCCCAAACAGTGAAGAGTGATTTGAAAAGGACTTCAGTGTGTTGTCCTTCTTACCTCTGCTGATACAGCTCTGCCTTTAGTCTTGACCAAGAATGTTAGTCTTGATCGGTCAACACTTTATATTTTATTTCTCCTGCTCTTTACTAATGAGCTGGTAATTTCTCCTCATTGAGTTGCTATTGGGTTCTCCTTAATCTCAAAGATTCATTCCAAATGAAAGGGAGTCTTTCAAGGGAGGACTGCATAAATTCCAGTTACATTTTCAGAATTCTCACTTTCTTTTTGCTAAATTAAAAGCGACTGTTGGGTTACATGATAAAGCTCCTCTACACACCCATCAAGGAGCTCAGAGATACAATGACATGAGGGGGAATTCAAACAGCAGCCTACTGGGCTAGTCCCAAGCTCATCTCAGGGGCCATCAGCCCATCCATATGCACAAGCCCAGAGGAACAAAGGGAAGAACAGTGGATGTGGGGACCCAAATCAAGGACTTCCAAGCAGCGAGCACCTTGTCTTGTCTCCTCCCAGGGCTGTCCCATTAGAGTCATCAGCCCCAGTGTCCAAAGCTTCTGAAAAAGGACATTAAAGATTATTGTGGCAGATGGAAATACTCAGTGGCAGCAGATCTGGTGACTAGGCAATAGTTTTCCGAAAGAAATGGTGGTGTTAAACTCAATGTCATGGTTCTAAGCACACTGTACAAACATGCCCAGGCATGGCCTAAAAGGCGGATTGGCTTCTGAAGTAACCAGGTCTTTTAAAACCATTGATAGCATTTTTATGCCTCAGAAATTACAAATAACCAAGTGAAAGAATTTTTAAACCAGTCTTTAAATAGGGTATTAAAGCAAAATAATGTTCGATAATTTCTTACTAGTAACAAATTAAAGCCACCCTCTTTGAGTGTTTTAACAAGATGGACAAAACGGAGACATGTTGACATTTTACTACCAGGGAGGCAAAAGCTTGTCCATGGCTATATACTATTAGCCTTCAGCCTGTCTTCTAGACCATGAATGTGCTGATCGTGGTTGCCTGATTAAAACAGGAAAACTCAGAGTAAAAATACACTTTGCAGGAATTCTGGCCGTCGCTTTCAAGTAAGGTACGAATGACAATGTGATAGACATTAACTGGAAAAGAGTTGGGCTGTCTAACTGTGTATGAAGATGAATATTTTGTCTTTTCTTCTAACTGAAGGCAGCTATGGATAGAAGTTGTGCTCAAGCAAGTAATGGATTAGATGCACTAGAACGTTAACTAAGTTATTTCTTTAGTTTTTCATTTACCATGGCTTAAAATTATTTTTAACAATCACCAGTCCTCTACTTATGTACTGCACATGTGTGTATATCTTTCTATCTTATCATCCAACAATTATTAAGGAAATTAGTATTTCAAACAGTTGAGAAAGGCTCTGTGAGGGTCTAGCACAAAGAAAAAAAACCCCAAAACTATAAAACCATGCTATAAAGGTTCAATCCACCAGTCTGCAGGCATTCAAAATCACAGTGAGTTTAGTGGAGGTTTTCAGCGGGGCAGGAACATTGTACCAGGCTACTGAGGATGTGCAAGAAAGGAGGTGTGTTTCTGCAATGAACCAGTTATTGGTGGTGGTGGTTTCCTGCAAAGGTTTCAATGTGTAGGGGTTTTTAGAAGAAATGAATGTCAAAATTTTCCTTCATTGCAAACAAGCAAAAAAAAGTTTTCAAATCTTATAACGGTAAAAATGTGCAAGTGTTTCAGTTGGGTGTGATTGGAACTAGAAGTAACAGAAAATCCCAGGTGCTTGAACTCTGGCTCACAAATTATAAATGATCATGTCTAGTATAAAGAGAAAATTTCAAGCTGTCACTGTAACTTATAAAGTGTCACGCATTTTGCCACAAAGAATAGAAAAGCTGCAATTATTCTGTGTAGCTCACTGGTTTTTTTTCTTTCATGGAGAAAAAGAGAGAGAGAGATTGTATTATGTTCATTGTCGTAATACTGCAAGGTGGTCCCTCAAATGCAGTTTTTGCTTTGCTGTTACTGGAGAGGATACTTTCAGTGCTGATGATCAACTTCATTATAAAGTGTCTTTTTGAATACGCCTGAGGCTTTTGTCAGGTGTTTTGCTTTGCTGCTGCAAGCTCTACATGTGTCTGCGTTCATAGGTACGCCAGCCAATTGTTACACAGGTTTTAGTCATACATCGCTGAGGTCGAAGGAAAGATTGCTGGCAATTGCTTTAAGCTGCTTTAAGCTTTACGATGATCGAAGGTGTGGACGCTGACAGGCGGTACATCTTTGTAACTATTGATACTCTCCATTAAATTACTGTAGTTTCGTAGCGGAAATTATAGGTTCTACCTTCTGAATAAAGATGGTTGAAGTGCTTGAATGGAGGAGTGAAACCCTAGAGCTTATGTAGATGGGTAGGAAGCAAAGGTACAGCAACAGAAGTACTGCTATCCTACCGTTCCCAAACATTTATGTTTGTACATTTCTACCCTTTACAAGGAATAGGAGGATCACAACTCCTAGTTAGTGGCATCATTCAAAAATTCGAGGGTGTAAAAATATATTCCATTTTAAGTAATCTTAGCATTTCATTCTTGATTTAGAAAATCCACTGTCCGAAAGTGTCACTTCTTCATGACAATAGGTAAAGACGACAGTTGATTTACTTGACGGTAAACAAGTGCTAAATCACACCTGAAATGCTCTGACAGCACATTATCAGGATTGTTCTGTCATTCAGCTGAGGGAAAACAAGCACTGAAGTAAATGTTGTCCTTTCTGACAAAAAAAATATTAAGAGAAACACATTATTCATACTGCAAGTTATCAGCCTGTAGAATAAACACATCCACATTAGCTTTTCTTCCTAATTGTATTTTCATTTCTTTACTAAATGTTTTCTTCAGTTAGGAATTCCTTGTTCTGGGCACTGTAGGAGTACAAACCAGAAAGGTGGGCTGTGCTCTGAGAACCTAAAATGGACCGTACTCCTCTTTGCTTCCTGCTCATAGCAGTTTCTGTCTGGTCCCTGAAGTTTCTTCCTATTCCTGAATAAAGATGAGGCCACAGTTAATTTCTGTCCTTTTGACCCAAATAAATTTTTACGACGCTTACAGTGGTCAATTCTAAGTCTAATTACTCAGTCCAGTGAAAACACTGAGCTCATTCTTCTTAAATTGTTCTTAGACTAGTTAAATGGTCTTGCTGCTTTTTTTTTTTTTTTAATAATACCACCAGAACACCACACGTAGTCACACTCACACAGATGCAACCTTGAGAGTGCAAATGTGTCTTGAGAGAAAAGCACCCCAGAAAATGGCATCTTCTACAAATACCCCGGCTTGCAAAGGGCGAGCACGGGTGTTCCCAAGGGGTCAGTCTGTGCACTGAGATTGCTCTGTTCCAATCCCAGTCAGAGGAGCTGTGGTGGTCTACGAGGAGAATCAGAGTATCTCTGGTTTTCAAATCAGCTTTCCAGTAAACATGCTAATAATTTTTCTATTCTATAGGGGTTTTTTTCTAATAGGGTCATGAAAAACCAAGGCTGGAAAGGATCTCAGGATGAACCAGTTTTATTCCTTTCCTCTAAGCAGGAATCAGCATTACATATGTGATTCAGGACAGATGCTTTTAATATCTCCAGTAAGGGAGAGTCCACAATTATTAGGTAACCGATTTCCATGACCATGTTTAATAAATAATTGTGAGGGGGTTTTTTTTTCTTAATATCTCACCTGTATTTTTCTAGATTACTCTTTCTGCTGGTTATGTGGATATAGAAAAATGAATTCTTCTTACTCCATCAGCTGTAGCTGAGGACTCTTAAAAATCATGTCAGGGCTTCCTTAAATTTCTCATTTTCTTCAGTCATTCCTCTTGACTCATGGTTTCCAGTCCTCTGACCATTACTGCTGTCCTCTGCTGCATTTTCTCAAGATATTCTGGAGCCATTCAGCTGTGGCTTTGTGCCGTCTGGGTGGAGAAGGACTGTTTGATTTAGTATTCATCTCTATATTTCCTGTGTGATGTCTGCCTTTCCACTACCATGACATTACTGTCTCCCGTTCTGTGATTATTTTAACTTTGACAGTAAACCGATAAAGCCTTTCAAAAGCCCTTTGGAAAGCAGGCCCTAAGAAACCTGTAAAAATCTATATAAATCTATTCTATGTCCCAATTTTTTATTTTCTTTAATTTTTGAGCAAGGACACATTGTAATGGAGCCATACAAATATTCTCATTACCCACAGGTCCCTTTCTAAAGCACTGGTTTCAGTTAGCAGCTCCACGTTCTGCACTCACATCAGTTATTTCTGTTTGAGTATCTTTAAGGGTAAGTCAGGGCTTACTCTCTGCTTGAGCTTACAGCATTGCTCGTACTCCCTGTCCTTCTTCACTCACTGTGGTAACTTGGACATGCTCAAAACCACACGTAAATAGCTGTTGGTTGGGGTTTTTTTTGTTGTTTTGGTTTTTTTTGTTTTTTTCTGTACAGTGTCAAATAATATTTCTTTCTAAATTGACCATTAACCATTCTGAATTAATGGAACTTTTCTGTGTTCCATTTCTCCTAAGTCTTAGCAAAATACTTGCCGTATCCCTTGGCCTGCCCTGACCCCCCTCAGCTTTATTACCAGATGAGTGACTGAACAGAAAAAAGCCATCAGAGGCTTGTAGAGTGTAATGGACTGGAGGTGTGGTGGTGTTCCTCTAAGTACCTTGGAACCCTCTGGTGAGTCTCTCTGTCTTCTGCTGCTGGAAGCTGCCCAGGTGGTGATTCACTGTCCGCTCTTAGCTCCTCTGTGTTCCCACAACGTTAATGAGCAGCAGCACTTGGAATCCGACTGTGCCACTGTCATTCTGTGATATTCTTAATACTCTGCTCAGACCAAGAAACAGCTTGGAGGCAGCTGGTTACTTTAATCTTACAAAGTAGCCTTTGTGGGCTGTTAGCATTTCTGGGGGCAGAAAGTCAGTTTCTCCGTTACCGTAGACGACATCAGTTGATGGGTAATGTGGATGACTGGCAGTAAGAGGTGGTGTCATTTCATTCTGTTGTTTATTAAAAGTTGTTGGTGTTGAAGAAGCGTCTAAGAGCTGTTGATGCCTTGTTGTGGTCTCGTAACAGTAAGTGTTATAGTCACCTTTTTATGAATTTCCCACCATGCTTGGGTTGTGTAAGAAAGGCTGTAGTTTCAGAAAGGAACACCCCAGATACTATTCCCATTTATTCAAAAAGAAGAATCCAGCTATTTCACTAACAGCTTTCATAGCTATTTGCTACACGTGAACAAATTCTGATGAGTCAAGAATCTTTCTCTCCCATATCTGTTGCTAATAGAACAGTTAATACTTTAGTAGTGTCATTATGCACTGATTTTCTAATAGCTGTCTATTAAACACTGGCAGCATGAAACTAGAAAATCATCATTAATGATCCATAAAGTGCAAAGAATAAATTAATAAATAAGTTCTATTTAACTTTTAAAATCTATATTTACTCCTATGATATCAAACAGGCAAAGAAGCATTACATTGGAAAATGACAGCCAGTTCTGTAATCCTGAGTTGTCTACATGACTGTTCTTAGTTAATTAGCTAGTCAGGCTGTTATTTTTCTTTTTTTAAAGTCTCCTTACAACCTTGTCACTGTCATTTGGCTGTTACAGGTTAGGTTTCAGGTACATGTTTTGCTGGTGTGTTTAAATTCTGGCAGAAGATGCGTTAATGTAAGAACTAGTGCAAGCTCTAGATTCTGCGGGTACCTTGGGCGTGACGTTGCCTGTGATTGCAGTGCTTTGATTGCCATTGGGAAACATGAGTTTGTTTTCTACGTTGTATTTTTCCTTCTGAATAAAGCCTAAGCAGAGATTATGATAAGGAATTCACCAAGGTGAATGGATGGTGAAGTCCCAGATTCTTGTGCATTCCACTCAGATTTTGAATCCAGTTGTGCTGTCAGGAGTTGATGCTGTCTTCTGCAGAGCTTCGTCCAGGTCAGGCATAATTCAGGGATGGTGAGGGACTGGGAAGAGCTTTTCTCCACTTTTCTGTTTGCTGCTAGGACTTACAGAGGGTTACTCAACTACTCCCACGTTGAGACAGGAGTAGTATACGAACAACATGGCTTCTGAAGCGGAAGATTTGTGTTTTAGCACAGCCTAAGTCAGCCTGTGCAGAATTACAGAGCTCTCCTGAGCAAATATTCACGCCAAACTGTTTGACAAGGCACCGTGCAGCAAACTATTTCTAGACATTCAAAGACATGATAAAATGTGCATTGATTTAACCTGCAATTGTCTAGAATAGGGATGTCACAGTACAAAAGCCCCAATTTGATGTACTTTTACATGCACTGTAGAGAGAGAACACTCCAGTCTGTGATACAGATAGAACAATTTCATGCCGTACCCAGGAGTGCGTGACTCATTGGTCTTAGCCAGTTCTTTGGCAGCAATTGGTGTGCTTGTTTAAAGTGAATAGTGCAATTGAGAGGGTGCTCTGTTAACTGAAATCCCACTGCTTTTCCTTTGTGCCTCATCCTCGCTGGGGCAAAAATACCTGACCTGACAGAGAAGAGAATGTCGAGTTAAACTGTTTGGTATTGTATGCTGCACAGAACCAGGTGCATCCCTCTGGTCACCATACTGAGAAATGCAGTGTGAGGAGAAAATGCTTTGTCTGAAGAACAATTGCTTTGTATGTCTTTGTATTTCCTAAACTGTCATTTGTAATGAATATGAGCGCTACCCTCCTCTTTTCTTCTGTAAAGTTAGAAACAGAAGCCAATACCCGTCCTGTTTTACATAAGCCAGGCACTAGCTGATGTTAGTGGTGCTTCACCCCCGCAGATGGAAATCTGTTATGATTTCAGGTGGAGTCTTTTAATGTGTTGGTGAAGTATTGCCTGCTGTGTAACCACCCAAGGAAAACTGTGGAAGTGTGACTCTCACATTTCTTATTTCCATGGTCCAAAGAATAAATAAAGGAATAGCTTGTGTGTGTTTAATAATTTACTATTACTTTAAAGGAGCAAAAAGAGCAAACCAGGATGTGTCTGTCACTCCTCCCAGTTTTCCAACTTTCTTTGTTTCTGCACTTACTTTCCTCATTTGCTACCAAGGTAGTACTGGAGGAGCAGCCGCATTTCTCCTTACAGTAAATGTCAGAGGGATGCTATATGGGAGAGCAAATAGGTCAGATCCCTGACAGTCTGATTACTAATCAATACAGTAAGAGTTTGAAGGAATTTAATGAGTATTCTGTATTCTGTTTTATTTTGTATGAACAAGCTTTGTGTTACTTTTACAAATCTTGGTTTCTTCTGTAAGCTGTCACAGTACAGCTCACTGATGCTTGAACCTTCATTTTTATCACAATTTGAGAAATAATTGTGAAGAATGATAATCACCATTTAAACATAAATTATATGTGCAATGATAACCATTGGTGTAATCATGAAACATAAGCAGTTTGATATGAATACATTTTTTTGAGGGATTCAGTATGTGACAGGAGATCAGAGCTGGCTGGGCACATACCCCATGATTATAGATAGCTTCCAGTACAGTTTCTAGGAAGGGACAAAATGTTGTTGGCTCAAGGCTCCCTTAGTTTATTTCTAACAGGAAAAAAAAAAAATATTCAACATCATGTTCAAAATTTATCAGAGCCAAAAATAAAAATAAGCATGATGTTTAATTTGAATTTGGAAGTTTGTTTTATAATACCAAAACTTGGTATTCTGGGGTTCATGGTGATGAATTATTTTCTAAAAGAGAAATTTGTTTTCTACATCTCTAATTGCCAGTTGCCATTCAGAAGGGATTAGTTTGTATGTGTGTATGTATGTCTTTATCCTTACCCACCTCTTACCAGCTGGAAAAAGAGATCTCTGAAGTAAATCATGCTTAATACTTCCAGCATTGTCCCTTTCTTTCCTTGTCTTGTCTATAGAGCTGTGGTAAGAGTTCTCTAATAGCTGCAGCATGCTTTAAGATAAAAGATGTTATGGGCTCATAGGATAATTCAGCCTGGAAGGGGCCTCAGGAGGTCTCTGTCCAACCTTCTGCTCCCAGTACTGAGGTCAGACCAGGTTGCTGAGGGCTTGACCCAGCAGGAGCTTGAAAACCTCTGAGGATGGAGGCAGCACAATCTCACTGGACAGCCTCTTCCATTGCTCCACTGACCTCACAGAGGAAAATTTTCTTCTTCCATCCAGTCTGGACCTCTTTTGTTTCAGTTTTTGTCCACTGTATCCCATCCTCCCTCCAGGTACCTCTGTGAAGAGTCTGGTTCCACCTTCCCCAGGGGCAGAGCAGTTGCTGTGGGTCCCCCTGAAGCCCTCAGCCTCCTCGTGTCTTTGCCAGTTAGACTGTGACTAGTGCCCATTTTAATGGGAATATTTCCATCGCTTTTTGTTTTTAACATTATGGTAAAGTGCTTTCCAAGTCAGGGCACTCATATCATTAATACTTTTTATTTAATAAAAAGCTCTCCAAGTCCTGTGAGAACTGCTGAATTATTTGCTGTATTCTTCTATGTGAAAAACGAGTCTTTTTGTGCTCCAAATAACACAAATAACTCACTAAAATCCAGAAAAACTGGTTTGACTTCCTCTCTAAAATGATATCTAATGTCATGAGATCTTCACATCAGCTGTAAATTCTGACTTCACTGGATGTCATTAAATTCTGAATACTTGTCCACATGTAAATCCCATCCCCATGATCATCCTATATTTTTATGCTTGTCAGTCACTTGTAATATGAGATGCCTTAAATACAGCTATCTTAGCTATTCATTTATCTCCTGTGTAACATACCTGAAAAATACATCTCTAGAAGTATCTTATGGACTGGATAAATATTTATACTTCCTTTGTTCTTTCCCTGTTCATGAGTTTGCATAAAGAAGATGACACAGCTTTGGACAGCCTCTCTCCATCCATTCTGGTAGGGAAGGCTGAAGCCTTCAGTTGCAGGAGGACTGTCAGTCTAATTTGACTGGTAATAATCGAACTAACAGGAAATCCTTAGATTTATATTTATATCCCCATTGTTTTCCTTTTTGCTAGCAGTCAGTTTTCAAGTACAAGGTGTTCCATTGCTAAACTATATTTTTTTAAAGTGTGCATATGGCTGAAAGGGCCATCACAGAAGATCTGTAAGGGGTAAGTCCTCAGAATGGAGCAAACCTCTCCAAGTGTCAATTACAAAGGCTTGGCAGCCACCCAAACTGTCGCGCTACTTTTACATTACAATGATGAGCAAAATATGCAGAATTTTACAGCAATCTGTTCATCTCACATGCAGACAGAGAAGCATGGGCAAGGTGTTAAGGGCAAAGGGGAAGCCTGTGGATATCATTGGATCACCAGCTTCCATCATAAACCAGGGGTCTGCCATTCCTTTCCTTCTCCTCAGATCAGGTAGGAGACATGATCTTTTATATCACTGCTTTTATCACCTCTCATCTTCAGCACTACTCTTGTTCATGCTGCTTTCTCCTTTGCGCTGAGGCAGTCAAGCTGCATTATACTGATGAGTTAGAACAATCAATTAAACCTTAGGCAGATAATTCTAGATTATTACTTTAGGTACCAGACCTGCAGACTGTAATGTCTGAGCTCTTCTGTCAGCCATTTGTATATCTTCAGAGACTGTGCTGCAGGCAGCAGATATTTTAGTTCCTGAAGCAGAGACAGTACAATTGAACTACCAGGAGTAGTAGCTTTCATTTTTCCAGTGAGTTGCTTTCACTCCTGAGCTTGTTTCATTCCTACTCCTCTAACTCAATGTTCAGTGTGAGGAAGCACAGACAGCTGCCGTTTGCACGCATTGGGGCTTCTGCAGCGTTCTTCCTGGCGTGGAATTTCATGTGTGCTTTGAAATAATAATGCAGAAGTGTCATTGGTATTCACTGGAGTCACTTCACACTAACCTGTGCTAAATCGTAGGATTTTATTTTCTTGAGGTTTTCTCCCCTGCAAAATCCCCTCTCAGAATCATCTGTCCTACCTAACACGTTGCAGTCTGCAAAGTCTGTCCTATTTTCTGTGTCTGGAATATCTGACCTAGAAGGTGTTTCTGGGAATTACACTACAGCCATAGAATCGGCGAATGGTAGGGGTTGGGAGGGACCTCTGGAGATCATTGAGTGGCTTCGCTGAAATCAGAGCTGCAGGCTGGCCTCCTGAAATACCAGAACAGGGTGCTCTCTGCCATGCAGCACTTGCTTTTGTTCTTGTTTTCATCTTGTTCTCCTTATACTCTGTTTTCAATCCCCCTCTGTCCTTTAATGTCAGTAAGAGAAAGTTAGACTCCTGGTAACTTCCAGAGAGGCACTGGATGTGGCAGAAACGGATCTGCTCTGTAACAGTTTGTGAGTGGTGTAGAAAAGGCTATTGTATAATGACATTAGTTTAATCTAATGGCGGGTTTATGGAAAACAAAGCAGGGAGAGGACAGGACTACAAATAAGAAACCATCTGCAGACACTGAAGGGTTATTAACAAGAGGCAGTATCCTCAGGAAAAGCCTGGATTGCAAAAGAGCAAAGGACAGTAACAACTCGCGAGACTTGCTTGACGATCTCAAGGCTTCCTTGGCTATCTTCTTTACTTACAAGCCTTGGGTAAAATGACTGTATACTCTACAGTGAACTCTCTCAAAGTGCAGTGTCCCTACTGTTAAGTAGTACATTTGTTTATTCTTTTCCTATATATTGCCCTGTAGATAAACATCCAGAGGAAAGAATTTTAGTCGTCAGCTCTGTTCAAACTGAATTTTCAATTGCTTGCTTATCTAGGCCTGCTCTAAGTGTAAGAATATTCACTTTTTTTTTCTCCTTGATAGACAAGTGATGGATGTCTTAATTGCTGGATAAAGAGTGTTAGAGAAACAAAAGGTCTAAAATCCATCTTGTTCTGAAGTCACTACCTTGCAGCAATCTAGATTTTCAGGCCAAGAGCTAATTAATTCAATTCACCTACAGATGTTCAGGAATGTACAGGAAACAAAATCAGTTCAAGGACTGGTAAACTAATTTTCTCTTCTGGAATAAGAAACACATTGAAGAGACAGTGGACATTATGAACAAATGTTTTTATGGTTTCATTGCTTTTGCCTTTTTTTTCCCCAATTAATTAACATTCTTTAAATCACCATCATTATTTTTTTCATTTAACAATATCTGCCTATGCATTGATTTACAGCACATCAATAAATTACAATTAATTATACCTTTTAGGGAAGATATCAATAGGCAGTTTAGTAACAAAAGATTTACGACGTTCATTGACTGTATTTGCTGACAAAAATAAAGTAGATTGAGTGCTACACTGAATCACATGGACCACCAAACTCAAGGTATTCGAGATTTTGAACATGTTATAAAGACTTAGCAGATCAACTGACATTAATGAAGTCTGAAGGAGTATGAGTTTCTGTAAGTTTTGGATCATTCCCTTGGTGCTCATGACTTTTAGCTATAGCAATAAGTTACAGAACACCACTGAAAGAGTGTGTCCCTCTCTAAAGATGTGTTGCCACAACTATATAGTGACTCAGTCTGGGAGGACACCTTGGCTGTATTTCAGCCCAGGGTGACTGATAGTTATTCAATAAATATAAAGAAAATGTACCAAATTTCTAAAATTACACAGACCAATCTTTTCTAGAAAACAGTCTGAATGTTCCATTGTGTATATTTAACCTTTTGAAACAGAGAATTAAGCTGATTAAATGCAGAAATGCTCTTCACTAGACATCCAGTTACATTACTGGAACTGAAAGGCAGTTTGTGCCATAGACTCGGTGCAGTCTATGAAAACTCAAGTTGGAAGGACCTTTGCTGGTTGTCTGGCCCAAACTGCCATTAAAAGTGGAGACAGTTTAAGTTAGGTAGCTCAGGGCCTTTCCATCAGGTCTGAAATGTCTTCAAGGACAAAGTTTCCAAAAGTTTCCCAAGCAGCCTGTTCTGATGTTTGGTCAGTCTTATTGTGACCGTTAGATATCTCTCTAATATGCATTTCCCGCCTTTCAGTCTGTGTCCACTGCCTTTTGTCCCACCCCAGTGCACTTCCAAGAGGAATCTAACTCTATCTTCTCTAACCTTTCCATCTGGTAGCTGAAGAAACACTAAGATCTCTCTTTGTCTTATCTGAAGATGAAACAAGGTCAGTTCTCCCAACCTCTCCTCACATGTCATCTGCTTCAGGTGGTGGGTCTGACTGACTTGCAGTTCCTTGGATTGTCATCTTTGCCTTTGAAAATTTCAAGTCATAAGGAATCTCTCCTAGTCACCACAACCTTTCAGTGATGATAGCAAGAGGCCTAATGATGGACTGAGCCTAGTTCCTAAGAAAATAAGTTGAATTTGCATATGAAAAACATTTATGCATCTTTGACATTCCTCACATCTCTCTGTACACTTGTCCCAGTAAGATTCATAATCAAATCATGATTTCACCTATCCTGTCCTAAGCTATGGCAAGTACAGCTAACAACACTTCCATTAAAAAACAAAGCAAAACAAACTTGATTATTTGATCACTTTGGATTGTAGGCTCATTGAGGTCCTTTTTGATGTCAGAATGGATTTTTTTCTTTACAATACCTTTAGAGATAAGATCTTAATATATTTCTATACAGTAGGTAGTGACTGTAAGAAATTATGTAATCTGTGGATCTGTCAATTTGTTATATTGATTTTCAGTAGCAGCAAAAATCTATTTGAATTGTGATGACGAAAGGGATCAACGCAACATAGGTGAAAGATAAATGAACCCCAACATTTTCCTCATTACCACAGTTTTGACAGAATAAAAACTCTTCTATCTCTTACTTCCGTGTGTGTCCTTGAGAAAGGAAGTAGTGACTGAGCTGAATGAGTTTTAAGTAGATAATTCAGATTTTGAAAGTAGTTGCATCTGTAAGCAAACAGAACGTATGGAATCTAAACACCAACACAGTGATGAGAAGTGTCACTGGGAGTGTTTTTTACTGAAAGAAATCCAAGTGTTGCAGATTTTTCTGGAGTTCACAGTTGATTCAATGCAGTAGGTGAAGGTCAACCAGTTAATGGCTCGGTGAATGAATATATATTGGAATTCTGAGTTTGGTTTTTAGATACTTCTAGACATTATGTTATACTCTTCATAACTACAGTAATATTCTTAATGAGATTATCAGCTGTACAATTTCTTCCAGCCTTTTCCGTAAGCTAGACTTCATTTACTCAGATATTTAGCTTTATTACTGCTTAACTGTTTTCTTTTTCCACCACTTAACTACTACTTCTGGGCATAAGACATTATCAAGATAGATTTTTCAAAGAATTTAAGTACTTTTTTTTTTTTGGTATTCAAGTAATTTGAAAATATTTTAAGCTGAAGTTCACCATAAGTAGATATTCACTCCTAGTGCATGCGAGTCCTTTCACAGAGTGTGCCTGCAGCAGACTGACGTTTCATGAATGATGATTGTCTCTTTTATTTGGGCTTTTTTATGTTACTGACATATGTCAAATAAAATCAGAGGCTTTTCTATCTTTACAGCTATTCTTGGAAAAAAAAAATCCACACCTCCTGCATTTCTTATTTACAGTTCTACATCTTCAGCTTTTGTAGATACATTCTGCACTTTTTTGACAGTGTAAGAATTTTTCTTTCTTTACAGTCTAGTATTTTCTAGAGCTCAGTGCTGCAGTTAGAGTGTCATATAATAACTGGGTTACCCTGTGCATTTTCTTTCCTGCTGGCCTTACTCAATACTTCATAAACAGGATCCATACAGTAAGTTATCCATGTGCTTCAAACATCTGCCCAGATGTGTTTTCACCTATTTTTGTCCTTCCAGTTTGCCCAACAAATCTAAACACTGCAAGTCATGTTTTTCTTTCAGGCTGAATACATTCAGACAAAGAATTCAATACTTATTTAAGGTTTATTCCCATTTTGGCTTAAGTTGTTCATAAGCAAATCTTATTTAACTTGTAAGAAATATGAGCATTTTCAGATTGTTCCTATAACATTGTGAGTACTGTGTCTGATAGATCAGATGATATTTAATGAGCCCTGTGAAGAACGTATTTATGAATATGCCTATTTCAGTCTCCCCCAGACAATTCTAAGGCATTATTAAAACACAGTATCAGTGTTTCATCTCTTTCACTGATGTCTTTTCTCGTAAATCAACTGAAAAATAAATACCTTAGCTACCCTATTTTTCTTTATTTCATTAGAATTTTTGTACATTATTGTTCTGTCAAAATTTTTAATCCAGAAGCAAGTTCAATAACAAACGTTGCCTTTGTTTACTCAAGCACTACTGAATTTGCAACACCCTAAAATTATAAAGCTTATCATTAGTCAGTGCTTATACAGAAGATGCCTTGTGGTCCCTTCCTTGTACTTCACTGGCAGTATAAGATCAGGGGAACATGGACTTTATCATGTTATTAAAGTTGTTGATTTATGAATCAAAAGGATGTCTTCATTTTACACTTTTGTTAATAAATACTATACCAACTATCTAAACATAGAAACCTACAGGGATACCCGTGAAAGCAGAACCCAACTCTCAAAAGGAACATTTTGAAGTCTTACAGCTTGACTTTCACAATAGAGATGAATTCCTGACTGGCCGGTCAGAAAGAAATCGGAATTACCCCTCACTAATGGATGTATGGGTTTGAGCTCCTTTGAGTAGCAATGGTCTAATATTCCAGAACGCAGAAATCACAAAAAGCACAGTATAGTCCTCAGCTTCACTGGGAATGAGCGTAACGCAGAGATGCGTGTTTGTCTTCCTTTGTCAAATCTGTCTGTAAGTTAAGGAGACCAAGCTGAGTTTCCTTTTTAATGAGGTCTCCTATGTGACAATTGGCTTAAGCATCAATGTAAAGACTGTGCAACCAAGGAAGGTGAAGATGCTTGGGGTGAGGAGGAGAGGACACTTGGTCCTGAGGCAGCAAAGGCTGCTCTGACCCTGCAGGACACTGATGCTATAGATGGGTTTGTGTTCTACCAGCTCCAGGCAAGCCTCACAGGCAGGAGAACTCAGTAAGCTGAAGTCTCTGTACTGAGGGAGAAATCCTCCTCTCTCCTCCTTTGGGCAGGCAGGAGTGCTCTTCGGTGATCACATCAGCCCAGTAGCACTCCTCTGCTGTTTTTGTAATGTGTAGCAAATGTGTAATCAATGTTTCTGCAGGGGACAGGATAATGTTTAAAACCATTGCTGCGGACTTCGCTATGTGAGCTGGTACCCAAAGCAAAGCTGTGCTGCACAGCATCGTCACAGAATCACAGGCTGGGTGGGGTTGGCCATGACCTCTGGAGCTGATCTGGTGTCCCCCCCCTGCTCCACCCAGCAGGGTCACCCAGAGCAGGGGGCCCAGCAGCGCAGTGTCCAGGAGGGTTTGGAATCTCTCCAGAGAAGGAGACTCCACAGCCTCTCTGGGCAGCCTGGCACAGGCTCCCACACCCTCACACCAAAGTTTTTCCTGATGTCAATCTCTTTCTTCCTAATGACTGTTACGTGATGCCAGGAAGATCCAGTCTTTTCTGGAGGAATTTAGTTTGTTCTGCAGTCCCTTAAATGCTTTCTTATCACCCTCAGGAAAAGGCTGTGCATGTGCAAAGCAGTTCACTTAGCCTGCTTCAGGTCCTGATCTTTGAGAGCCATGCAGACATGGGCAATAATCAGGTTGTGAGCCAGGTAAATTTCCCTATTGAGCTTCCATCCTTCTGTTGATATCCTTTATGCTGTGTGCCGTGGAACGTCATAGTCACATCACAGACACCATTTTTTCTGAAACAGTGGCATTTTGATTCTTCAGCCCTACATTTAGTCCTCTACAAAACCAGCTCACTCATGTGTTGTGTAAACAACAGAAGGGCAGAATGGTCATTTGGATCTGATGTTTTCAATTTCAAATGCACCTCTTACTCTATTTGGCTTAATTTTGGTAGGGAAATCTTGCCTAAAACTTCAGAGATAACACTAAGGTCTGATTGTTTGTGCCAACTGAAGCGTTAGTTTTTTATTTCTGCATCGGTGGGGAAGTTATGACAAACTAGTTAGTAACTTTAAAAATCAGTAGAAAATAATTTCTGAATGAACTGAGAATGTTTCTGTAGATTTTTCCTTTTTTATTTTTAAATGTACATGTGCAGCAAATGAAAGCGATAAGATTGTGACTTTTATTTTTTGTGTGGGTGAGGTGTTGTTTATAGTGGTCTGTGTCTAAAAGAGTGCTGATAGCATGGATGAGAGTTACAATTTTTTCACTTCTCTTTACAGATCTGTGATCTACCAATCCTGTTCCATCTTGTACTGTAACGTCTCTGAAAAAGGGTACCTTGTGAGGTGGTCCTTTTAGAAAATGTTGCATCAGTGTGGAATTAATTTTGGTGATAAAACAGCAGGAACAATATGATTATTAAGTGTGAAAAAAATATGGTGTCTTAATTACCAGATAAAACTGTTTCATTTCCTAGTGCACAATTTCTTCCTCCTTCTTAAGCTACGAAAGAAAAATGCTGATGTAAATTAGTAATATATTATATTCACATCATCATTCTAGGATGAGGTGTACATGGAGATTTTAAAACATTGTTCAGCTCTTGGTGTAAGTACTCATCTGCTGAAGTAATTTCAAAGCAACACAGAATACAATGTGACTAATGTCAAGGGTCTTTTCCAGTTGTATGCCTTACAGTGGTGCAATTAATTATAATTGGCTTCTTTGGTCAATAGTTCTTGATATATTTAGGTAGAACTGTGTTCAAAGAGACTCCCACTTAATCAGCTATTTATTCTTAGTGCCTTTTTTTCCCCTTCTTTTGGGCAAGACAGACAGGGGAAGAGTGCATATTTGTTATAGCCAGTAAATATTTTTCGAAAGTATTTTTCTTCCTCTCCTCCTTATCATAGACTCACAGACTCACAGAATCATAGAACCACAGAGCCATAGAACCACAGAATCTTAGAATGGTTCCGTTTGGAAGGGACCTTAAAGATCATCTAGTTACAGCCCCCTTGCCGTGGGCAGGGACAGCTCCCACTGGACCAGGCTGCTCAAAGCCCCATTCAACATAGTACAGAAGATATCCAGTGCTGGAGCATCCACAACTTCCCTGGGCAACCTGTGCCAGTGTCTCATCACCATCAGAGTGAAAATCTTCCTAATTTCTAATTTAAATCTACCCTCTTCCAGCTTGAAGTCATTGAATCCATCATCTAACTGCTTCAGGGCTGCTGTAAGGGACTTGAAAGCAACATCTTCTTAGCTGTCCTTCCTTCCTTCCTTCCTGCCTTCTCACCTTCTGAACTGAACAAAAAACTTTGCTACCACAAATGTGGTTTTTGGCAATATGCCATCCTGATAAATACTATTGTTGGTCGAAGTTTTGTAATGCAGTGATTGTATTTCTCACTTGCATTAATGTAGTGTTGATTACATGATGCTCTCATGCAAGCCAACTGTTTTTCTCTATCAAGATGTTTCCAAACCATGCAGACCTATTTTCCAGGCACAACAGAGATATATTAGGCATTTTTTTTCTTTCTCTATTTTTTTTTTTTTCTTGGGGGGACAAAAGTTTTAAATTAACCGCCAAGCAGAAAATCCCACAGGAGCCAGGCATATATTACTAATCTACTGGTTTCTAAGAATTGCATTTTGTAGGCAATTTGTTGAGAGGCCTTTGAGAATTTTGTTATTTATAAGAATGTTACAGTTCATTTATATTTTATGCAGACATAAATAATCTTATTCCCAATTGCCAAAGAGGAAAAAATATAAACCAAACAAACTCGCCCACTCCCACTTCTCTAGGCAACTTATGGTAATAGTATCTTGTGTATTCCTTAATTTTAATAGAAATCTATTGAAAACTGTTTGTTTTCCAACTGTAGAGATCCTAGATTAACCCTACTGAATTTACAATACGCATAGTAGTTTATTCTTCTTTTTCTGAGAGGGAGGGTTTGTTTCATTGCTGTACATAGGGTTTGGTTTGGGATGTATTTTACATTTTGGTTTATGAAGTTGCCAGCAGAATTCTGGAATTTTATCCTTCCTGTCTATATATAATGTTTCTCATATACATACATACATTAGCAAGAGTTCTTTCTCCTAAATAGAAGAATTTTGAATAATCATAGGTCTAACCTACCTTAAAATGTAGTGGTTTTAAGGTCTTCGATGCCTGTGGATCACAACTAAGTCAGTGAACCAGGTCTTTCTGGGGTAGAGATAACTTCCTTGGTAGAGGTCCCTGTGGTTCTGTGCTTTACAGTGTTGATAACACATGAATGGTTTGTCTGTCGCTGAGCCCTTCTCTGTTTCTCACTTTGAGCCCCAGCAAGTCAGCTGGCGGTAGGCAAGAAGTTCAGAGTCATAGAATCAGAGCTTGGAGGGGACCTTCAAAGGTCATCTAGTCCAACCCCCTGCCCGTGGCAAATCAATATGCAAGCTATAAAATACTCTTTCCTTTTAATACATATGTGTGCATCTCTGATTTTTTTTGTTGGTTTGTTTTAAAAAATAATAATTCTGCAATGTTTTGTCATAGTGATTTCTCTCCCTCACCCGCCCTGAGATTTCCAGCTGGAACCGGTGAGCAAAGCTCGAATCGCTGCTACACCGGCTTCGGGCTTCATCTCCACAGCAGCGCCTCGCTCCGCTCCCTCCAGGGAGCAGGCCTGCAGACTGGTCCAAAAACATCTGACCTTTGCGTGCCTCAGTTTCCTCAATCTATAGCCTGCTCCTTTCTCGAACGAAAGTTACCAGGACATAGGAAAGGCACTTTCAAAACTGTTTGAATAACTTTGCATAAACATGTTATTTTTCCCCCCTTCATTTCTGTCACTTCTTCAAGTAGCAGGCACTTTCAAGTTAGTCTTGGCAAAATGAACAAATATCCATTTCCTAACTTTCTCTATTAAAGTAAGTAATTCTATCCCTTGCATGATACAGCTTGACCTCTGCTAAGAAAGATGGGTGAAATATTATTCTTCCTCTGAATGCCAAAGGATTACCTTGAGTGCAAGTTAAGCAACAGTGACAAATCCAGGGAATTTTTTTTTTTCTAGAACTTGCAAAAATGCAGAAGTTATTAGCACCTTTGTGGATAATCAGCACAGTAAGGTAGAAATTGTACGGTCATATAATTCCAGCTGCAAGATACCAGAAATCCTACATGGGTGGGTAGAGCTAATGTAGGTCTTGGCATTGAGTCTCAGTGAAGACTTGATGGGAGTTTACTTGCCATGTAGGTCAGACATTCTGCCAGCTGATTTCTCTTTTTTACTGTTTTGTCATACAAGAGATGAAATTTATCTTAGGGGCATGAAACTAAATCCCAGCATGGCTGATCTGCAGTGACATGGTGGCACAGTTGCCAGTGGGGGTTAAAATAAAATAATCTCCTTATGTGTCAGTTCGAACACAGCAATAGGTATCACAGTTCCAAAAAATCCTTTTTTTTTTCCACTGGAAGTGTCGTTCTTGGGGAAGATCGATCGGTTATGAGCTGTGTTGATGTAGAACATTGCACTGACTCTTGTTCTGGCGTTGATGAAGGACCTCTTTTATTTGCATTTTAAAAAGCACTTTAGAACATTTCAAGAAGATTAGCAAAATCTTTCAGCCCTATTGATTTTGTACATATGTGCTTAAGGTAAACACACACTGTTGAATAGTGCTAACAAAGGTATTAAGTTTCTGAATTTTAACTTTGTCCTTGACTTCACAATGCAATAAACCTTGAAACTGGCAATCTGAAAGGGAAAAGACCATGAAACTCTATTAAAATATTCTAGAAGTATCTAGGATGATTATTTATAATAATCATTAGTCACCATTGTTGTTTTCAAAGTCTTGTCCAGATTTCTGTAATTGAGTGAAGCTGTTAAATTTTATACCATGTCTTTCTAATTACCTTACATGCCTTTATGTCCAGCTGGGCCTTCTCTTCTTTAAAAAATATAAACCCCACTCTTTTTAGTGTGAATGAAGGAGATTCAAGTGTACTGCATATCTGCATCACCTCTGGCTGAGAACTGCTCCCTGCTTGATCCCTACTAGTATCACTCAGTGTAGCATACGTACTTCCCATCACACTGGCACAGTAGCAAAACATCAATCATGTATTTCCACTCTGTGGTCTCGTACACACTTGATATTCACCCTCAGAAATGTTTGATGTAGACCCAGTACACCCAATGAATATGCAAAACAGAACATTCTGAAATCACCTGACGCAAGGAAGGAGAACAAAAGCAGGTCTAGTTGTCAAATTCCTTTACCTCTGCTCACAATCTCACTGTACTGGTGGAATTCCTGCTCTTCCAGCAGTCAAGTATGTGTGTGCCTAATGGAAACAGGAAAGCAAGACAGTTGTGGGGTTTTTTTAATTAGCTGCTGCGAAACAAGAATTCAGCAGGAAAGAAAATGCAAATTCTGAGCAAAAAATAAAAATAGTAACATTCAGAGGTCTCTTGATGAGACTACGGTAGACTGGAAGTCAGACTGGCTTGCTGTAAACATTAATATAATCAACGACCATTGCTCACTAGCATATATCCCTCACACTAGCACTACTTTTCAACTCATACCATATTTATATAGCAATTATTTCTCTTCTAGCTTTACAGTGCGGTTGAAGTAAGCTATGCAGTTCATAGTTCACAGATGGCCTATGTGGGAAAGAACAAAAATCCCCTAAAAAGATTGCAAGAGTGTAATATGTAACCTTATTTCAGGTTTTGGCTTGTGCATTAACAGTGTCTGGGTCAGAAGAATGGACACCGCGCAGCTTTGTAGTGGTGGATGCGTAAGGCAACTGCAGCTCCCCTGCTATTGCAGTGCTGCACAAATACCTAGGAGAAGCACGTTTGCATTTGCAACTAGAAGTACTTCAGGCAACGAGCAGAGCACGTTGTTGTACTGAAGAAGGGAGGCAGGGTGTTTTGTTTATTAATTGTGTGCTGATTTTCCTTTTGTTTATTCATTGTGTATTTTTTCAAACAAGTCTATATGTTCAGTGGGAGAAGTGTTTTCTGTACATTGCTTCTACTCCAAAGTGGAGTTTCCTTTCTTACAGCACACTCAAATTTCCTTGAGTATTTTTAATCCAATGAACAATCTGAATTAGAGCTCTCGTGTTTTTCCACTCTTGTGATTTGAGTAAATATTTGGGATGAAAAAATAAATTTAAATGAAAAATTATTAAACCACACTACACTGTTTAGCAAAAAATAAGCTATTACAGATGTGGAAAAAAAAGTAATTCTATGTTAAGTTGCAAAGGGTAGAAATTGACATTCTGAAGGACAATTTTTTCTGTAGAAAAATCACGTTTCTGTTGACATTGCTTCAGCTTAGAAAACTTTTGATGCATTTGGAAATCTCATTTAAACTGAAATTATAATGACCAGGTTTTCAGACATGAGCCTACATTCTGTAAAGAATAAGGTTAAATATGTTGTTTACTTCAGAAATCTATTCTTACCAGTGTGGTATTAAACTCTGAGTGTGAATTGCAATCGTATTAAAATACGACGGCTACATGAACTTTATCATTACGTCTCACTGGTCATAATACAATTGTTCTACGGCTAAATTGACAAACACTTTCCAAATATTTACCAGTCTACAGATTATTTTTTCTCCAGAGAGGACAAATAAAAACATGAAAGGAGAAAAAATGAAAGATGGCTTTGGAAATAATGCATGCGCATAAAAAGCAGGTAGCTGTTACCCAGAGAATGTCTGTCATGACTCTGCTAATTTTCCCCATCACTAAGAATGGACAGACAAAATGAGGATGATCTGGAGGGGAAGAGAATCTTTTCTGGTGAAACTGAAAAAAAACAGGTCAAAGAATTATAAGCATGGACTAAAATTACTGATGTATGAACATCAGGAAAAATAGATTCTTCTAATTGTAACTATTTGTAATAAGTTTGTACTGGAATCCCCTGCAACGTAGTAATGGAAGTGTTTGAATTTAAAATGCCAAAGGACTTGCTGTATAATCTTAACAAGATTATATTTGCACTGTGATAAAAACTCTTAGAGAACAGTGTAAAATGAAATTTACCGTTTGTTTTGACCCTGTAGTGACTTTTTTTGTAGCCTTATATCCTTCCCTTGTCTAAAACTGATCCTTTATCTTCCTTCTAATGTTCACAGAGTAACGGAATCCCAGCACGGTAGGAGTTGGAAGGTCCCTCTGGAGATCATCTCGTCCAGCCCCCCTGCCAAAGCAGGTTCACCCAAAGCAGGTAAGTTTTCCTTCTTTAACTGTGTGTTAAGCTGTAAAAGGGACAGAGAAATTCAGTTTAAAGCAGAATTGGTATTAGACTGTTGCAAAAGAAAAATTTTCAGCAAAGCAAATTTACTTTTAAAAGATTTTATTGTTATTTGTAAAAGGAAATATATATCAAATACTCCAAGATTTGCCTAAGTCAAAGACAGGATTTTCATAGAAACAGTGTTAAATGGAAGTGGATTGCTGCAGGACTCTCATATCTTCTGATCTGGGACTCTGGAGGAGTCATGAGGGAAGCTTTCTAGGCTTGTGGTCATGAGCAAAGTGCTGAAGTTTGGAAGTTCTCTGAGTTTGAATTGGAGTTAAGATTTTGGAACCATCTAGGTCCATGACATATTGGGGCTGTCATGAGAACATAGATCCCAGTGTTTCTGGAGCCTTAAGGAGAATCTGGTGTCTAAACGTCTGGAAATCTTGTTTTTGCAGTGCTTACTGCAGAGCTGGTCTGAAATTAGGAAGTCTTTAGACTTGTCAGGACTGAGGAATCCTTATATCTTAAAATCCTCAGGGGTGGTCCCCATGAGCAGGAGTAACTTGAGAAGAAGGGAATTAAGAGTAAACCAACAAAAATGCCCAGGATTTCCCCAGGATTTTCTCCTGCCTTGAATTGATTTTATTTGATAAATTAAAAGTCTGGTCCCAAATATAATTTAAAAACCAGATGCCCTTCCTTGAACTGGAAAACCAAATCCATCCTGGTGCATCTTCTGAAAAGAGCTATAAGAGAAGAATTTTGTAGGATCTGACCTGATTACATAGCTATCAATGGTGCTTTTTAGGTGTCTGAAATGGCAACAGGTATGAGACATAAGTGGGTCCTATTTGCAAAGTGGTACATGTCAGAAACTCTTCAGGGTCTCTCCTTTAAACTGATTAGAAGGTTGATGCTTTGAGAGTAGGAGCATGCACAGTAGTACAGTTTTTTTGTGTTTTCTAACAAGGTAATCAATGTCCTTGAAAAGAGGGAGCCCCAACCCCCCTTTCTATGCACTGTGAGACAGTGAATTGCTTCATGCAGTGTAATGTGTCAACACAGCAGATAAACATCGCCCCTCACTTAGAGGAACCTGCATTCTCTCTTTTAACAAGGTTTTACAGATTCAGCTGTTTGCATGATCCCAGTATCTTTAGGTGTGCTGCTGTACAGGAAAAAGGCCAAAAGAGGAAGGTTGGGGTTGGTTTGTTTGTTTGTTTTCTTCATTGTATGTTTGGGTTTACAAAATAAACCCCTCAAGTAAAAGCTTGGTACTTAAGCTGCCTCTGTCTGTAGTGTTAACTAACACAGCAAGCCAGGCAAGAGTAAGGGAATTCTCTGTCCTTCGGAGAGTACGTGAAGGAAATCTGCATAAGCTATATCACCAGTTGGACTTGTTGTGACAGTTCCTGATAATGAATGTCTCTGCAGAACAGGGATCAACAGGCTCTATACTTCAGAAATAATCTCATCTGTGTAAGTTTCAATTTCTAGGAGAACACGTGATAATTAATGTTCCTAATAAGCATGAGAAGCTTAGTGGAACAGCAGTGTGTATTTATAAACAGCTTTTTCTTGGGATGACTTTTAACCTTGTTCATGGGCCATATTGACACCTAGGAATTGTCTGTAGACAATACTGATGGAGAAATACTGGAGAGAAACTGTTTTCCGGTTCAAACTCTTTTCCATAGAGCTTGTTGATATTGTTGGGGTTTTTTTTTTTCTGTAATTGTTTCCAACTGCATTTAATTAGCATGGGAAAATTATCACTTCGGAGCTTAAGTACTTAAAAGCCAGTATGGTTCAGTGGAAACCATTTGTTCTTCACAGTAGATAATTGAACACGACCTTAAAGAAAATAGAAATGATTGTGTTCATTTTAATATGTTTTTCACTGATTGGATGATTAAAAAGACAGACCCGCAGCACCTAATAGGAAATCTGTGAGACTTGTGACAATGCACACGCTTTCCATCCTTCGCCTAACACCTGCCACCATACCATAGTTTATCTACTTTTTCTCAAGTTTTGAGAGTCCTCCCTTCCTCCCTTCAACAGCTGCTGTTCTGGATCTTTCCACGAACTGCTTGTGCCACGGCATCGTGTCGTTTGACGAGTTTGATTCCTGTCCTTTCTTAATTCTGTAACCATTGTTTTCCGCACCATCTTGCATGGATGAGATTGAAAGGTTTAGATTTTTTTCTTAAGGAAATGGAATTTTACTTAAGGAATAAAAGCTGGATATTTTGTATATAATTCCGTCAGTATTTGGCACATCTCATTTCCTTCGGGAAGATTATTTCCATGGAGGCTGAAAAATGTGCTAACTCCTCGAGGAGGAAGACACAAAACAGAATTTGTAAATCAAAATCTTCTGAAAATGTAAACAGAAGAAATCTATCATGCTTATGGAGCCAAACCAATTAAAGAGTTTCAACTAATCTCCCTTGGAGCTCGGTCCTTTTGGAAAAGGCTTGTCTTTTAAGTTTCTACAGCGGGCAGTGACAGCTGGATGCTGGGTTGTGCACTTTCTGGAAACTCACTTTGTGCACATCCCTGGCTCCCAGCGGCGAGCAAAGCTGAGAGTGGTGTTCTGTGGTGTTTGTACAATGGCTCCCTACTCTGTGAAACAGTATTAAATAAAAAAGTAGCCCAAAAAAACAACAAAAAAAACCCCACCAAAATGAAATTAATGCATCAAAGCATGCTAATCAGAGCTGCTTTATTACCTTTCTGTGGAGTAAGTGTGCTAATGACTGCATAATGTGTTTGCACTGAGCTGTGATTTCACTCCAGTATGTTTGAAAGCCTAATTGTGCACAGCTGCCTGGTTTCCATGATGGACAGATGATTAGCAGGGAGACACTAAGTATCGAGTGTCCAGGAGGGACTTACAGCATATTTTAAATTGTTTACTTCCATTTAATTCCCATAAAAGGGACTGTGCTGTCACCAGCCGCTGTTACGCCTAATGAATTGGGGCTGTGATTTTACTTTGTGTGCCAGTTAAACACCAGATGAGTGTAAGCCAATGTCAAGATTGTGAAACATTTATTATGCGTATTAAATAAGAGTGTATTATTAACAGTATTTCATGTTTATAGAGCTTCCGTTGTGTGGGGATCTCAAATCCACTTTAAAGTTTGAGATACTCACTATCATGTGAGCACTGAAAGGAAACCGAGAGACACTGGAAAGAATTACCCAAATTTATGCAACAAAATCTGAAACTAAATCCAGGTATCCTGAGTTCAGACTCCTGCTTCAAAGGCCAAACACATTGCCAATATGAGGAAATTCCAGATTTCCAGTTCTAAACTTGCTATGTGCCAAGGATGAAGCTTGTTGTTAAACTGAGCCATCAGAGATAGTCTGATGATAATAAAATGTGAAGATACCTTGTGTTATGCAGAAATGCAGTATAAATCAAACTGCAATTAATGCTTGTTTACTGCTGTGTGATTTATGAAGAACAGGGAACTCTTGTCTAGTGCAACACCCAGGTGCTGAGACTCCTGTAATATATGCCGGGTCGGGTGTGGAAACTGATGGCAAAGCCTTCAGCTAGCCACTGCCAGGGAAAGTGTTTCAGTTTAAATCCCTACCACTGAGGATAAAGCAGAACAGTTCACTTTTGGGGCAGGGTTGTGTGCGGTTGCACAAGAGCAGTAACTTGGTGAATCGTGGTAATTCAACTGCGGTTTGCAATTGCTGATGTCTTCAGGGGCGTAGTTTTTAAAGCGTGGATTGAGTAGTCATCGAAAGGGTAGTGGGAATTGTCTCTGGTTTACATACCAATTGAAGTGGACTTCAGCTAAACCTTTAGTTAGAATACATAGACGTGCAGAGATGTTCACCGTGTTGTTTTTGAGCGTTGTTTCAATATCTTTTCTCAAAGAACCGGATTCCTCTGTCTGCTGAAGCACCACATTCCCCAAAGATGTAACTGGAAACCGTATTTAAGGTGAGAAACTGGTTGAAAGCAGTGTAAATAAGTGTAAAACAATGTGAGAAGCATAAAACAAGTCAGATAAGGTGCAGATGTAAGTCAGTCTGGTATACAGCTTAGAAAATTACTAGAGAAATAATTACTCAGAAATAAGGGATAGATACAAAACTACCTCAAAATGCTGCCAGTAGAAGTTGAAGAAAATAATAATCGCTGTATCTTCAGTAGCTCAATTGACCTGCTATAATTTTATTGCAACAGATGGAAACTGGAAAATACTGATGTGGTTACAGTGTTGATGAACTATGAGACAGAGCTGCTTTTCAGTCACAGAATGATTTAAGCCCAAGAGTTATATGCTTAGTAGTATGCTCAGTCAGCAGGTATTAAAACAAACCAAGTCTCATTTCCTCGAGGCTGATCTATAGGCCATGCTAAAGCAGCAGGATGTCAGGTGTGATGGGTAGCCCAGGCGTTTCTCGGTGTGTTTCAGACGTGCACTGGAAATCCTTGTGCTTCTAGCTGCCAGCGGTGCCACACTGATGTGGAATCTCAGGGCTTTGTCAGCTTCAGACACCCAACTGAACGGGAAAAATCCTTTGCAAAGTATTAAATAATGTTAATCTCTTGCTGCATCTTGATTCCTTAGCATTTCTCGGTTCCTTTCTCTCTGTACTTTTAAGTAGGCATTGGCTAGACTTCTCTGGGGACAAAATGGTGAACCACTGCCAAGGTGCAGGTCTCTGGGAGAAGATCTGCTTAGCAGTTCGGTTATGTAGAATAACTGAGATTGCAGGATAAGCATCTCCAGTGCTTTGGTCTCCATGAGCTTCCTGAGCTTTTAATTGTCTCTGAAGGTGAAAACCAGAAATGACCTCAAAAAAGATTAAGCTCTGAAGAGTGTGGTAGCTTTTTAGATCAGGGCAGACATAAGGACATAGCTACTGTCCAGATATCGTCCAGGTGAGGCATTGAAAACACCTGCCCATCTCTACCTGACTAGACTGTTGTGGCTTGGAGCTCTTACCAGCAGTGGACAAACTTCATGCTTCTTGTAACATGTTCCGGGTTGTGCTTAAGAGCCATATAGATGTGGTGCCTGGGGCTATGGCTTAGTGGTGGACGTGGTAGAGCAGGGCTAATGGTTGGACTCATGACCTTACAGGTCTTGTCCAACCTAACTGGTTCTGTGATTCAGCGAGGACACCAGAGGGCTATGGGATGAGCAAAGCCATTGCTTGCTTATGCTGACAAAGTAATACAGAAAGTAAGAAATATTGAAAAGGACAGCCCCTTGGGGTAGGGGGTGAAATAAGTAACAAGTTTGTGGGCCTGCAACGCTGTTCAGGCGTTGGTACTCAAGGTAGAAGAGGTGTGTGAAATGATGGAGCCACCAGCCAGGGCTTGATGTGTTACAGACAGTGTTCTCTGGCTCTGTGGTGCTGGTCTGCGCTGGAGAAGAGGGGTGGGGCCTTGGCTGGTGTGTCATGCATGCATGTGTGTGTCATAAACTAGGAATTGCTATCCCACTTAGTATACAGCATTTAGATTTCACGTCACTGAGCGGTGTGGTCTGTTCTCGCTGTCGCATACCCAGATGACACCCTGATGCCACAAAAGGGAAGACTGAGGCACATTGTGAAGACAGAAAGCATTCTTGTTGCTTTGGGGGTATTACAACTACGTTGGCATGTCCATTGAATAACAGGGATGGTGAGAGATTTCTGTTTCAATCTGTTTAATACCAGTTATATTCTTCAAGGACTGGATGCACATTAAAAGTGATGTGTAAATAATGCATTAGCTCTTCTTCTATTACCCGTTCTAGTTCCAAACCCAGCAATCAGTTAACTTCTCAAATATACACAGCACTGGGAGGTTTTTCTCAGAGTTCAGTCTGAATGTGAATTTGTTGTTCTGTGAGGGCCTGTTCTGAAGCTCATTTTGAAATAAATAGATATCCATCCATTAACCTCAATCAGATTTGTTTCCGACCTGCAACTTGCCTACGGAAAAAACTCTTGTTTAAGGTTCTGCATTTAAATGCAACAATCAGTGCATGATTTTTATTCTTCCTGCGTAACTATTGAGATGTAAATGAGAACTGGCTGTGTCTACCTGTGTGCCTGAGTTTCTTTCTTGCATATTCTATTTCATTAGGTGAAAAATAAATGACAGTATTCTCTTTGCTTCAGCAGACTGGACATGTTAATTCACCTATTCTATAACACTTGCTAGTAAATAATGTTGATTTACTTTTCATTTGCACAGTAAAATACTCAAGTATCTTTCAGCTACTAACGATCACTCTTGAAAGGAGTTGAAACTGTGGTCAGTGAAGTGTTCTCTTTCTTACTGACAGTTCAAGTGTCATGAGCATGCAATAGTATTTATTGAAATTCATCTTTGCTGTTCAAGAAAGAAGTGGAAGACCTGCTACATTTCTGTACCTTTTAAAAAACTGGTTCTTTGTTCCTTTGTCCTGGGTATGTGTGACATTTTCTTTAAAAAGCTGAAACATGGGAAGGCAAATGTACCCTGTAGACCCGGTGCTAGTCAAAGAGCTGTCTTCTTTTGGTTGTTTCTTCCGAAACGGTGCTTTGAAAGAAATCACTGTTGTAGAACCAATTAGGTTCTTTAAGTGGATCATTTCTCAGTCACTGGGATAATGAATTCCCATTTGCTCAAAGGGTTGCATTCACCCTTCAGTGGCAAAACAAATAGGAATTCATTGCCACAGCTAGGCAACCAGAATTATTTATGCATTCTTTTCAGAATCTTTCTTTTTTTCATCTTTGTTGGAATTCCCCATAAAGATTATTGTTTAATGAGGGGGAAGTTCAATTGGAGCCAAACAAAAAGGCACAAGCCTTCTAAGCCAGAGTATATTTTTCAGAAGTGTCTTATTTGTCAGGCTTTTGCAAATTTGCATTTGGGTTGGTTTTTTTTGTTAGTTAAAATACAAAAAGAAACATTCTGTTTTCTAGCTTTTTGCATTCTTTAAAAGCTTTCTGGACAGAGGAATATGAAAGTGTTCCTCAGTACATTTTAAATTCTAATTTAAAGGTGTATACAGATTGAACCACCACTGTGGTCCTCAAACCTTTCCAGTTTTTCCCATTGTAGCCCTGTTAAGAACATAATTGTTTCCTATATCTACTTAGATTTATAGGGCAAAAACCCCCTTGTGGCTATGTCAGGGTTAACTGAATCATAATCAGACTTCTGGAAATGAAATTTGTGCCTGAACTGCAGTCACGTGACCATCTGTAATAGCCATCTAAATGCTAAAATGAAAATGTAATTGTAGCATTTGCTTCTTTTCAGCTTGGTATTTATACATCTCATTTCTGAGTCAGAGTTCAGAGAATACGTACTTATCAGAAAGATCATTTTATAACATCAGTGTCTTTTGCATCTACCTTGCAGCTGAACCTCACAGTAAATTCTGTTAGGTAGAGTAGCTGTGGGAAAAGCAGTGAATTATATTTATTTTCTAACAAAGGTCAGTTTTGAAACTTATTAAAAATATCTTTCGACACATGCTTTTGTATAGCTTGATACTGTGTTTCACTCATTTTAATTGAGGGATTTATTTAGATAATTGTAAGAAATCAAAGTCACGGGGGCTCTTGTCCCGTTTTCTAGATAGCTGTTTGGGATATGGCTGTCCTTGCTATACTCAGGTTAGGGAAATAAGCTAAGCTCCAAAATTAAGCTGGAAGCACGTCTTATGATTTGCAGAACCCATACAGGAAAACTCAAACTCTGAATATGATCACGTGGTTTGACTTTTTAAACTCATTCACCTGCAAATTATCTGCCAATATTCTGCAGAAACTGAAGAATTGAAGTTGAGAAGGTATGGAAAGAGTTTAACCTCACTGCTGCTTTTCCTTATGAAATAATTGCTCCTCTAAGAAATACTTTTGGAGACTAGACACTGTTGGAAAGCATCTTGTGCATTTCTGCTGCCTGCTGAGTCATGGGAAAACAAAATAATTGTTTTTCTTTTTTTAGAGCAAATCTTTTCAGAGTTTAAAAGCAAATTCCATGTGACAGGAAAGAGTGAATATATTTTTTTTGCTGATTGACTAGAAGACGGAGAGCTTACCTGAGCTTTGATAGTCCACTTTACATCTCTCACATCTAAAGAAGCCAGTATTTCCCTCTTGTATTTGATGACCTGTTGTCCTCCCCCAGTTTCTGCCTCTGAGGATGTGGCCACAGCAGTGCCCTCATTCAGGAGTCTGGAAGTGTCTGGACAAAGTGTGTGCAAGATGCTGTCACCCTTTATCATTGTCATTCATGGATTCCAACTCAGTGAATTATTTTACCAAAGTCATTTACAACATTAAGCGATTTCACGTAGTGGACCCAGCTGCCAGTTACATCTTTTACTTCCCCTACATTTGTTCCCCATCACTTCTTTATGTCAAATGACCCTTTGCTTTTGAGAGGAATAATTGTTTTCTCAGTACCCGCTGTTCAGCACTGATCAATAAATGGCTTCTGCCCTGCACTCCTGATTAAGCATTAGTTTCCTATTGGAAGAAAAGGGTTTACTTTCCTTTAACATTTTCACAGTTTATTAGTGTGATTGGACTAGTTTAATAAGAGTGTGCTGTGAACCTGCACAGTCCTGCTACGTGGCTCCAACACACAGACAATATTTTTCGGGATTTTTGCTGATGTGCACAGCAGTAGTTAGACAAAAAAGAACTGTAACCCCCCCCTCCCCAGTGTCTGATGGAAGAGAACCATCCTCTGTGTACTCTCGACAGCTGCATATCTCCATGTCTGTAGTTTACCAGGAGTGGACTTGTGGATGCCATTGAGGAAATAAATTTGAACGTTTCAAGTCAAGAAACAGGGTTTGTTCTTTAACTTCCAGAGATGAAAACTGAGTAGACTGTGCTCGTCAGGAGAATATGAGATAAATTCCACTCGGTTGAAGTATTTATACAATTACTTTTTTCTCCAGTCCTATGACTGGAGAATTCTCCGTGACTGCAGCAGTTCCTTCCATCCAGTGAGGAAACAGAGCAGAAGCATCCCCTTCTAGAGCCCCACAGCACATTGGGCACCTTTTTCACAAATTTCACAAAAACGCCTAACAAAAGGCAATTTGTAGGGTTCCTCTTGATTTTTAACTATACTTTCTGTTGGTGTTTAGTAAGAAAATGCTGAAGAACTGTCATAAAACCTGCTCACGTGTTTTGTAAATAGTGGAAAACATACCAGTCATATGCCTGCCAGGGGTTTTAATGGAACTTGAAAGGCTGAAATAATCCACTTCAAACATGCCTAAAATCAGTTACTGGAGAAAAATACCAGTTGTTGAGGAGCAGTCTAATCTGCTGCTTGCTTTTCAGCACTTATGATAAACTATGCTGTTTTATTAAATTACAGACGAAGACAAAAAGCTATTACTTTGTCATAGTGTTATTACAGATGACAGATATTTTGGAAGTCTTTTTTTAATGATGTTTTTTTTTTTCCCCAACTGAGTAGTTTTTAGTTTGCCTCGAAAGAAAACTTAATTCTTACAGAAATATGTGTGATGTGGAAAGACCATAGGCATGGCATGACACCGTATAGGCTGTAGCTCAGCTGGGCCAGGCACTAGAGGTTCCTCTGGAAGCAGACCTCTCAGGAAAGGGTCAGCCCTGGCTGTGGCCTCCCAGTTGCAACAAGGCTCCTGTAAACCCTCCCAGTGATTCACAAACCACCATGAGCTCTATTTCTTACCTCTTCATTATATCCCCCTGAGAGCAGTAGCCTCCTTACTGCAAATGGATTTGCATCCTTTAACATATGCTGTCAAGAAAGATGATGGTGGTCATTATGTTTTTCAAGGCCAGCTACATAATTCCAAATACTTGCTTTCCGGTACGTTCATCATTTTGTTCATTCTAATTGCTGTGCAGAGTCTTATTTTGTTAATTATGCATCAAGTGTAGTTCACTGCAAGAATCTGTTTTCTTTTATTTCTTATTCAAGAATTTCACATTATTCAAATGTGAAATCCAGGAAAGAAAATCTGTAATCAGTGTCTTCCATTTAGCATGGGGTAAAGGATCATGTTGGCGTATTTTAAAACCCATTTGAGAGCAAAGTCACTAGTGAATTCCAACAAAAAAAATATTTGTTGAGAGCTGTAGTGAATCTCAGAGCTATTTAAAAGTGGGGAGGATTCATGTGAAAAGCTGATAGCCACCAAGATTTAATATCCCATGATAATTAGCAACACATTCAACAATAGTGGGAGAGCAACTGCAACTTCTATAGAATTTAATAACCTCCGATCCCCTTTGTAAGTTATAGCCAGGAGCTCTCATTTCCTTTCTTCTATATATAATAAACAAATTTTATGGGTCCATCTTTTATTATAATGTCCATATGGTATGAAAAAAAATTAATAACAGAACAACAATAACCAAAAAAAAACCCCAAGTCAGGAAGATTCATGCAAAGACAGTTACTGTCCACGTTATTTAGTTTGTCTGCATTTGAATGTACATTTTTGGAAAAAAAAAATCCTCAGTTCTTACGAGAATCTTAAAAGATTTGAAGCCATGTTACTCAAACTGCTCTTGTGAAGAGCGAAGCAGTTAAGGAAATTTGGGAACATATCTTACTTAGGAAGGAAAAAGAAAAACTATCCACCAATCAGCTAATAATTGAAAACATTAATCTAAATAACAGTCTGCAAAGCACTGATAGTGCTTTGCCTCACTGTGACTGTCCTTGCAGAAGCATTACCAGTCCTTTTTCCCAGGCTGAAACTGAGCAGGATTCCCCCCTGCCCCCTTCCCCCCCCTTTTTTTCTTGTGACATTATAAAAACATGGAAAAAACATTTTTGAAATATGAACTATAGACTGTTCATTAATAGCTTTGACTTCAAAGATCCCCCAAGACTGTAATGGATTCCTACCTGCTACTACTATTTTTCAATTACATTTCAGTTCTCTGGAAATGAAATTCACAGCCCAGCTGGAGGTTCTTCTTACAGCTCTTGAGTTAGTCTTTTTTATTCTTCTCTGTATGTATTTATTATCTTGTTGGCTTTCTAAATGCTGTAGTAGGCTACTTAAAAAAAAAGGAAAGAATCCCCAGCAAAACATCATACTGAGTTGATGAGTGCTGCCTAAGATACTCACGTCTGAACTTCAAGACAAAGCCTTTTTACTAACATATAAAGAGTATGATTAGAAATCACTTAAAGAATCATAGAATGGTAGGGGTCGGAAGGGACCTCTGGAGACCATCGAGTCCACCCCCCCTGCCAAAGCAGGGTCACCCAGGGCAGGACACACAGGAACATGTCCAGGTGGGTTTGGAAAATCTCTAGAGAATGGGACTGTGAATAAGAAGCAGCTGGAGCACGGGAAAAAAAACCAACAGTGGTTTGAAATAACACATTTAATCCATTTGTTATTCAAATAAATATTAGATTTTGAAGGTCTGCAGTGTGATGTGAATTAAGCAGCAACCACATGAGCAAACAATGGTATTCATGCTTCATTACCCCACCTTGTTGGGAGCTGGGTACAGCCTATGTCTGACGTATGACGACTCTTTGTATTTATTTCTTGGCAGCAGTGCAGTCACTGAAATTATTAATGATGGCTTTCCGTGCATGTGCATGTTCACCAAGAGCAGAACTGAATTTGCCAGTGGCAAAACTCAAATTCTTTTGTTGGAATAACCTACGTGTCATCTGTTGTCCATCACAGCAAGTTACAGCGGCAGTGAGAATAACATGGGGCTCAGAAGTTTAAAGATAATTTGGTACAATGATATTTTAATATGGTTATTTGGACCTTAGCTTTGATTATATTAGCAAATAAAAAGGCTGAATGACTGTGAATATTTTTAGACTCTTTTTACTTATATCGTTTTTTAATGCATGACTATTACTGTTCCTGCAGAGATCTGCCCATACACTACTGAAGTCAGTTTAGACACATTTTTTATTCATTTCCTTTAGTTCAAGCCCTAAAAGGACAATAGTTAGTGAGGAGAAAGTTATTTTTCTTTTCCCATTGTTTTGCTATATGTCAGTTGCTTTTACTTTCCATCACACATGTTTGAATTTTTTAGTAATGAAGAACACAGGTCTGTTTGGGGTCCAGCTATGCCTGGCACCATGTGTTTGCAGAAGAGTCCACTGGAGAGGAAATGCAGAGAATACTTTGTAACTTCGTAATGAAATTATGACTGAAGTCTAGAAGACACGGACTATGAGTTAGATTATTTATTTATAGCTTAAGTTACAGTAATTTGTGGCTTTTGAGTGGACTTCGAGAGTCACAAGTCAACAAGTATAAAACATCCTCCTAGGTAGCTGTTATAAAACAATGTGAATGACATTTCACAGAGCTTTTAACATATCCTAGTGTTTTGGAAGCTTCAGAAGATAAGCTTAAAGCTGCATTTCTTCCCCATTGGCATACTCTGTAAGACAATGTACAAATTGATTTATATTTTTTTTATTTAAAAGTAGTACATAAAAAAATTGGGCAAAAGATAGAAATCCTACTGCATGTTCAAACAGTAGGAATTAAACTGGGTTTTTTTTTCAACTTACTAAAATAAAAATGCTCATTTTATAATTACAAAAATAATGCATATTATTGTTGAAGAGCTAACAAATATAGGCTTGTTTTATATGGTCATATAACTGTAAGGTCATGATTAAAATAGAACTTCTACTGTGCTAGTAGCAATAGTGGGAAAATTAGAAAACGTGAGATCACGTACAGTTTAGACCTAGATCTTTGAAATATTATTAATGAGCTGCATCTGTCTGTTAAATAATGGGAAGCTAAATTTCAGTCAGAATTATAAAACTTAAATAAATACTATAGGTCCTGAATAAGTAACTTCATTGCTGGTTGCTAGAATATGGACAAATCTAATATTTTTTATTCTTTAAAACTATTTGTGTAGAAAAACTTGAAGTATTAGCTTTCTATGGTAAAAACCATTAAAACAACTTCAAACAGTTTCTTTTTAAATTCTTGCAATTATTAAGCTGATGCGTGCTTGATGTTCAGTTAAGTCCAAAGCCAAGTTTTCTTAGGGAAGGGAATTAGACTGCTTCCTTGTTGGGCTGTGCTGTTCAAAAGATTGAAAGGAATAAATGGACAAACGTTGGGTCTTTGAAAACTGTCTGCAGATTTGGTCACATGCTTTTAATTGTGGTAGTTGTGTCGCTAAACTCTCATTTCTATGAAGAAGCAGATGAAAAGGTTTATTGTGGAAACTGTTTACGTGTGGCTGAAAGAAGAAACAGAGAACATACATTTCATAATCTTAGAAGAAATACAGGAAAGCAAAATAATAAAGACATTAAATCAGAGAGTTTGTACTCCGTTCCTCAAGACTGCATTCGGGAAAAAGAAATTTTAAAAAATAGGTAAATTTAGTTCTAATGGAAGGATAATTGTGTTATTTGACATGTGAGCTGAAAACTGAGAGCTCTTTGGGTTTTTTTTCCTCAGTTTCCCTCTGAATACCTGGATGCTGCATGATGTTTGAGGTCTTCATAATTCTTGTTGAATTTGTGCTGGATCAGTGGTGATGAAAGCAGGACCAATAAGTACGATGAGGTGTTTACAGAGTGTGTCAGGATGTTGTTTTCATTTGCTCCTTGAGGGGATTCTGTTTGCTCTGGCTGAGGAAGTGCCTTACTCTACCCTCACCCCACCCATACACAAGTTGTCTAGCTTACATTTCGTGATCTTCATTTTGATCCATATAGCCCCATGAAAAGGAGTATAAAAATCCTAAGACATGTCAGATGCTGACAACTAATGTTCTTACATGAATGATCTAAGTGACAGAGACTTTGGGGATTCTTTCTGATTCGTTAGAATACAAAAGCAATTCAGCTATTCAGTAAAGACAGAAAACTGATTTCAAGCTTTATGTGCTTAAGAGTATATATTCTATTTTTTTTTTTTGCATTCTCCGCCAGGAATTCAGCTATAATTATGGGAGGTGATCTGAATAAATATGTGTATCTGGAAAAAAAAAAAAAGAAAAGAAAAAAAAAGGATCTTTAGGAGGTGTTAGTGAAACAAACTCTGCAGCTTCTCTGACAAAGACAGTAAAAAAAAAGCTGTATGTCTACTGTCCTTGTCTGCAGAATGTTCTTCTCTCTGGTGAATAAACATTAATTTGGCTGAACTACAAGAGGATTTACTGCAGTTTTAGAAGCTATTAGTTGAGCTGGCTGGAAAAGAACAGAGATGCTGAAGCAAAGTAATGTTTGAAGACATTTTCAGTCTGCATTAAATTGGGACCTGGGCTTTTTGATGAAGAGAAAAAAAAAATCTAAACCTTACAGAAGCTCTTAGAAGTCAGTAGCCTAATAATTAGAGCATGTGTCTGCAACCTGGATTCAAGTCTCTGTCCCATTTGCTTTAGAGCTAATATCTCCACTCAGATCCTTCATATGCCATATAAATACTCTATACTCCTAATAGGAATCAATTGAAAAACTGCCTTACCAGAAATGCCATCCAGAACTGGAAGTGACAGATCCATTGAAAGCAGACACTTACACCAAGAGGTTTGACACTTTGGTTATTCTCAAAATAAATTTACAAAAAATCAGCTCTGTGTATTATATAGATATTGTTATATTTTAATGTATTTCAATTTTACAATTAATTCCCACATTTGTTTCATTTCTTTTCATTAGTGTTATCAGCTGGATCCCAGTTCCTTTGGGACAGGAATGCTTTGGGTTGTATTTCATGTGCTTATGTTTGGTGTGCAGATTGCACTATCACAAACAGTAATGAACTGTTTGAAAAATATGAACAGGAAGTAAGTCTTTATGGCATAAAAGATGGTGTTTTACCTTACAAGTCTTATCACTAAAAAAATGTAGAAGTCTGTTCTGTCAACTTTGTGTAGTGTTAGGAAGATACATTCTCGTATCACCCAGTGGGTACACAGCAAATAGAGTCATGTCTGGTTTGTGATACCAGGGCAGTGAGAACATTGCTTCCTCTGTAATTCATTAAAATCCCTTGTTTCCATATGTGGTCCGCAGACAATACAATCAATCAAGGAGATGAAAAACCTTATTCTTCATAAATTCTGTCTTAAAGATTCTAAGGTGCATAGTCTGTGATGATGAACACAGTGGAGCATAGACAACCTCTGCATCCACACCTCCAGGCTGCTTGGAAGCGTTCCTCAGGACGTGTCCTCTGCTGGGCATGAAGGCACTGAAGTGGTGTGTTCCTCGTTCTGCTCCTTGCCTTGAATTGTTTATTGAATAGGATTAGATTAGATGTCCCTCAGATTCATTCTCCTCCATTAACGTGGGATTCCTCATGATAACATCTTTCCTCTGTGCTGAAACAGTGAGGGAAGGGTTGTGTCTGTCCTGCTCTGTGTGTGTTCAGCCTCTGCTTGACCTGGGGACAGCAGCCTCACATGCTCTGGGCTACTGGATTCAGCAGCCCCCAACATCTGCAGATTCCTAATTGCTCCTTGTTGCCTGTGGACTGATAAACCTCTGACTTCACTGGGCTCAGCTGAACCAGCTGAGCACCTGGCCAAGGCCAACTGCTCCCTTCCCAGAAGCTCTGGATGACTCTTTGGTAACAACCCCAGACCCCCCAAAGTGATTAGTTGGTGGGGTTGACACACGGTGAGTGATGCGTTTGCATTACAGATAGTGAGATGGAGAGGGTAGAGGAGGGGGAGGCAGAGGAGGAAAGGGAAAGAGGAAGATAAGGAAGAGAGAGCAGGAGACATACGTTTTTTTCAGGGAGCTTATGTTTGTTCTTTTACCTTTTCTTGATAATGATGCTCCACTGGCATAGCTACTAAAATGCAGATATTGCTGAGTGAATGATAAAATAGATGTCGTATTTGTACTTGTGGGAATTTGTGTGTCCTTTCAAATGCATGTCAGTTATAATGAGGCTAAAGACTAAAACATTAATTCCATGTTCTTTCTTTAAAATAAATCAAAGATATCCATTGATTTACAAAAATCCAGCTTTTAAAAAATCCTTTTAAGCAGAAGGTTAGTGAGAGTTTTTCCTGTGATGTTAGTTGGTGTAAGATCTGGTCTAATATACGGGGAAAGTATTTTAATGTAAGTAGCTACTCATCTTTAAAATCCAGGTTGTGAGTCTAAGCTTCACCCATTGCTACCCTGCTTGTTTCCAGCTGACAGGGGAGATAGGCACAAACACTCAGGGAGGAGCCTTCTCTGGGGTTTTTCTGAGTTTTGCAGGCTTAAAACCAATCATACTACTTTTAAAAGGTCAGAATTTTCAAAACATTCATTCTAATAAGTGTTCTTATTAAAAAAAAAAAAAAAAGGACTTTTTTTCTCTTTTAAGTTATCATAGAATAATAGAGTTTATTTATTTTAGATCTGATTGGTTTCAGGTATCAAATTAAGTTTGCTATTTATTCTACATGATGTGCAACTTGTGACATGGCAATTAGGGATGTTTGGATACCAGGAACTCCTTGAAATCACTGTCAAAACCAGCTAAAGATTTCACAGGTCAGGACTGTTGCTTAAAAAAGGCAGATAGAGTTTCTCATCAGAGTGTAAAACCTCATCTGGCGCAGTGAATGGAAGAAGTGTGAAACTCTTTTGCATAGACTTGGAAAAAAGAAAAAAAACCAGTGAGATGAATTTCTGCAAGTGCATTTTGCTGCTGCAATAGGAGGGATGGTTGTACGTGGTACCAGTGTTGTTAATAGATTTGGAGCAGAGTGACAGCAGTTGCTAGCAAAACCCAACATGCAGTCAGTTCTACATATAATAAATATTCATTGGTTTTCTTCAATAGGATACCTTGTCCAGTTATTACCCTTCTTACATCGATCAAAAGTTGTGGGAGTGAGCAGGAGGGGGGTTAGCTCACCTCACAGATTTTTTTTTTAATTATTATTTTTTTTCCTCTGTAGTCAGGAATTTGTAATTTTTGGGGGTGTAGTGGTTTTTTTGCTTGATTTTTTGCACCTAGGGTGTAGGAATAGGTATTCTTACTGTCAATTCCAGGTATTAATACAGTTATAATTTGCAACATTTTTACACTTGCTTAGCACTGATACAAGTGGCCGTGCAACTTTCAGGGCAGTGGGGATTCAAACCCCCTCTCTATGGGTATTTTCTCCACATGGAGTTTACTTCAAGGTAGGAAGCAAAAGTGAATTCAGCATTTCATCTCTTGTGGATCCCGTGGAGGATCTGAAGATCAGCTGTTCTAGCACAAATTTGTCTGCTGCCAAGGCAGGGACAATATGTGGGGACAGCAGCTGCTGTTCCCAGGTAGGATGAAGTTACCCTTCCCCTCTCTCTCTTCCACTCTGTACCACCTCCAGTCCTCAAAAGCCCACCTTTCCTTCGGAGTGTTCTCTAGCAAGTGTAATCCACCTCTGTTTCTGGACTCATCCACCTGCACAGGAGGTGCTGGATGCAGAGGCAGAAGATGCCAGCAGTGCAAAGACCTGGGCTAAATGAAAGGTGTTTCCATGGGGAATGAAGAGTGGCTGGGCATAGGCACTAAGGGCAGGATGGTTCCTCGGTTAGTTTCCTCTGTGCTGAATACTTAAAAGGTGAGAGAAAAAAGGGATCTGTGTCTGCTGCTTCTCTTAAACCACACTGACTATTTAAATTCTTTTTTTACTTCCCTTCTTTTGTCAGGAATGAGTTCTGCACTGCTGAGACAGTTTGAACTGCCTCTGGGAAAATATTTATTCCCTTCAGGTTCCATTTGGTTTGTGGGGCAGCTGTTTACAGCAAAGGAATCATTGAATATTTTAGGTTGTAAGAGACTTTTAAGATAATTGATTCCAACCATTAACCCAGCATTGCCAAGTCCTCCCCCAGTGTAACTCTTGACATGGGCAGAGTCCTGACTGTGTAGCAATCTCACGGGGGGGTTGGTTCATCCTTTTTCAAGTCAGGACACAAGCTGTACTGCTATGGCAGCTGCATGCCAGTTTGTGCTCTACCCTATTACCTGTCACCAAGCTATGTGGCATATTTTCTTTGTATAAATTCAGTTTAATAATTTATTATAAAGAAAGTTTCAGTCTTCATGAGCACATATATAAAAAATGGATATTAAGATTGGGGGAATTCATGGCAATGTGTACGAACAAAGAATAAGGAAAAAGAAGTGAGGAATTAAACTGGTGAGAGGAATAAAAATAAATAAGAACAAAACAGCATTTGCAATTAGTGTAAGGTGACAACAATATAAGATGAAAAATTAGGAAGGACAAAATTACGTATCCTCGTCTGTGTTCAAAACTATGCCATGCCTACCAAAAATATCATCGCCTTTTTTCCACTAATTAAACATTACAAAATTAATTGACAATAGTTTTAGAAAGGATGATTTATTTTATCTGTGAAATCCACTGTCTCCAGGAGGCATCAAGTATCATATTATTTTAATGGAGTTTGAAGAACACTTGAGAGTGTGACAACTCCCATGTTATATGCTGTTGTGTACAATATAGACTTTAAAAATAATAAGAATTAATCTTTTGATCTTCTTCTTATAGAAATCCAAGATGAGGGAAAGAATTTGTTAATTAAAGGTAAAAGAGACTGTTATTTAATGTTACATTACCTGACAGAGAACAGAAATCACAGAATCAGGATGGTTTGGGTTGGAAGGAACCTTTCAAGGTCATCTGGTCCAACCCCCCTGCACCCAGCAGGGCCATCTGCAACTAGAGCAGGGTGCTCAGAGCCCCGGC
>WUAM01000066.1:620582-630954 GCA_024336885.1 Actenoides hombroni | reverse complement strand
GCTCAGAGCCCCGGCCAACCTCTCCTGCAATGGTGCCAGGGATGGGGCAGCCACCACCCCACAGGCCAACCTGCACCAGGGCATCACCACCCTCACAGTGAAGTTGTTCTTCCTCACAGCTAACCTAAATCCCCCTTCTTTTAGTTTAAAACCATCACCCCTTCTGTCCCAACAAGCCCTGCTAAAAGGCTGTCCCCATCTTTCTGACAGGCCCCTGGAAGTCCAAAAGGCCACCAGAAGGTCTCCCTGGAGTCTTCTCCAGGCTGAACAACCTCAATTTTCTCAGCCTGGCCTCCCAGCAGAGGGGTTCCAGCTCTCAGATCATCTTTGTGGCCTCCTCTGGCCCCACTCCATCAGGTCCATGTCTGTTCTGTGCTGAGACTCCAGACCTGGACACAGCACTTGAAGTGGGGTCTCACAAGGGTGGAGTAGAGGGGACATCACCCAATTCTTGCTCTTGTGCAGGTCTGGCTGGATGATATCCTGTCCCTGAGGGGTGGCAGATGCAGCCTTGCTGAGGGTGCACTCAATCCCACTGTCAATGTCCTTGAGGAAGAGATTAAATAGTACTAGTCCCAGTATGGACCCCTGAGCAACATCACTTGGCAATCATATCCATCTGGACAAATGCTTGATATTTTCTCAACTGTCATCATTTTAAAGAAATATAAAAGTTAAACTGCCAAATAATGAGCAATAAAGAGAAAGCAGATCATCTAACAGCAATTAACTTATCCTAACATGTATTTCCATATCTAGCAAACTTTTGCATTAAGTAGCTTCACAAGCAGATGTCTCCTGGACATAAATTCTGTTTCTCCTTCTCTGGAATTAAATTCATCTTTGGAATTAAATTTCATCTATTGATGAAATACACTTATATAAAGATTAAAAAAAACCAAACATAAAAAAAACCCCAACAAACCACGCTAAAAATACTTGTCAATAAATCTAGTGATATTATATTTATTTCCCTTCGTTTTGGAAAACAGAAGATAATCCTGGCACGTTACATATTGTGTTCATAAAATGTGATCTGCTGTATCCTTTGAAAGCAGCACACAGATTAATGATTTAGAGGAAAATAAAGAACCTTCCGATCACTACAAGCTGTAACGCACCTGGGAAAAAGAGTTAACACAGTTTGCTACGGACAAGAAATACCGAGCGTGGACTAATGGAGCAGAACTTGAGAGGTTTGTTACACTGACATGTTCACTACACCAAAATTAAGGGGCATTTAAAATATTTTTAAGAAACAACAGTTTCTGTGATTTAGAGCTTTCCAAGTCTTAGAACCTTCTTAGATTCAGGAAGCAGACTCTCGGTTTGAAGGTTGCTTAATTTTTAGGGATTTAAAACTGATACCCTTTTTATGCATATTTTCCCCTTGTCTTTTAACAAAAAAATGGTCAGTACTCAAGGGGGATCTAATTATTTTTCTATCCTGTCAGACAGTACAGTTGGTTGATGTACAGAAAAAACATTTACTGTCCCCACTATGACAGGTGTTTGGAAGGATGTTAATGAAAGACTTTTTCTGTAAAAGCAATGTGATGAAATTCAGTCTGTAGCAGTAAAGCAAACTTGCCTGATCTTCTGGTGTCACTGTTTCCCACCTCAGTGGGTTACTGCAGTTTTGAGGAGCCACACTATACTAGATTGCCAGATGACTCGGGGTTAAAAATAGCTGCCCAGCCCAAGTGTTATTTGCAATCTAGAATGCTTATTTTCAGTTTGTTTGGTTTGTTTGGGGTTTGTTGTTGTTGTTGCTGTTGTTGTTTGATGTTTTTTTCTTCTTTCATATTTAACTATTGAGTTATAACCAGGGAAGTAACTGCAGCACAGGGAAAAAATGAATGGCTGTCGGGACGCAATAGAAACTGTCTGGAATGTTCAATCCAGTGTCTCTTCAAAACACCACCTTGCAAGTTCTTGTTCGTAATTATTGCAGCTGATTGCACATCTCTGTACACACACATATAAATAGAAACCAGCCACTGACTGGTAGCACATATTATATTATTCATGGAATTAGCTTCATGAACCTCCTCAAGACTGTCTCTAAGTAAGCCAGTAAGACCAGTGAAATTGGACTGGTAAGAATTCATCTATCTATCTGTCTATCTATCCATCCATCCACTTCATTTTCTCATTTTCCTTTTTTTTTTTTTTTTCCCTGTTATGCAGCCTGTTATAATTTTTTTATCTGCTCAATGGAACAATCAGTAAAGTAAAAAATCTCTGATGGGAGGACTTCATTGAAATCCTCACCTGTAAATGAAGAAACTTATTGCAGCTACTTACAGAAAGACTCTTGGGTTATGAACTCCTGTTGCTGTCTCTTTGTGTGTGTGTGTGTCTTTTTTTTTTTCTCATGTCTTGTCAGTTGTTGACTGTATTACATTATTGATTTTATCAGAAAAAGAATTTCTGTGTACAACAGAACCAACGAATCAACAACAGTGTAAATTCCCTTGCTCTATTTCTCAGTCCATGTAATTCTTTTCATTATTGTCTGTTTTATCCTGAATTTTTCCTTTTGAACTCGTTTTTCCTATTATGCTATTTCCATTCATGCGATTTATATTTTCTGTCCTCAGTAGTTTGAGGTTTTGCATCTCTTTCTGACCTATCTTCAATTAATTGTGAATTTCCTGTGCTGCTCTCTAGATTGCTATTTTTTCAACCATGCAAGAATCCTTGATTACAATGAAAGTGTGTAGCCGCTGAATCATTACTTCTGTCACTAATTTGTCTATTCTCACTCTGCTGAACATCCCCATCTTTATTTCTGGATTGATCCTGGGATTAGTTATTCACGGCCGATTCTCAGCTGAAATCATTTTTCTAGTCTCCACTATCGAATCTTTATTTCATTCATTTCTTACTTTCCAGAAAGAGTTATATGCCATTATATTTCTGAAATCTTGTGAATAGTAAGATGAGCCTAATGCATTCTCAGTACTTTCTTTAAGGTCAAACAATTTGAATAATTAATGAAGTAGACAAAAACAATAGGAGTTTCAATGACCAAGAGTTTAGTCCTTTCATCACGAAATGAAATTTAACATTTACTATGAAATAATCAAATTCATAGTGACAATGATTTATAACCTCTTTTTCATGAACTATTAATGACCTGAAAAAGTTCACCAAGTCAGTTCAATGCACAGTTCCACAAAAATTGTACTGGCAAAAGTGAGGAAGTCATGAGGATGTAGGTAGGGATTAGAAACTCCTTTATGTTTATCAGATTAAAGGCTAATAGCAAAAGTGAAGAAATCATGAGGTTATAGGTAGTTAGCAACTACTTCATGCTTACTAAATCAAAGGGTAATAATGGTAAATACAGTTTTCTCAATGGCAGAACACATCACAAATAACTCAGAATGAAGATAATTCTTCTTAATTATAATAAGTGCACCAGTCCATCATGTTTCTTAAAAATAATAACTGAAAATCATATTTATCCCAAGCAAAATCCCACTGGTGCATTCTTAAGACAGCAATTATTTTCATATTCAACCGTATTTTCGTATTCTTTGCAAGCTGTAAGCATCTTTTGTGTGCTTAAGTATGTGGTTAATCATTTGAAACATGTGGATTTTGAAATAAGATCAGATCCTTATGAGGAACCTTGGGCATGAAATTGAGGCCCGGGCCTTCAGCATGATGCTTGTGCTCCCTGCTTTCCCTTCTGAAGGTTTAGAGCATTGAGCAGCTGTGAGATATTTAGGAGGGAATGGTGATGGCTGAGAAATGATCCGTAGAGTTGTATGTCTCACAAGTACCTGGAAGCATAGACAAAAGCATCAGTAAAGAAAAAAGGTCACATTTTGTCCCTTTTTATACTTTATTTTAACTTTACTCTCAGGGAAGACATAATATCTTAACAAGCAAAATCCTTGGACAAGTTGTAAGAGTCTGAGTCCAGCAATTACTTTAACAAGGAAAATTTACATCTGAGTGCTCATCTCCCAGGCAACATCACACCATTATTTAAACTATTTAACTTTTAAGAATGGTTACACGTTAACAGTGAAATTATTTTTAAAAACCATTCCATTTTCCTGGAGTGTTGTTCGGTTTGTTACCAGTGCCTTTGTTCTACAAAAAAACCCAAACCTCAATGCCACTTAGACGTTTCTACTTCAGCTTCTGAAGGTTTGTCTTCTGTGAAGTTCAGAAAGGCCAAGTATAAGGTCCTGCAGCTGGGTTGGGGCAATCCCAAGCACTAACGCAGGCTCGGCAGAGAATGGATTGAGAGCAGTTCTCACGAGAATGACTTGGGGGTGCTGGTAGATGAAAAGCTCAACGTGAGCCAACAACATGTGAGTGCAGCTCAGAAAGCCTCAGCTGTATCCTGGGCTCCATCAAAAGAGCAGTTTGAGAGAGGTGATTCTGCCCCCTCTGCTCTGCTCCCATGAGACCCAACCCCTCTCCCCCCCCAACACAAGAAGCACATGGCCCTGTTGGAGTGGGTCTAGAGGAGGGAGGGCTATGAAGATGATCTGAGGCCTGCAACACCTCTCCTATGAGAACAGGCTGAGACAGCAGGCTGAGTTCAGCCTGAAGAGGAGGCTCTGGGGACACCTTCTTGCAGCCTTCCAGCATCTGGCAGGGCCCTGGAAGAAAGCTGGGGAGGGACTTTTTTCAAGGGCTTGTAGTGACAGGATGAGGGGTAATGGCTTCCAACTGTAAGAGGTTAGATTAGAAATTAGGAGTAAGTTCTTCACTGTGAGGGTGGTGAGACACCAGAACAGGTTGCTCCGGGAAGCTGTGGATGCTCCATCACTGCCTGTGTTCAGGTCCAGGTTGGATCCTTCTATTGAGCTGAAGCTGCTGAAAGTGGAGGGCTGACACTGGTCTGATGTGTAGTTAGGGATTCCTCACATCTGTGGACTGTGGATGCCCAGGCTTAGCTGTCAGGTTTTGCTGTCACTGGGAAGCCATGCATCAAATTGGCAGCACAGACTTTAAAAATGTGGTATTTGCTTTGGCAGAGAGTTTCCAGATGGTTCTACTCCATGGTGCCATTGGGTCTGACAGTCACAGGGAATAGGTCACCTTTTATACTGTTGCAGGCTGTTATTTTTAATGGGAAGCAATAGAGCTGTAAAATTGCTGAGTACATTTTATTATTAATTATGTTTTTAAAATATGCATAACCCAGAAAAAGGCACCTGTAATTGCCTCAGCGCTACGTGTGATGTGGTTACCACAGGATATGAAGAATGTTGTAAATTGGACTTGGACTGCAGCAGCATAAAAAAATCACATCATTAGCTGCACTGTTGTTTTATGAGAAAGTAACGTGTACATTATGAGGTGATGAGGAATGATTTAATGTTCACTGCTGGACACGTCTCCCTGCATCACCTTTCCAGCACGCAGCACAAATGCAAAGCTGCTTAGTCTTTGTCTTTTCTTCAGTAATCCTACAGAAATGTCAAAATTCATGCCACACAATAACCTGTGCAGAAGCTTATCCCACAGCCTTCTAATACCGTGGAAGCATTACAGAATGGTCCTTATGTGTTACAGAAATTGTTATGAAAGCTCAGACAGAATTAACTCCACCCGGATGTGAGATATGCATATATCCATTTCCAAGGCTATCTCCCAGGACTGGCATTCTCCAGTCTGAGGAGAGTGTGTGTTGACAAGGCACTGAAGGAAAGCATCTGCCTTCAGCAGAAACATCTCCTTATGGAGCAGGAGGACATAACCATATCCTGGAAACTGATCTTTGCTCAGGCCCGGTTTCACTCGTGCCTGACTCTGCTCCAGCCTCTGTAAGTGGCATTATTAAAGTCAAACATTTCAGAATAAAGTGTCCTGTAAAGCACTGCTTGTATTGAAGTAAATGAAATAATAACTACCATGAGGGCAGAATTTAGTAAGATTTAGCTTCTGTTGAATGGTTTACAAAGAAATGCTTTTATGATTACATTAGTGTTCTGAAGCGTTTTAATTTTCATTGACATTTCTTACTGTTGTAAGTTGAGTGACCTGCTTGTGAAATACAGATATTTTTTAAATCCTAATAGAAAAGGTTACGTGTAATCTGTGGAAGCATAGGATCAGGATACCCGTGGAAAAGAAACAAACAAACAACACAACACAGCACAAACAAAAATACAAAGAAGGATTATGGTAGTCTAATATTTTTGGAAATATTTTTATTAAACACTTGAAGAATTCTCAAAGGAGATGTAGGCAAATGATCACAGGAGGTGTAGAGCAAGATGCCTTCTCACCCAAATCCCTCTTTCTTGAGTTTGATGTATGTGTGAAAAACATTCCTTGTCAAAATGGCCTTTGTGCTCATATGCAAACTCAGAATTCAGAGGGACAATAAATTGTGTATATTATTGCTGAGAAAAATGGTGATTCAAGGAAAAAAAACCCAACCAAAAAACCAGAAGAATTTACGGTGTAGAAAGCCAAGCCAACTGTTCCGTCACTGCGCAGTATTCGTGGAATGTATGGAACAATGCTCTGAAGATAACACACTATACTCAAACTGTGAGAGACTATTTAGATATGCTGTAAACGTTCCTGTGAGCATCGGCTATTTTTCTGTTGTCTTAAAATAACAATATGACAAAACCTAAATTCTGGAAAATTGCAGCTTTGTAAAAGTTTCGCTGCTTTGCAAAATTAGGGAAAGAGAAATATGTTTGGTGGTGTCCACTTAATTTATTGTCACAGTGGAAAAGAGGATTGCAATGAATTGTCTCCTGTGAAATACTGTAACAGCTAGAGGAAGAAACAAAAGAAGTCTACTTTAGCTAAAGAAACAATTCAGAGCCTGGTAATGAAATGAGAGAGTCAGGCAGGATCCATATCTCCACAGACTGGTGGCATTTAGATCTGAGCCTCCCTGGCACGTCTCTTCAGACATAACTCTGTGCCCACATGGAATAACATTTATACATCTAATTTAGAATATAGAGATATTTAGGGAGATAATTTTGGCCTTCAGAGTTTTTAAAGCATATCAGTGAAGGGAAATTACATTCCTTTTCTCTTTCCCTCTTCACTTACATATAATAATTCTGCATAAAATTAATTCAAACAAGTGGATTGAGTGAAGTACTGAACACTTCCAGTTCTATTCAACCCTCAAAAAACAATGTCAAGAGAGCACTGAGTTCAGTTATATGCATATTTTATTATTCTCATTCTTTTTACATTGATACTGTTTAAATCATTTACAGAGACGTAGTATGTACAAATCATAGCCTTTGTGAAATGTAAACCTTGACCCTCTAGAGAGCTGGGCAGAGTGGAACTTAGTGAAGTTCACTGATGGCAAGTGTAGGGTCCTGCATCTGGGCAGGAATAACCCCCTGCACCAGTATAAAATCACAGCCAAACAATCTATTGCTCTTCAGTAGCCGTGGCCTATTTGTACTCCCCTCTATGTGGATTTACATATATGTATGGGGTGTTTCCTGGTGGTGAGGACAGGGCTGGCCACTCCGAGGGCACTTTCCATGCCCAGGGTGCCAGCAAGATGGGGGTCACACGTTTTGTTCCTGACCTATGAGCATTGCAAATTTGGGGCGTTTGTGCTGTACCAAAAGTAAAGGCATCTTTGTCCACTGTTCATCCAGCTTCTGAACTGGCTCTTCCTTGCTTGACGAGTGACAGTCGCTGTGCTGGGTGCAGACAGGAAAAAACCCCACAATACTGTTGCTGTAATAATAAATCTAAGTGCCAAAACCCAATCATCACTCTTGCATGGTACTTTATGATATTACCTTTCTGTCTCCTTGATGAATAAGCCAGTACAGGGCTCAAAAGAATAGGATTTTTGAGACTCTTTTTTTCCTCACAGAACCCTAGATTTTCAAAATACGATGAAATCAATCATATATTCATCTTTTGGAAAGATATTTCTTTATAACTAATGTTGTCAATTAACTGAAACCTTAGTGTAAGAGGCAGCAGGTCATTAAAGATTAGTAGAGAATTATATTTCTGCGGGGGAAGAGAATTTTAAAAAAGCCCTTTGGAATGCCTTTTTTGAACTAAAATCCAGATTTTTAGCTTTTTTTTTCCTGGGCATATTAAAGTCACGTGTGAAAAACAAGGCATTTTTCTAGTTCTTACTAAGCCTTTATTACAGTCCCAGTGTTAAATCATATATTATCAGCAGGTTTTGCCTACAGTTGCGGAGATAAATCTTAACAGGAACTCTTGCTGTCAATGCAGGAAACATTATCACAAGGCTTACTTAAAGCAGCTGTGAAATAAGTATTTTGCAACAGGCATTCAGTAGTTGCTTTTCCTGTACTTTTTCATCTGTTTTCTTTAATCGGCAAATAGAAATTTATAAAAGCTTGCCTTCACATCTGTGGTTGAACCCTTTGCCAAAGAAAGCCAAATAGTGGACAGTTAAGTGAAGATGGTAGAGGTTGCATATGCTGTGATTATTTCTTGCCAAGTCTGTTTTCTACATCATAGGTGGTAAAACGTCTTTAAGGTGTTGTGGGGCATATTCTGTGTTAAGAGATATTTTAGGAGTTTATTCATGCAATGTTAAGGATTTATAGATTATCTTATCATCTAAAGCCTGAATCAGATGACTTAGTTTCATAGGTCAGAAATGTATTACTCTTGAAAAAAATCCCGTACTTGGAGTGAAAAAATAATACAGTCTCTACTTCTTACCACACTTAGTTTCCTTTTAATCTTTCCTGATGTGGAGGAGACCTCTCTGAAAGCAAGACCGGTGATCTGGTCACCCTGATTCATATCTTCACCTGAAATGCCTCTTCACAGTGCCTGGCTGAGCAACTGCCATAATGCACACCACTCCTGTACTGTTGTTCAATATACGGTTTCATTATAGTCATCTTTGAGTTCAAGGCAAACTAATAATAATTATATCCCAAACAGTGCAATTTTAATTGATAGGTGTCACGAGTCTCTGAGTGGCTATGCAAAGAATAAGGTCTGTGAGGGTATAATTTGATTTAGCACTACAATTTGTTTTTCTTCTCCAAACAATTACAGTGAACACATCACAAAAATCTGTGTGTAATTGTGTCTACATGGTTGTGCATAGTCTTAAAATAAGTGGTGGTTGCCAGATAGGTTCATAGTTGAAGCCAAGAGGTGAATTCAAAAGCAACTTGGTGGTTTTGAGTCATATATGAGGGGACATAGACACAGAAGTTAACATACAAACCATGGAAATCCTGGTCAGGCCTGAGGAAGCTGTATCAGCCTGAAGAGATTATTTCAAACTCACCTTTTTTTTTGTGAGGATAGTTTTGATCATTTCGTCTAAGACTGTAGTATTTTATGATTGTGGCTCATCATTTTATACACTAAATCTGTGCTATTGTGAAGGACCTCTCACATTTCAGGAAAGGTGTGACTCTACTGTCTGGATCACACTTAACTCTGTCCCTGTTAGGAAAGACAGTATTTTTCACAGTTATCACCTGCCAATATGTTTCCCTCTCTCAGTTTTCGTCTGTTTTGGTTAGAGTTGTTCTAGGATTTTAAAAAATCTCTCTCTCTAATAGCATAACATTTCTGGCAAAACTAAGAGGCTATAAGTTTAACATAAGTTGTACCCAGCATATGATATGAATCAGGCCATTAAATCCAAAGTGTGATATGAAATCCACCGAGTCTGTTTGACTATTAGGAAACGAAAAGAGGTAAAACCTGTAGATTGTCTGGTTTTTAACAAGCGGTGTTTTGGAGCCTGAATTTTTTGTTTGACATTCCAGCCTACTCAGGAGGGTGGAAAGAATCTGTCAGACAGAGTTTTAGAGTTAAGATCCAGCCAAAACTTCACTTGTTTATCTGTGACGCTATTTCTATCTACCAGAAGTGCTGTTGCTAAAAGAGTAAGCAAGATACTGGAAATTAAAAATATTCTTTCCACAATTTTGAAGATGTCTTCAATATGAAATCATATTTCTGTGAAACCCTGTTGCATATTTTAGATGTTACATAGGCTGAATACTATTAAATTCTCTGCATTATTTTATTTTCATGATTCTTTTCTTAGAACTTAGACGACAAAAAAAGGAAAAAAAAGAAGCGTTACATTTGCTGTCCCCACAGCGATACTGCTCTAAATAACATATGAGCACACACATGCTTTGAGACGCAGCAGAAAGTAGCAAATGCACTTGCCTCAAAATTTTGCTAACCTGGCCTGTGTTGGATGGGGCATGATCATAGAATCGTAGAATCATGCAATCATAGCAGAATCACAGAACCATTAAATGGCTTGAGTTGGAAGGGACCTTACAGATCCCCCAGTTCCAACCCCCCTGCCATGGGCAGGGACACCTCCCACTAGAGCAGGGTGCTCAGAGCCCCATCCAGCCTGGCC
>WUAM01000066.1:603370-619540 GCA_024336885.1 Actenoides hombroni | reverse complement strand
GCCAAGGTCCCTCTCCATGGGGCTGCTTTCCAGTGGGTCTGTCCCTAACCTGTACTGGTGTATACTGTTGTTCCTCCCCAGGTGCAGGACTCTACACTTGTCCATGTTGAGTTTCATTAGGTTTGCCTTTGCCCAGCTCTCCAGTCTGTCCAGACCTCGCTGGATGGCAGCACCTTGGTATGGAACCAGACAGAGCATATTGAACTTTGCTCTAGATTTCCACTTCAGCCAGTTTTGTCAGCCCAGTGTGTTTCATTCGTGCCGGGGGTGGTGGTGGTGATGTGTGTGATGGTAGCAGGGGAAGGGCTGTAGGGGTGTGTTTTATGAGAAGCTTCTAGAAGCTCCCCCAGCTCCAAAGTTGGACCTGGCTCTGGCCAAGGCTGAGCAGACCAGCCCCTCTGCTATGACATAGAGGATTCTGGCAGAGCAGAGATCATCCCCCTGCAGCCCGTGGTGAGCGGGCCGGCTGGGCCCCTGCAGCCCGGAGAGACCCGCAGTGCAGCAGGTGCCCGCTGGCAGCCCGTGCAGGACTCCGCGCTGGAGGAGGTGGACCCACGCTGGGTGGGTGAGCCATCTCTGGCCTTGGCGCAGCTCTCAAGCCTTTTGTTGTGTTTCTCCTCCCCGTCCCGCCCTGGGGAGAGAGGAGTGAGTGGCTGGCAGCCTGATTTGCCGGCTGGGTGGGTTCAAGCCACAGCACCCAGTTGTGAAGAGTTAACCTGAGCTCAGCGTGGGCTCTTTATGAAAGCAGAGCAGGTCTGATTTGGGTGACATAATACTCTCATGTGCCACTTCTGGAAAGGCTTCTTTTCCCCAGTGGAGAACCTCAGTCAGATGACATTTGTTAATAGCAAAGGAGGCCACAGTAAGCAAACAGTTTCTTGGTTCAGCACATCTTCACCATCAATCCAGTTTTTATGTCAAGAAACAGAATCAATGGATGCACAACAATTTAATAGTTCTGTTAAATATTTTTCAGTTCCAAGGTAGGCACTGCTGTTTACTCAATTGCTTCTCTTCTCTTTTGCCTTTTAAAACATCCCCCCTCTTGTATTACATTAATTCCAGCAGCCCATTCACACTTCTGATCAAACTGCATTCATTCTTGCTCTTCCCATTATTTGAGAACAAGTGAAGCACAGGAGGGTGGAGATAATCTCTTATATTTAATACATTTTAAATTACCTTTCTCCTTTTGCCTCTTATTGTTGTCGTACAAAATTCTGTAAGCAGTGAAAACATTCCCTTCAGCTCTCTAATGTGCAAGTAGAAATTTCAGAGTAGTTACTCTGCAATTACACTTTTTGACCAGAAAGCAATTATATTACTGGGAATAAATAAAGTGTAATTATAATCTCGGTAATATAACCTGGATTCTAATAGCTATTTTAAAAATTAAAATATCAAATGGAAAATAATAAAGGCATCTGTCATATAAATATCATTCCAATTCTGTGAATTGTAGTTCCTTACAAAAAAGCCCCAGCCCTTCTACAGTGTAACTACACTGTATCTTATATAAAACTACCATGTAATTGAAGCCAATGTATTAAACTTGTTTTAATGGCATTACACTTCAATGAGTGTAATGAAAAATCTCATTCTTGCACGGCTGTGAACTGGCACTGTGAAGGGCAGCCCCATCTTGGCCGCTTCCAGCCTGCAAGGTAACATATTTCAGACTTGAGTATAATCATTAGTCCTGATTATGCAGTGACAGGGCTGTAAAAACAGAACATTTGATTAACATGGCAGTCATACGAGTGTGAGCATTTTACAGCATGTTGCTTTTACGCTTGTCCCCTGAAGTAATAAATTATTTCTCAGATTAAATTATTTGCAACAATTTGGGCCTTTCAGCTGCTCTTAGTTAATACTGTGATAACTTGTGTCTTTTCTTAATATACTTGCTAAAACATTCTTTATTTTAGAAAAAGTGGATTCTGTTTTGCCTGTGGTCAGGAATTATGATTGCCTAGATGAATGCAGCAGACAACAGCAATACACATTTTAGACACTAAACAGGCAAACAACTTGGAAAGGCTAGGACCAGAGAGGTGGAAATTTCTTTAAGGGGAATAGCATAACTGTTCTCCAGGTTATAAACCTGTTGACATTTTCATCCTTCATAGAACAGTGACTTCAAGTGTGAAGATCAAGGTACTTAAATTTAATTTTCACAAGGACTTACGCATTCATGTATGTGCAACCTTTTATTCCATAAAACATTACAGAACAATTTCACTCTTTTGTAGACTATTCAAACTGCGTGCAAACTATCAAAACAGGCGCATAACCTTTAGTCTTCATTTTTCTGACTGGTGTGACCTAAACCAACCAGCTAGGAGGACTGACTGTCAGAGTGGCAGCATCTGGCTTTGACCAAGGTGATAGATATGTAGGTGAAAAATTTCAGAGGTAGCAGATGAAAAGTTGTGATGAAATTTCCGTACAATAGTAGTTTGTGAATTCATCGCTATCAGCTCAGGATTCGTGTTTGATTTTTTGGGGAATAATCTGCCATCAGGGCATCTATAAAAATGTATACTTGCTTCAGGAAGTGCTGTTTCATAGAGTTGAACTAAGCTAGTTAAGAATTAGTTTATTGAGACAGAGTTAAGCTCATTTTTCTTCTTGACCAACAATTCTTTAGTCCTTTTAGGGAAGGATTTGCTTCCTCCTTCCTTCCTTCTTTGCTTGTTGTTGAAAAGGCGGAAAGAGACTAACAGTTCAGGAAAGCACTTTGGGCTGTAGAGCCTGAGTATGGAAAAAACACATTCACTGACGAGCTGGGGAAGCCTCCAGACTTGACATCTGCTTACCCTGTAACAAGAATTAGCTTTCTTCACTGGGAAAAAGGTGTTCCAGGGGTGCACCAAGACCTTAGGGATTCCAAAACAGGGATCTGAGTATCTGATGAGGTGATAGTCCTCACGATGTGGTACTTAGCTTGACTCCAGGTTTTGAGACATCTCTTGAGGGTGTGGTGATTCCTCTCAGAGTAGGAGACCCCTGCAGGGAAGACAAGGCTGCTGACGTGCTGGTCTACAGGAGCTTGAAAAAAACCCAAACCCCCAAACTAGAAATTGTGCTGTGCAGTTATTCTATATTAAATTCTATAAATAAGCAGAAGCATAAACTTTAATGAATCTGTGAGCATCTGAATGAAGCTGTGGTCTTTCTAATTGTGCCTTTAATCTGGAGCTGCTTTGCTGAATTCATGAGTAACATTATTCATTTTTGTTGGTGTAACTAGAATTAAAAATTGATGCAAAAGGGTATTTTCTGTCATCTTCATAAAAAGTATAAAGGCATAGAGGAAATGCTGAGTTCTGTGCTGCAAGTGTGTCCTCATTTCATTCTCTCCTCTGTGCAACATACTGTAAACGTTTGCTGCTGCAGATTAAAAGAATGGTTTGAACAGACAAACACTTGTTTAGTAAAAAAGCTGCCCTTCTAGGATCTCTGCAGGTTTTGCCCACTTTGTAGTCGAAATGAACCTCTCTATAGATATGGATATATAAAACGTAGCTGTGTTATGAAGTCACGTTTCCAGGTGATGGTCATACAATTATTCATTTCCTGTAGTATCTACTGGCATCCATTTAAATGTTCTGCACTCGTTTGATACAAAAGTAGGCATCAGAAATCTGGTGTTTCTTTAAGGTTTCCACAATGATACAGTACTAATTAATTCACAGGTTTGGTACAGGATTAGCTGATCTCCAGTTATCGAGCAGTGAAATGGCATCATCCTCACACAGCACTGTCTCTTCAGTATCTAAAAACCTCATGCTTTCAGTGAGTGTCTCGGCACTTTTCACTGTATTTTCTTGCTTTATATAGCACCCTAATTGAAAGATAAGAAGAAAAGGCATTTTGTTAAGGTGACTTTAAGTGATTTGCAGTAGTAAGGAGGTCTGAATTAAGAGTAAATCTGTTTGTGTCCCTCTTAAAATTGGTTCTTTCTCTGTATTTGACAGAACATGAACCAGACCCCAGTTTGGTGGCCATTGTGTTATCACAAGAAGTCAGAGTGCGATGCACAGATAAAATCATCCTCCAATTGTTTTCAGAGAGGCATAACCAGACAGCAATACAAAAACTTCATAATTGAGATGTAACAAATACTCCACGTGATGTCAATGTAGACGTGAATTAAATGCTCTGTAAGGATGAAAAAAATTAGAAGCTGTCAATAAAACTCCTGAGAATCTTGTCACAGTTACTCTCACAGGGATAATGACACATCCCATACCTCCCCTGGTTTCCCCTGCTGCTTTCCTGATACTGTTTCTTTCATTTTCCTCCCACCTTCCTAAACTTTTAGCAGTTGTATTACTAGTAATACAGATAGTACCTCCCTGGTATTGTCTTACGCAGTTTCTTTTGTTTAACCTTTAAAAAAGTTGTGGTGGACACTGGTTTAAAGTTTAAAAAAATCTCTGCCATTCTGTAGGAGCAAAATTCATGGATCATTCTGTCCTATTTGTGATTCTGGTTTACTTATGAATGCTTAGAGAAATTTTAATGAGGTCAATGGATAATCAGTTTGGATTCCAAGCTGAATTGCATACAAAAGACTCTCCAGTTTAAAAGTGAAGTTGCCATGCATGATTACTCTATGCAAGATCCATTGTTCGGGGAGAGATATATTCCAGTTACCCTCTCTTCATTCACTTAATTGAACTCGTTTGCCACAAACGATGTTAACATAAGCCCTGAAGGCAAGAGATCTGCCTACGACAACCTGTGTGGGTTGCTGTAGGGTGGAAATGAATAATGCACTGTACCTACAGCCAGTGGCTGGGATTTGTCACTGAGGCTTCGCGGCACGGCTGCGTTTCATTTCACTAACATTTCTTAGGCAGAAGCAGCACCTTCAATGCCTTTTTTTCCGACAGTGAAGTTTCAGTATGCCTTTCCCAGGACACAGGATATGTTTGTGAAAGTAGCAAGGCATTATTCTGAACAAAACCCCACAGATTTCTCTAGTTTGATGTAACTAGAGCCTAACAACTTTCATGCAAAAAGAAGCTTTTATTCTCCACAAATGCCTCTGAAATTTGATTATAGCAATTAAAAGGGTTTTTTCTTAACATTAACAAGTGTTATGCTATTTCTACTCATCCACTTCATGACGTTCAGGCCTTGGTCAGTTTACATGTCATCTCATGTTAAATGTATGGCCATTTTAGTTTTTATTTTTCAGTTTAGTCCAGTGCCTGGTTCCCCTCACAACACCCTACCGTGCTGGTTTTTACCTCTCCTTGTTTGCCTTTTGTTAGTTTTTGGAGATACTTACTGTTAAAAAGTAAAAAGTACTGCTCAAGGAAAGAATCATATAAGCAAATATACTTTTAAAATTCTGTTCTTTCTGCATCTACCTTTTATTCTTTGATATTCCTTTTCCTGCTAATGCCAACTACTTCGGCACAGGAGGACGTACCCTAGGATCCCCATGAGTGCACGGCTGTTGCACGGGTATCAGGGATTCCCTAATTTCCTCACTCCATTTCAAAAGTGTACTTGTCCTGAAGAATTTGGCTTTTTAACTGATTGAAGTTCATCTGCCAAAATATGTGGTAGTGTAGAGGAATAACAATATAAGAAGATTGGCTTAATAATCTGCTATCAACAAATAACCGTGAGTCTCCCTAGCAATAAGAAATGAAATGACCAGGCTATTTTTAATTTAATTGAAAATCAGTGACAATCTGTTGTGTTCAAATAGTTTACTTCTGTTTCTCATATTAGGTGAAAGATAATGTGCAGCCCATAGAATAAATACAAATTGATTTAAAGGAAAAATCTAAAAGCCATCAGATAAGGAAATGCTTTTAGATAGATGTGTAGTTGTGGGTTTGGTGTAGCAATGGCTGATCTGAGCTCTTTCCATTTTCAATTTTATGAATTCTCTCATCCAATGTGTCTCACTTAAAATTCCATTTAATCTCTTACTGGGCAATTATCATTGAGCTGTTTATAGAGAAATACATAAAACGTATAATAGACATTCCTAACTAGCTACTCAGAAGACTCTGAAGAACTTCTGTTCTGTTTTCTTATCCATTACTTAGGAAAGTATCTCTCATTCTTTAATAAAAAGGCATTCATTAACAGCTAACAGCTACAGGTTATTGCTTTTTAATTCTGAAATAATCTTACAGCAAATGATCATGTATGTTGAAATAAAATTAATATTATAAAATTATTTCCTGTTCTCTATTAATAAAGATCTAGAGCAGCGTATGTGGTTTTCAACACTTCTACTTATTTTTAAAATTAGCATTATAAATTTTTAAATGCACGTTTTACTTTCATTCAGAGGGGTTCATTTTGGAAAACTGCATAAGTGTCCTAGGAGTGTACATCACAGTTACTAACTTTGCGGAGACCTACGTTTTCTTTTTGTAAATGTCATCTCGATTGCAGTCTACACAGAGAACTGATTGAGAAATTTTCTGTGATTGTTCCTGTAACAGAGAAGAACCTCCTAGCAATGATTAAAAATGAGAAGGTATTTCCTTGGTGGCTGTGAATGTGGGGAAAATACCATCTGTCTGTGTAAATAAGTTCAGAATTAGGGAGACTTTCAAGAATGTGCCTGGAGTATAAGAAAGGTTCATTATAAAACTCTTTGGAAGCTATGTTTACTACAACAAACTCTCTTCTTTCAGCTGGCCCCCCTCTTTAGGAGGTGTTATAAGCAGAACAGAGAATTTTAGAGAGGTAGGAAGAATCAGTGAACAAAGATATTTCAATTCCATGATTAGCATTGTGTGCTACCTCGTGAATACAGGATTATCCACGCAGATTCTAAACTCAGTGTAGGAGTACTTGTGCTGTGTCAGTTCCTTTTGCTTGAGTTCTGGCCTACTAGTAAACAGTATCTTTTCACCTGTGACACCTACATAGATGCTGCATTAACATGCATTCGAGATGGTTAGAAACAGAGACAAGGAAGGGGGTCTAAGAATGCTCCATCTAAGAGATGTGCTCTTTGCCTCATGGCTGCTGAAATCAGTAGTTATGACTTGTTGAATTCCATGTTATGTCTACAATAGCCTGTAACTTGTGGCAACAGTTAGGAGCTTGAAGACACCCAAGCTATTAATACAAATGGAATGAGAAAAATAACGTAATGGTACTAGAAATAGGTAATACAGAATTTCTTAATCTGTTCAGTTTTGTCTTTTAAAATCTTAAGCAATTTAGTACATCCCAGTGACAAAGTTGCACAGTTTTGCTTTTGTTTTATTATACAATTTTTATTAGTTATTGTACTGTGTCCATAAACTATACTCCTAGACAGAAGAAGACATAGTAAAACTGTCATATTCAATTGAAATATCACACTGTGGTGTAGACACAACTATAAACGAAAGCAAACCCAAAATGTTCCATATTTGAAAAGGTCAAGTTAGCAAAAGAACAGTTCGGGAACAGATATTATATCAGTGGACCTAATATTGCAATGACTGTCAAAGCAAGAGTTTAATCGGATCAAAAGTTTCAGGAATGAGTCCTATTAACTGAGGAAAGGTACAGATATTTCAGTTATTAAGTTCAACAGCATATGATGTTATGCTGCTCTCTTCTTAGCGGATTGCTTTCCTAGCTGGGTTGAGAAACAATGGAAAAGAAACAAGCTCTTCCTAATTGTCTTGTGACCCACGTTTATTTTGCCGTAAAGGTCCCTTTTCTGCAGTAAGACTCAACCATTATTTTTCTAGTGTAGTTCAGACAGTTTTTGACACCTTTCTGGAATCGGGTAACAAGTGTGGTGAATCACTCCATCCAGAAAACTCTGTAAGTACAAAAGAGCAATTCAAGTAGCCTGCTTTCAAATGAAGACTAGAATTGAAGGACAAGTCTCAGTTTAACATCAATTTATAAAGAGGCCTTTGATTGAATTTTTTTTAAAATGATCCTAGGAAACATCAGAGTTTGTATTTTACTAGAAAAATCACTAAGCCTGACATAAACCTAGTTGGATTTCATGTTTTACAGAAATGTTGCCTGTTCAGTTATTTTTATGTCTTAGTCTGTCTCTTAACTACTTAGTCACAGGTTTTGAAAACAAACTATGACATTACGACTTCCTTCCCATTTCTTTTTCTCTTTCCCCTAAAAACATATAAAGCAAACTACATATAGCTATTTCCAAGCTATTATCTTGTTAAGAGATGAAGTTGTGTTTTAATGTATGTGGGAGGTAAAATAGTGAATGAAGTTTAAAACAAAGGAAAATGAAAACTAAATGAAAGAAAACTGGAATGGAACAGAAGAAATGTTGATCCCTGAGTTATTAAACAACATACAGTTCTTTCCAGAAGCCATAGAAGACTTTCTTCAAACATGGACATTAATACTTCAGGTCTCTGGATTTACAGCACTTTGGGTAGTAGTAACTCAAAATAGTCCAGCCAGTCTGTTTCAAAAATGCTATGTTATGGCTGGACTGGCCTTTAGTGAAGCTGACAAATGGGCATTAGCACGGGATAGGAAAAAGCTAAATGAACTATCTTATCTACAGATGCAGTGAAGCATTGAAACGTAATCTGTACATTTCATTTTGAGTAGACAGGCTTATCTCAGCTCTAGCCTCTAAATTCAATTGGTGCCTGGCAGATTCTCTGTTCTCTTTTGTTCTATATCACCATGTCAAGCCCAGACAAAATAATATTTTAGTGCTAGCTTGCATTAACAGGGGGAAAAAAAAAAAAATCATAGTAAAAATTCCTTTACTTGTTTGCAATCAGTTATTTTTACAAGGCTGGTATTAGCCTTCCTTTTCCTTCAATCACATGCATATGGACAGGACTCACTTTGGAGACTATGGAATAAGAATACAAACTCCAAGGTTTTGGAGCTCAAGTGATCAGCTGTTGGAGCACACTTTTGCTTTAAGAATGTTCCATTGCCTACATATTAAAGATTTTTTTTATACCTAGTTTGTTTTACCCTCATTTATTTAAAAAAGTATGTTTTCTGAGTTTTCATTGCTCATGGAACTTTCCATACATCCGGGCTATTTTAGGTTTGTGAAGGTTTCTGTTAAAAAGCTGGTGAAAAATGGCAAAATATACAAATATGGTGCAATCTAATGTGTCTTTGGTAGCCTGAGAATGACCAAGAGAATGATGGGCTTTCTGTTCTTCAGACTAAGCAAACATAGTTTCATAAAGCTGTTCAAATTGTTTGTTACTTATTGATATCCTACACAGCTATGATGAAATGAGTCAGCTTACGTAGCTGTAATAAAGAAAGAAATTGCTCTGGAGCAGGGACTTCTTTCATACATATATTTAAAAACATCTTTCTATATATCCCAGGCTCCTGAGACAAGAAAGAAGGTTTAGGTCAAGGGAGATTTACACATGGTGGAGGTGGAACAGGTTCAGAAGCACTTAAACAAACTGAACATGGACGTTATTACCCTGGACTTTAGGAAAAATGTCTTCACTGAAAGGGTTGTCAAACCCTGGAACAGGGTCCCCAGGGTAGTGGTGGAGTCCCAGTCGCTGGAGGGACTTAAAAGCCAAGTAGTTGTAGTGCTGAGGGACATGGTTTAGTGGTGACCTGGCAGTTCTGCAGGAGATGGCTGTCATTGTGAGAACAGTCTCAAGCATCTTGGAAAGCTCTCCATGACTGGGACAGATTAATGAAGAACAGAAGAGGGCAAATGCGACTCCTGTCTTCAAGGATGTGAAGAAGTAAAATCTGAGGAGCTACAGGACAGCCAGTCTCACCTAAGTCCCTGGGAATGGGATGGAGAAAATCATCCTGGAAATTATTTCCAAACACATGGAGGACAAAAAGTTGATGGGGACTAGTTAGCATGGATTTACAAAGAGGAAACGTGTGTGAACAGTTCTTTTAGCCATGGACAAATGTGTGTAGAATGCTTCTGACAGGGCTTTGTAGTACAATGAAGATCTCCGCCAATTGCTAGGGATCTTCTGAAGGTCCCACAGGAAACATCCTTTGATTTCTGATAAACACATTGACACCCACAGAGGGAAAACAAGCATCAGAAGAAGTCCGTAATCATTTCCAGGAGCAATTAATCAAGATCTACTGGCATTACAGACCTGTGGTTCCTTCTCACCGGGTTTTCCAAATATTGATAGTATCTCTGACAGATAACATGTCCACAGTCTCTATGTGACCTAGGTACCTTTCCCAAACTCTGAAGCCTCAGTAAAAAACTGAATTTCCTTCCACCTAGTAACCTAAGGCAGCAAACTGCACGACACTTGCAGAAGTGGATTTTTTATCCATCAAGTAACAAATATACTCTTAGGGGTTTTTTCTACTTTTTTTTCTTTCTGTGCATTTCATGAGAATTTTAGCTTTCTCTGTTACTGTTAAATGCTTATGATAGAATGTTATCTTCCTTCCTGTAGCACGGTTTTTTCTATTTCTTCTGGTTTTATTTTATTCCAGTCTTTTTAAAATTATGGTTATTTTGCCCTCATTTAATTTCTCAGTTCCTAACGTGATGGAATGAAGAGACTTGTATAGTGCTTCATATGCCTTTTGTTCATTTAGAATTGCAAATACAATTTCCCAGCCTCCCACAATATGTTCCTGCTGCAGACTTGGGTTTCATGATAGCATTTCATGAAGACATTTGCTGTTGCCTACTGCTTATTTCTTTTTTATGTCTGTTCATCTCTCATTCAGGGAAACCTGAATCATCTTGAAAATGTTTGTGCTTTTTTTTTTTTATTCCTCATAACCAGCATGTGTCTCTTCCCTCTTTTATATTCAATTATTTCTATTTTTACAATGTATTTTATTTATTAGTTTATATACAGATTTTGGTTGTTAGCCAATGAATTTTAGACCATGAAAGCAGCATAGAAGCTATGAAGCCTGAAGAGTTGCATCAGTTTACGTTTGCTTTGTCACTGCACTTCATACACATTAGATCAAAGTCTTAAATTTATATTCTTACTAGCAAAATGAGAAGTTCTCTGTCTCAGTATTAGGAGTCCTATTTTCTTCCTCAATGGCTCTTCTCAGTTATTTTTGTCTTCCGGTAATCTATCACACCCTTCCTTCTCCAGAGAAGTGGTGAAAATGCCTGTATCGTTGATTATATATAGCTTACAGGTCAAAAAGGCAAAAAGAAAAAAAAAGAAAAAAAAACTTGCTTCCTTAGCAGCACTTGATCATGATAGCAATTATTTTTCTCTGCTCCTTGTCCCGCGTACCTGTATCATTATCGGAGTCAGCCATGCTGCCAGATTTGCAGTCTGGTGTGTTTATTTATATACAGACCTTGAAATTACGCAGGTTATATTCTTTGTCAATGCCTTTCAAAGGAGACAGAAAGTTGAGGCACCTGGGTTCTATAATGATAAGGTCGATGGAATCAGCTAGGTAGAAGATGGAATTTAATGTCTGCTTTAGTTAGTGAGAAAAGCTTGGAGGGTGCTGCCTTTCTACTAATCAACCCAGGTAGTCCTTAGCAAATAGGAGGGCAGCAGAGTCGGTGTTAGCGTACGATCTTTTCCAGTCTATAAAAGGGAATAAATCAGAGATTTTGTGAAGCATAATAAGCACACTTTTCTAAGGAAATTGGTCAGAAGTGTCACAAAGCAGATCTCAGGGTCCCTGTGTCTGGCACGTGGGGGGGGGCACCTGACGCTGTACGACCTGTTGTACGTGAGAGATACTGATAAACTGGAGAGTCCAGCAGAGGATCCACAGAATGCACCATGGTTGGAACGCGTGAAGTGTGAGGAGAACCTAACAGACCTGGTTTTGTGGAGCCTGAAGGAGAGAAAGCTATGGGGCAGGAGGTGGGCAAAACTTGCTGTCTTTAAGCCTCTGGTGGATATTACAGGGGAGGTGGAGTTAGACACTTCTGAGAGGTGTACAGCAGAAGGGAGTGAGGCCATGAGATGCATCAAGGAGGAGGAGTATTTTTACCATGAAGATGGCTCAGCACTAGCACATGCTGCCCCAGGAAGCTGTGGGATCTCAGTCCTTGGAGGTCTTCACAGCTCCAGGAGACAAGACCTCAAGTGACCTGTGCTAGCTTTGGAGCTGGCCCTGTTTGGAACAGGAGGTTGGCCTTGGTCCTCCTGCGTCCCTGCCAGCACCTTTTATTAACTAGCATGCTAGATAAGGTCTGCTAGGCATTTCAGAGGAGAAATAATCATCTGCAATAGTTTGTGTGAAAGTGTAAGACTCTAGTATAGGACCTGCTGGGACGGAGTTCAGTCCACCTCGTTCCAGACCCTGGTGTCTTACTATAATGCTGAGGAGTCGTGTTATATTTTAGTTCAGACCTTCACTGTCAAAGTTGCAAACCTTTAATTTTTTTTGCATCTAAATCATTCTCCAGACAATTTCTAAGTGCTCATAGGAAAATATTTCTGTCTGCTAATTTACCAGTACACCAGTGGGAATCTTCATTTTTATACACTTGTGAAAAGATTGTTTACAGAGATGTTACAGTACTACAAGTAGTTAAAAGAACTTTGACCTTCCATATAAAATCAGAAAATCATTTTTTCAGAGCTTTGCAGAAAATTCACAGTGTTTTTAGCTCCCAGATAAGATGAAACTTGATCTGCTCCTTCTACACCACTAGAAAATAATTAGGTATCAGCAGAAAAGCAGTGAACTATAGCTGTATTTCTCAAACAGGAGTGTCATTCATTCCCTTTGCTTCTTATTCTTATTCTTAATAATACATTCAATTAGTTGTTCTTGGATACAGTTCTTTGGATAAAAGTGTAGCTACTTATAGGAAACAGGCACTTTAAAGCAATAGAGACTACAACTCATTACTCTCTCAGGCTTGTCTTCTTTAGAAGACCATAGTCACCTACATTAATTAAATTAGGTCTCTAATATTTCTCAAGTGTTTGTAATCTGTGAGAAAAGAGCCCCCTGATGTCACACTTTCAAGAAACTTTTTGGTTGTTGCTCTTGGTTTGTACAGCTATTGCAGCATTTTAAGATACGTGGCCCACTCTAGTGAGAAATTTGCAGGTTTCTTCTCTTTTATGGCAGTATAGAGGTAAAAGAAAGACAGATAAACTTTTAGGTGGGAAGCCTCAGTTTTGTCATTCTAAATAGATCCAGCCTAATATTATACCGTAAAATCACCCCAAGTATTCAGCTCCTTAGGTTTGATTAATTTCTGTATCTACTTACTTCACTTATTTAAAAAAAAAATAAAAATGGAGTCCAGGGCAACAAGTCAGAATCTCTTATCATGAAGACTCTGTTTTCCCAGGTATAGATGAAAGATTTCATAAAGAAATCACAACTCCTTTTCGTCAAGGTAGCAGAATTTACTTGTGGGTATTACCTTTCCTACTTTAAGGTATATTTTCCTAGGCTAGTCCCTTAGATGATAATTTTACACCATGGTCTGATCACAGAGTCTAGGGTGCACCCTTTTATCATCATTTTTAAAAAATATTTTATACAGCTGAAAAAACCGAAACAAGGTCTAATCATTGGTCTGAGCTTAAAATCAAACATCTAATCTATGTGCTATTGATATGGATGCACTAGGAGTAAACATACCTATGTTGTTGTTATTGCATACTTATGTGATGTCGGTTGTTGAAATTGTGTATCCATGATATTTTTTCCTGAGATCTTTTGGAACAACTAAAGGAAATTAAAATAGAAAGTTGACATATTTGCTAATGAATTTTAAATCACTCAGTGTCTATGCTGTATTAGCAACACTATGGTAAAGAGAATGTGGGAGTTGGTTCCTAGGGGACTGTAAGCATGTACCAGTGTTAATGAATATCAAAAATAATGAAAATTGTTTGTCCAAGCTCTAAATTCTACCTACTCACCAGAGGGGATTTATTTATTCATTTATTTATTTCTTTTAAAGAGCAGGTCTCAAATCCAAGCTGGCAGTTTCCTATTCATGGAAATTTATCACTATATGCCCTATTTTGCAATTTTAACGTCAGCCTTGTTGATGTTCAAGGAAAGGTGATATGAAAACTTGAAACCTAAGGGGTAAAAGACCCCTTCAAGTGTGGGCGGAAAATGCTTTTCATGTCTTGCAAATGGATGAAACTTAATTTGCTCTCATAATTTGTAACATTAATGAAGTTCATGTACTGTTTTCAGTAAAAACTGTTGGAAGGTGACTACTGATATTCCCTTAGCTTCGTAAAAGAATCTCCTGCAGTAAACTAAGCACATCCTCAGGAGAAAAAGGGAATACTGTTTTCAGTAATAATCTGCAGAGAAAGTTTCTCTCGCCTTTCCACGCGTTCTGTAAACTTTCATGTGAAAGCTGAATTTATAATGCAGGGGCTTTTAGCCTTTCTAAGTAGACTTTATGTATGTACCCTTTTGTTTCAGTAAGTGTCATAGCAACCTACTATATTGTTTAAACACATTGGGCAAACCTGATAAAAATTTCCATCTGAGGTCCACAAAATGCCAACACATACACTTGCATACACCATTTCACAGGTTGGGTTTGCTCTGCTCGTAGCTTTTATGACATCTGCTTCCTCTGCGATGGAATACTGCAGTATTTCTTCTGAAAACGTAACAGAACTGTGAAAGACGTTTCCCGGAATATCAATGCTCAATTAACTTCCACAGAGTTGGGTTTTTTAAAGTAATAAAATGCAGCTGGTATTAATATGCCCTGCTCTTCCTCAGGAGCTGAAACTGCACTATTTCAACTATCTTAACCAGATGTCGTTCAAAGAAAAATCTGTCTGTGTTACTCCTCTTGAGGATAACATGTTTTGCTAAATCCATTCCTCCATTTCTTATTTATTTGGGCGTTTTGTTCTGTTGTTTGGTTGGGGGTTTTTGGTTGTTTTATTTGTTTGTTTGGTTTTGGGGGGCGGTGTTGGGGTTTTTTGTTTGTTCTCTTTTATGTTGGTTGGTTGGTTTAGTGCGTGTGGGTTTTATTCACAAGAAGGAGACCCAGATACTCAGGTAGAATTTCAGTTCTTCTGTACTCCACACTTTGCTCTGGACACAGGGATTGAAGGAGAGGTTTTGAATTTCCCTTTTCTTGACTAGATAATGATTCACACTAAAGAGTTTCTCTCTTGATTTTCTGCCAGTTCTGGTGAAAATCACGCAATAAATCAGTAGCTAGCGATAGATTAAATCCATCATGTAATTCGGGCAGCTTCGCTTACATTCTGCCTACCAATCCATCTCCTGCAGAGCTACTTATGCCATTTCAGACTTTCCAGCAGCTTCAAACACACATGGCAGCTTAAAAAATATGCCAGATAAATAATTCATTGTTTCCTCCCTGAACCAGCCCATATGTGATAGTGGTCTGAGGTGCAGGACCGAGAATATTCAGTTTTGTCACAATACCAAGTTTAAGATCTGATATTTTTGCAAGTCATCTGTAAGACCGTATGGAGCCTTAGACCCGCCCTGAAATTGTAAATAGCTAACTTATCAGGGAGGTATAAACTGTTCACCTTTTATTCTGGAAAATAGTGAGCTATAAGAGCTCTTCATCTGTAAGTTTGATTTTTCAGACATTCTCATCACTAAAGCATTGCCTAAGCAGTCTTTGCTACAGCATGTGTGGCATATGCAGATAGCATAATGTCTAGTTATAGTTTATGAGTTTGCTTGGCATAGCTAAAAATGATCTGGAAACTTAATAACTCATCCGGCCAAAAAGGATCTGATCAAGTCTTGAAGTGTGTGTCACTCTGACAAAAACCCCTCACACTCAGGAAGTCATCGTCTTCTATTAGATGGCCTTTGAATGTTACCTTTGTTTTAGTAGTAATACTCATTTCTCTGGAATAAGGGAAACAGTTTCTTAGGTCTAAATATGTTCAACCATAACTAGATCCTCTTTAGTACTGCCTTACAAGACTGCATCAAATGGAGAACCAGATTCCACTGTCGTTACACATCCAGCACACGGAAGACTGGTGGAACCTCTGTTCATTGACATGTGGGCATAGGTAAGGTCAGTGGTCAGTAGCAAGGCCACTACCACAGCATATATGGATTTACCCCAAGTCCTTTTTTCTTCCAGAATTCCATTTTTTCTCAGATTACTACAATTCTGATGCAGTATAGATTTGATCTACTTTTCAAAACCATGTCAAGAAAGTTAACTAAGCCACAGTCTAGAAGTGACTACAATTTTTTTCAATCTTTTTCCGT
>WUAM01000066.1:592044-603270 GCA_024336885.1 Actenoides hombroni | reverse complement strand
CTTTTCAAAACCATGTCAAGAAAGTTAACTAAGCCACAGTCTAGAAGTGACTACAATTTTTTTCAATCTTTTTCCGTCTTGTGTGAAGTTCTTCATCTTTTTTTTTTTGTGATGAAGGATTGTTTAAATTAAATTTTGTATTTTGATTTTGATATACTTCCTGATGCCACTTCAGGATAAATTAATAGCTGATATGGCAAAAAGTAAACTATCCAAACTGTGAGCATAAAACTTTTACGTACTCTCATATTTCACTTCAAAACAATTAAAGATAAATTGGCATGATTTATTTAGACTACCATAAATTCAATTGTAGTATTAATACACTCCCAAAATTGTCCTCTATTTGCATTGCTTATGCAGAATCCATTCAATCTTCATTTCTTCCAACTATAATTAAGGATGCTTCAAGATGTAATTATATTGTACCATCAATTTTAACAGGACTGTAGGCTTAAAATGGAACCCAGTTTTATTAACAGCAAAAATTCCCAGTTTGTTTTCAAGCTTTTATCTTATTTTGAGATGTATCAGAAAGATTATTATCACATAAACCAAGTTTTAACAGAAAGGTTATATTATAGAATAAAAGAAATATAGGACACTTCCTCAATAATAATGCCTTGTGCTTCATATTTCAATCTGATTTAATTTTCTGCAGATACTACAGAAGCTTGAGTGAAATGGTAAATTCAGTAAAGTTAAGATTAATATCACTGTCAGTTGTGTACTGCCTTAAAAATTCCTTAGGAGCATTGCATGCACCCATTTGCATCGGGAAGTCAGGTAGATATGGGCTACACTCAGAAAAACAACCATTAAATGCAAACTGAAAGAGGTGTTCTCTTCAATAAGAAAGAACAGAAAAATAAGTCAGTGGTTCCTGTGTCCAGTAAAGTCACGTTCCCTCCCGTTGGCTCTTTGTTTGTACACATACAGACAGTTTCATGTATGACACACTCAGTTTGCAGTGACATAAGATTGTTTTCTCTTTTCACTTTCTCCTAAAGAATACTGAACTTGCTTATTATTTGCTTTCCTACCCCGTGTCTGAAATACGCGTTCTCAGCACAACCCTTCAGGCCCAGGGAGGCAGCGATGTCAGCTCCTGCAAGAAGCCATTTTCAGAAACCATTGCACAGCCAATGAAATGGAAGTAAAACATCTTCTGGAAAACTGTACGATTCTACATCGGTGCAGTAAATGAGGAGGGCATGAAGAGCAGTTCTCGGCTGGACTCAGACTCACTGTAAAATTATATGTTTCTGGGTTGAATGGGGAGGCGAGGTAGAGAAAATCTTTTGACACCTAAGTTTAAATAAATCATGTGTTTCTGACAACTGATTTTTGCAGAAGGCAATGTTAACTTTGAGGTTGGGCTGTCATTAACCACATTGTGTGCTGGTTTTTTTTCTAACTACCTTTTGCAGAGCAGAAAAAAGATTCTTTTTGAGTCCTAGGTCAATTTAGGACCCTTCCCCTCTTCAAATCTTATATGAGAATAAAAATAAAACACTTTAAGTAATAGGAGAAAAAAGCTTCCTGCCACTTTCTATTTTCACTGTCTCATACATTCTTCTCCATCAAACAAAAAAAATAAACAAGGAAGTCTAGTTTTCCTCCTTTATATCATTTCAATTTCCTTGCATCAAAATGTATAATGAGGAAAAAGAGCTATGGGAAAAATAATTACATAAAGTTCAAGCCATTGTGATGTTTTCTAGGTTTGTGAACTGCTGCTCCAGGTGGCTGGGGACAGTCTCAGGTACTCATCTGAGAATGGCCATGTGTGCTTTAAGAAACTGGCAATGTCTTTGAAAACCACAAGAGAAAAAGGCATCTTGATGTTGCATTCCTGAGCATGAACTTAGCAAGGTGGATATTTAGGAGGTCACGTTACGGTCTCATTTCTGCAGGCATTGACGAAGAATTCCTGTGTTAACGACTCTGCGCATTCGAAACAGGACGCTGTGTTATACAGAGCAGACAGGTAGGGGTTTGGGGATGTGGAACTGAGGAGACAGCTGCAGGTGAACATGAGGCTAGATGCTCACCAAGATATTAGACAGGTGAATAAATACAGTGTGGAAAAGTGAAACAAGCTTTGGGAGGGGCTAAGAGGAGCTTTCCAGGAAGGATCTTTGTCGACAAATATAACCTGATAGAAACCTGTTCTGTCCCAAGTTTGATGAAGTGCAAACTATATGTAAAATGAGCTCTGGTTAGCTTTGGAATGTGTTGCAGTAGCTGTTCCTTACATCTTGGCTTCTACAAACGTAAATACTATGATTATTAAAAAGATGGAGTAGTTATTCTGTCAGGCAGGTTAGGCATAATTGCTGCTACGTTGCTCACAATTCCAGTATTGTTCTTCCTTGCACGTAATCCAATGAAAAGAATAATAATAATAAAAAAAATAATTAAGAAGTAAGCTGGGGCAAAATTGTCTCTTGTCCTTGCTTTTTACAGAAGGATTTCTGCCCCAGTTAAACAACTGGAGACAGTGGAAGCTGAAGGAGGAAAAGTACATTTAGGGTTTGTAGCTGAACATGATATAACACAGCTCCTTTGGTGAAAATCTAAATGACAGAAGTGAATAATGATGACCTGATATTTCTATCATAAGCAGCAAATTGATAAGAACTTTGTAAAAAAATGGGTCGTCCTTTATGCATTGGAAAAGAACTGCAGGGATCAGATTTGCATGCATTTATTTTGCAGTTAACCTATATAGGGAGGTTGGCACATTGCACGCAATCCTGACTGATGTAGGGACTGTAGTGTCACTTACAGTGTACAAATAAAACAGCCTGCTCTTTAACTCAAGGATCATGTCCCGAATGCAAAAGGAGACCTTTGTATCAAAAACAAAGCTCAAATCATCAGCTGGTGTAAATCAGCTTATGCTTCCTATCCCCAGCATCAATAAAGTTGGCTGACTTTTATCAAATGAATATTCAGACCACTGATGCCAGCAGACCTGTAAAAAGAGGACTTGGAAAAAACCCTATGATTCCTCACAGGTACTGTTCTAATTTCTAAACCTGCTAAAAATAATTACAGAATTCTAAATCAAATCGGGGTGGCAGAGACTTCAGGAGGATCTCTCTAGTCCAACATCCTGTTCCAGCTCCAGAACTAGCACAAGTCACTTGGGGCCTTGTCCTCTGGAGATGTGAAGACCTCCATGGACTGAGATCCCACATGTCAGCATGAATTAAGAAGAATCTTGTGTCCAGAAAACTTTTCTTCGTTCCATATAAGCTCCCTCAAACATCACAAACATCACAAATATCACCTGGCTTAGGTAGGCTGCTCAATTCAATTGTTTCTGAAAAAATGCTGATTTAGTACACATATAAAAAAAGGAATTAAAAATACAGCATTTGGCCTAGAAAGTGTGCATATATGCATTTTGTGAATGTGTTTAACATTCAGCAAATAAATTCTATTCTTTGACAGATCAATATTTGAATTCCTGTGGAATGAAGAGAGGTGCAGGTCAGGGTTTTTTTGTGTGCTTTTTTTTTTTTTTTTTAATATTTTTTCTACATGCTAAACACAAAAACATAGATAATTCATGAAGTTTTCTTGTTGAAAGACCAAGTACAACAGACTTTGACAAAGGGAACAGATGTCAGCATGATATTCAGCAAACATGTACTGAGGGCCATGTTTTGAATCCCAGTTTTATCTTAAGCACCAGGTCTCAAATTAACAGGACTGTTAATTTTTAATGCACTGCATCAGTCAAAGTATCATTTCCTCATTGAAGAGAACAGCAAAAATATTCTAGCTCCTTCAAAGTGTACTTTGGGAAGTCAGATAACACTTCTTTTTCCTTCTTGCTGTACAGAAAGGAAAAATATTACATGCTGGTGTTCCATGAATGTATTAGATATTGTATATTAGCCATATACAGTCTATGTTAGTCTTGTTCTGAGGCTCTGCCTGGCAAGCTGCATTCCTGAGCAGGCCATTTAGATGCCCGAGTTTTAGAAGTTTAAAAGTTTAAACTATTGAACAAAATTTTTTCTGAACTGTTTAAGAAAATAGCAGAAAAAAATCTGTTGGACTCCTTCCTTATAGCTGGACCTCTCTTTTGACCTTTATGAAAAGCGACCTTCATGCTCTTTACCAGACCAACCACTTCCAGCCACAAGTCATAGTTGAAAAGTTTATCCTCTAATGAGCCCCCCCAACCACAAGTGAGAGTTCACTGGCACTGGTGAGATCTGAGAATTTAACTGGGGTTTGCAGAAATTTTCACAACCCTTACTAGAACAGATCTCAGATAAACGAACTGGTTTTTTCTTGAGACTGTCTTCTAGTAAAAAAAAACTGTTAAAACCCAGAGGAGCAAACATACATTCTGTCGATAATAAGCTGGAATTTCCCACAGAACAACCAAAGTAACTGGTCCTAGTTTTGCATGCCTCCATACTGAGGAGCTCTATACAGTGCATCTTCTGAAGCACCACAGCTCTTTAAGAAAATCAATGTATAAGGTAGACACTGGCTCCAGTGAAGTAAGATCATCAAATGGCTTATAATGCTTACTCCAGTATGAATGTCAAGAACTCAGCTGAGGCTGTTTCTGAATGTTGGAGCCTTCTGTTGCTTAGTAGTTTTAAAGTACCAAACCAGCCACAGTTTTGCACGGTCAGAACCAAATTACATCAACAGTCCTTCAGCCAGCTGTAACTGTTTGCAACCTGACAGGTATTCCTATGAAGAAAGAATTATTTGTGTTTACTTTTTGTTCTGTTTGCTTTCTAAGAAAACTTCAGGAGAATTTTTTTGTCTGTTTTAATATAATACATAAGCTTTCATTTGAAAGAAAATTCTCATTCAGATTTATAGTTTGCTAGCTCTGCTTTTTTTGATACCTATATTTGTCTGGAATACACATGAGTAACTGTGTTTTTCTCTTTAAGATGCTAATTTAGAAAGTGGTTTTGTGCAACTGGATTGGTCTCACATGGCAAGAACGTATGTCATGAAAAAGTATAACAATATGTTGAAGAACAGCTTTATAATTACACTTGATTATTGCTAAATCTAGCCTCTAAATCACATCCGTGGTAAACCCCAGTGCTCTAAATTAATTCTTATTTTGGTTAGGGTGTCCAAAAAGAAGGCATCTTTCCAGGAAAACTCTGGAAAAGAGTAGAAAAAATGCAAGAAAGGGGAGCAGGAAAGAAAAGAAGACCCCAATTTCTATTCCATGAAGCCCCAGTGTCTGCTGCTTTGCTGTACCTCACTGTCTATCTCAGCCCTGCTCGTAACATTGCCTTCCAAATCCATACTGACTGGAAGCTGGGTATCTTGCCATCACACTTGCAATGCACTTGGTTGCTAACGTAACGTTTAATTTTATCTGCACTGCTAAGAAGCCTTAAGCTGTCTCTAGGACTGTTAGGGATGGGTTTAATCCCCATTGAGTCCAATAGCTTTAAGCACTATCCTTCATTGTAAAACCTGAGAGATATTTCTGTCAAAAAAGAAAGGCAGCAGAGTAATTTGTATGCACTGAACCCAGAGGTTTTATGGATTTTTTTTTTGTTTGGTTGGTTGTTTTTGGTTTAGTTTGGGGGGATTTTTATGTTTTCAGGTTTGTTTTCTTTTTCCAGCTAATTAGGTAAAAGAAGAATACTTGAAGGGGAAAACCCTTCAACATATTCTTCAAAAGGAATTTTATCACAGAATAACATAGCTTAGCTGCTTTTAAAACTTCATCGTGTTGAGCTCTCTGAAAGTAGTCCATAGTCTGAGAAGAAAAACACAAATACCTGCATATTTTTCCAATTTACACTTGTATGCTTTATACAAAAATGTATCTAAAGCTTCTGAAAGATCAGAAAAACGACATCAAAGTGGCATTTCCATGCAAATCATAAAAAAAGATAACAGTCTCAGTAGAAATAGATCAAATTACTGTGTTTCAATAAATAAAGTCAATGATTTGTATCAGCTGAAGACAAGGTCAATTTTGTTGTGTTCATGGAGGTTAAGAAAACAATAATTCAGTAACATTCTCTGGAAAGTTGTGCTAATAATAGCGTTGCCAGTCTATATATTGTTCCTCTGTTATGCCATCTTCTATATTTGTTTCAGTCTCTGCTATATGAAAGAAACTAGGTAATTGCAAAACCTTATCAATTCTTCTAAGTATTGACGTGCTTTACTGTAGTCCTTTTCACCTTCCCATCACCTGCTATGATAGATGCCAAGCTGCTCCTATTGCCCATCTGTGTTCAGCCTTAATAAAATGTCAGCTCTGACAGCAAAGTGAGTGGGTTTAAAGACAAACTTCCAAGCCAAAACTTATTCTTCAGCTTTAAGTGTACCTACATATTATAATGCTTAGATGAGATTATAGTACTGAGATGATATCTTACATGCAGTAAGATAGGAAATGATCAGTTTTCCTTATTTTGCAGGCAAATATTTGTATTAGCTACTGTACATTTATAAATGAGCAGCTGAGAATGATCAAAGTGGTCCATATGGATGACCAGATCCAGCTATCAGCTACATCAGAGCAGCTTCTCTGCAGCACATGGAATTAGCTGAGATTTACACAAGTATAACAGAATCAATTAACTTAGACCCCAGTTTTCAGATAGCTAATTGAAGAAATATATGCAGCAATAAAAAATGTTAATTATTGTGGAATAATGTACTGCAGAGAAATAGTTTTTTCTTTCATTCATTATTTTTATTTCCACAGAGATCATTCCCTGGACTTTCTTTACCTTAATTACAGATTTTCAAGGCTGGTGCAATCAGTTTTTAGAAGTTATGTTTATCTATTCTACTCGTATGTGGCATGCTCTTGCACTTGGTAGATGGAAAATGAAGGAACTCTTTTTTCACTGATACGCTCCTTCCTGTCAGAGAATGTTCTTACAGCGGGGATTGGTTTTCTTTGCTCTTTAAGGTATATGGTTTCTATAGAAAAACAGATAATAATAATAAAAATACAGAAGAAAGAAAAGTCTGTAGGAAATTCCTTATGAATGGGACTATTTTTTCTCTGTTTTGAGTCATATATTGTAGCTAAATCATATAATACCTTCTAAGACACAGTGAGACATTAAATAAATAAGGTTAAAAGGATAATGTCAGGTTATTTGTTTTCTTTAAAAAAGAAAGAAAAAGAAAGAAAGAAAAAAATATTTTATTTCCCCTGCCATGCATCAGTATGTGAGACTGTCTTTGGTTTTATAAGGAAATTAGTTCAGATTAGGTGGAAATTCTTCAAGTTTGCATTTAAATGGGAAAGTAAACAATATATACACTAATGCAGTAACAAAAATAATTATGTGTATTGTAAGAATTTTGTGTAAAAGATAAATGATGACAAATTCCAGGAGAACTGTAATTTAGTAGAAGTCAGGGATTGAAATAAGTGGTACACGAGACAGAGCTCTCAGGGGAGAGTGTAACTAACCAGGATTTTAATTCCTGAAGAGAGTGTTCGACATAGCTTGCAGCTCTTAATTCTTGTATCTAGCCCCACATCATTCCTTAACATTTATAATAAACATGTATTCCAAAAAAGGCAGTCTGCATCAAGCTGTCATTTTCCCTCTCAACATGCTTTATAACTCAAGGTACCTGACAGTTTGATCTGATATGCCATACTTTACTCTCTCCATGAGTGCTATATTTCAAAAAGCTTTATTTTGGGCATCTTAGCTATGGTAACCACAGTTTTTAGAAAGTGAATAATTCACAGAAGTTATGAAATTATTCAGGCTTGCCTATTCCCCAGGCACATCCTGTGAACAATGTGGATCCTTCACTTTCTTTTGGTTGGTAGAACTGAAGTTACTGCTTATTTGGAGTGTATTCAAAAGACTATCCTTTATTAAAAGAAAAAAGAGTAATTAATAAAACAAGCAGAGAAGGTGCACTACTTAATTTAAGAACTTACCTCGGGAATATAATATGAGCTACTGTGAAGGCTGCTAAACTCACTCCCCTGGTCAGGTACCATGTTCCATGCTTTCTTCTTCCAACCTTCTCTCTTCCATTTCTCTGCCAGTGATTCCAGCACATCCTAATGCTGTGTTACTTCTCTGCAACTGCTTCTGTCTATATTATTATTACTGGATGGCATCACATAGAACTCTGTCAGCACCAAGAAGATTAGGCTGTTTCATTCCTCTTTTCAGTCAGAAGCATGGAGCCACTGAGATTTAAGAGCTCACTTCCCAATTCTTTTTGATCAAATGGATAGTTTCTGATGAATTTTTATCAGAATATAAGCAGCACAATATGACTTGGAAAATAAGGTTCGTTCTATATCATCTTTATACCATTGCCTGTTTGATACACTCTTAAGGCTGAAGGGTGATTATTAATAATTCCAGTTCTAGTGTGTCCTGGACAGATACTTGCTTCTGTGAAGATGTTGTGTCTTTCTCTGCCTATGAAATTAATTTCCTCGGTAACCATGAACAGAGATACAAGTCAGTCATCTTCAGGGTATGAAAGTGACTGAAATTTTACAGACTAAAACCAAACTTATAGCTGCTTGTTTATCTAAAGATACTCATTAATACCTGTAAAAGATGATAGAGAACAAAACAGGTGTTTGAACTTGATAACTAGCTAGATAGATGAACTAGATAACTAACTTTCTTCTGTTAAAAAGTGTTATTTGAAGTTGCAATGGATTATTTCATCTGCTAATGAGAGGAGCTTTATTTGACTCCTTTAACTCCTGGGTAATACTTTAAGAAGGTTATTAATGCAAGAGCCCAGAACATTCTAAAATCTACAATAGACCTCAGAGCAGCAGTTCCCCATGGCCTTGTCTTTGCCAAGCCTCTTCTGAGCCTGCCTTCCCCGCTTGGTCTGCTTTGGAAGCTGTAGCAAGGACAAAGCATTGCAGGGCCTAAGAAGGAAATGGCTTTAGGGCTCTACAGCTCCTGGGGACCAGCAGGAATCAACAGAGGGATTGACAGAGCCCATCAAATCAAATACCACCTTTTGTTGCTACGGCTGCCCTCGGGCACAGGCAGCCTTCTCTTTAAGGTCAGGAAATTTGTTCACCCCTAATGATTGTATCTTACACAGCACACAGATTGTAGGGGAAAGAAGAGTTGCATGATATGAGACTGACTTCCTCTGTCTGGAGTATCAGGTTATTCTGATTGCTCTGGGTAATTGTATCCAAAACACAAAGGAGTACCTATAAAAAAGAAAGGAAAATAAATCCCTTTCAGTCAAAAGTCACAAGGCAATTCAGTTGCTGTGAAAAGCCTCCCTCATATAAATCTTCATAATTTTTCCAATTGTGTTTGCTACGTTTTGAATGAGACTGGAACATCCAGGTGGAATATCAAACATTTTTAACTGTATTTAATGCTTTAAAGATGCTGAGAGGCATAGGATGGCAGTCATTAAATTGTGATGCTTCTCTGCACAATAAAAATAATCTAATAAAAGCCCAAAGTATTAGAAGCCATTAGCTGAGTGAGATGCATAGTAAAATGGTTATTCATCTTGAGTGGTTGTCACCTGTATGTGACCTGTTAGCTGCTATACCACCCCAAGACATGGATTCTTGTTCCAGGCAGAAATGGGCTTTAGTTCTCTTGTGCTGCCTTCACCATTTGGCTCTTTGGGGCTGTGAGAAGGAATTTGAGGTGCAGAAGTTAAGTTTCAGCACTCTGAAATGGATGTAACTTCACAGTTTTTAGGACTCTTTCTTTGAAAGTCAGGAGAGTGAGTTGCTCTGAGGAAATCAGCTCTAGTTAAATCCTCTGCCAGCAGCAGCACTGCAATATTGTGTATGGCTTTTGCAGTTAAGAAGATTGCAGCACTGATGGAAGATAATATGATTATCTTAGTTACATATTTCTTAGCAATAGTGAAGCCAGAAAGAAATGACAGGAGAAAACTGGATAATAAATGTAAATAATGGAAGAGTCTTAAATATAAGGCATTCTTTAGATCAAATATTAATAATCACAAGTCTCCAACAATGAGTAAATGTGCCTGTTATTAAGTCCATTTTCTAAATGAAGCTTCTTATATTCGAGGATGCAGTTCACATTCTTCGGCTTTGATCAAACTTATCTCTTAGCAATTAAATTAACAGTGTCCTACTTTTTTGATTCTAAGTACTCCGAAAATTTTTATATTACAAAGAGGCTTGTTGACATCATAGCTCATGGGATTGTTTGTCTTACTCAATTAGAGTAAAAGAGGGTAGTCCTATCAGAATGACAGAGGATTATTCTTTCTCCCCAGGAGTGCACTGAATGTACATTCATCATGCCATTATCATTAGATTTGGAGTATACTTTTCAAAAGTATGTTTTTTAGTATTACATTACAGTTACATCAAGCAATTCCGGATCGTTTCCAAGTATACAGACTGAGCTATTTCGAACTAATGTATCATGTTACATCATCTTCCACAACCCAATGCTTTACTTTCCTGTCTTCTAGAAACTGTTTCTGTATATGAGCTAGAATATTAAAATGCTGAAGGTTGACAAACTGCACAGGATTTTTTTCAAGGAAATATTTGCTGCTATTTATACTGTCTCAGGTCTGTCTGGATTGTGGGGTTAGGGGTAGGAAGATTTCTCTTAGCCTAAGCTGTAGTACTGTTAAAACACTGTTATAACCTGGGGGTCCTGGTGGGCAGCAGGATGACCATGAGCCAGCAATGAGCCCCTGTGGCCAGGAAGGCCAGTGGCATCCTGGGGGGGATCAGAAGGGCTGTGGTTAGTAGGTCGAGGGAGGTTCTCCTGCCCCTCTACTCTGCCCTGGTGAGGCCACATCTGGAACATTGTGTCCAGTTCTGGCCCCTCAGTTCAAGAAGGACAGGAAACTGCTTGAGAGAGTCCAGGGCAGAGCCACGAAGATGATGAAGGGAGTGGAGCATCTCCCTCATGATGAAAGGCTGAGAGAGCTGGGGCTCTTTAGCTCGGAGAAGAGGAGTCTGAGGAGTGACCTCATTAATGGTTATCAATATGTAAAGGGCGAGTGTCAGGAGGATGGAGCCAGGCTCTGCTCTGTGACATCCAATGATAGGACAAGGGGCAACGGGTGCAAGATGGAAAATAGGAGGTTCCATGTAAACATAAAGAGAAACTTGTTCACTGTGAGGGTACCAGAGCACTGGAACAGGCTGCCCAGGGAGGTTGTGGAGTCTCCTTCTCTGGAGAGATTCCAAACCCACCTGGATCTGTTCCTGTG
>WUAM01000066.1:580410-591944 GCA_024336885.1 Actenoides hombroni | reverse complement strand
TGGAACAGGCTGCCCAGGGAGGTTGTGGAGTCTCCTTCTCTGGAGAGATTCCAAACCCACCTGGATCTGTTCCTGTGTGACCTGCTCTAGGTGATCCTGCTCTGGCAGGGGACTTGGACTAGATGATCTTTCAAGGTCCCTCCCAACCCTGAATATTCTGTGATTCCATGAAAGCCCTAATAGGACAAAAAGCAAAGGACCAACCCATAAACATCAGACTGAAGGAAAATACAGAAGGTAGAATTTAAATGGAAAAAAAATAATTGTAGTTTTACTTCTTTCATACAACCAATGACTAGATACTGTGGGAAAATATATGGGTTTGGAACATAAACACAGTCTATTTATTTTCTTAATGCTGTGTTATTACTCCATTATTAGTCTATTCCCTCATGATGACATTCAAGGTCTTACTAGTGAAGGTCAGGTCGTTGTCCTGAACAACCAGAGCATGTTTCTTTTGGAACCATACTAGGCTGATTACATTGATTCATTGCCTAAGGGTTGCTCTTGATTTTAAAGATCACCGACCTGATCTTTAGTAGCTGAGGCTGAGAATGAAGAGGGATGAAATAGCAGTGTCTTTAAGAGATTGCAATTACTCAAGGATTGGGACCAGCTTACCTTTCCTTCACAAAGCATAAAACTGCTTTTCATTAGGAATTAAGAAACAGTAGAACCTGGAAGCATCTTAATTTTTGTTATTCATACTTCTGCTACTTTGCTTAAGAAAAAGTTGCCATTTTGAGAAACATGCCTATTAATGCTTATCTGGAGGTTCAGATGAATTTAACAGCACTTGTAGCAGAATGAAATTTAAGTGATTCAATGCAGAGACAATATTATTTTTCAAAAGCATGAGAAAAAAGAAGAGAAAAATAGACGTTTAGAGTAACAGCCATCTCTCATTGTGCCTTTGCAAAAACTCTTCCCTAAAACCCCCAAGTACCATTTTAACAAACTGTTAGATGTAATGCAGTATAAAAAAGCAATGTGTTAAGTATAGCAGAAATCTTGACATTTCTCATATGAAAATAATTAGCATGGAAACACTTCTAATACCAGAGAGAAGCTAATTGCTTCCCAGTGGTAAATGTCAACTGTAGTCAGATAGTAGGAGGTCACAGAAGAGGAAAAGCACAAGGCTGAGAGCAGTCGATTCCCAGCCTCTGTCCTTTCTGTGTCAATCTTTGCATGTGCCCACAGATCAGGTCGGTAATTATACAGCTGTTAGGAGAAATATATTGGGGTTTTTTCCCTTCTATTTCTTCTCAAGATGTTTTTCCATTGGGATAATTTGCTGTAATACAAGGAGGCACATAAACTCACTTTTGTTATGCATTGAGATAAGCTTTGAAGGCTTTTTTTTTAAACAATCCTTGCCTTCACTGTTTCAGACATGGGGCTGTTACAAGAAGCTCCTTCACTTGCCAGTCAGGGCTCTTGGGAAGTTTCATCGTGCTTGCCTTTGTGGTCTAAACAGCGTCTGAAATGCAGCCCTTTCACTAAATACTAAAAAATGGGAGCTACCTAAGTGTTCCCTACGAGCTTCTTTTAATAAAAACCAGCTATTGATTTCAGACACCTCAGCTAAATTGAAGAGGAACGGGAGCACAGAGAGCATGTGTGAGGCCACAGTGTACATGTGTGTCTGTTCCAGAATTTGAAGTGTGGATTTAACTCTTATGTTGAAAAATATTATTTACTTTAAACTACCTAAACTGATTCCTAGCTTCAAAAAGATTAACAATTGATACCACACTACAACTTTATTTCCAAAGCCTACAGTCGATTCAGGAGTCTTATGAACCTTGGGGCCTAAGTTACTCTTGCCCTTGTCAGTGTACTATTGTAAGAAAATAAGTTCTGCTCCTCAAGACAGATTACACCGTTGCAGGAATATAATATAGTTATTGTCTATTGTGATGTTCATAATCAAAGAAGTGTTCATTACCTTTTTGTTGTTGTTGAATAGATAATTTGTTTTTAAGCAATTCTATGCTATTTGCAGAGCAGTCTGTGCTTTAATATCAGGTTATAATATCCTTATCCCTCTGAATTGTATCTTACTTCATACTGACATCATTGGATCCTCTTTAATTTGATATACCTTTCATTATCAAAAAGATGGTGTTTTCATTGACCCTGGCCTATTGATGCGTGATCTTTAAAAAAGCTAAAGTCTTAACAGAAGAAAATACAATTTTGTTGATTTGTAGCTTCTTTTACTACACTGTTTGAACAATGTGTCTTGTAAAAGGCGTTATTTGGTAAAATCTAGCAAAATAAGAACTGTTACTAGAGTGCCATGTAAGTTTACTTCTCCAAGCATATCAAAAGTAAGGTGAGTTTCAGCTGACTGGTTGTCTCCACATCGGTGAAGCTGCGGGTCTGTGATCTGAGTACACCTGGAGAATGTCCTCTTTCTGTAATGCTATAATCTTTTACAACTGTTCATACACCTGGTTCCAAGATTAGCACATATTCATTAACATATGAGAATGTGCTAGTTTATGCACTAACATAAGTGTGAAAGTGGTTGTCAAGCGATACAAAATTACCTGAGCAAGAGTTGACAGTTTTAAATGTATTTTGCCATTCTTTCTGCCCTTCCTATGTCACCTTTGTCCATTTCAGCTTTTTTGGGTGTGTTTATTTTTGTTTTGTTTGGGTTTTTTTATTTGTTTTTGGTGGGGTTTTTTGTTGTGGTGGGTTGGTTGGTTTGGGTTTTTTGGTGCTTGCTTTTTTTTCCCCCAGGAGTGTCTGAACAATTTCAAAAACCTTTTATTTTCTGTGATTTAATTTCTTCTTTTCTCTTTTTAAAAATAGAATAATCTACATTAATTCATTCCTTTAAGACCTTGTTACAAAGAGACAGATTCAATACCAAAAAAAAAAAAGAAGCAGCAATGACTGAATTATTTCAGTTGCAAATTAGCAGGAGAAATTAAATTTCACACTGTAATTCAGCCACAAATGCAATACTTGGTTTTGCATATGCTAAAATCCTTATTAGCATTTAGGAAGAAAGAAAGAGATGTTTTGAATTTTGAGCAACATACATTTTTTGGAATACATTTTAAAAATCTTGATCAATGCTAGAATTGCATTGAGGATTTGAAAACAGTTAATGGGAAACAAAGAGCACAAGTTACTCAGTATTTACTTGTTATTTGTAAAATGAAGAAAGAAGCTGTATGCACCCTAAAGTAGATGGGTGTTACAAACAGACATGTTTTGACAAATTAGCATATATATTTATTTAATAGTTAGTTATTAATGAAACATTTTTTTCATTTCTTCATGAATTAGATAGGGGACCTCAGAAGGTATCTAGTCCAATCTCCTGCTCAGTAGTGGTTTCAGGATTAAAAAAAAAATATTAAAAAAAATTGTTCAGCCATGATTTCTGGGGTCATTGGCTCCTGTGAGGACTAGGCACTCATAAACACAATCTTCCTCCTGCTGAATTAATCCCTTATTACTGTGAAGTGATATCTAAATTTTAGAATTTCTGTTCAGTTCCACTGCCTTTCAAGGCACATGATAATATGGCAGAAAGAGTAACCAGTAGTGTTATTTAAAACATGGATTTTCTCCAGGAGACAGGAAGTCACCCAATTTAATTAACAGCTAAAGTTTGGGTTTAGTGTACTGAAGTAACTTGCAGAAACTTTACTATCTAGTCCTTCCCCTTCCCCCTGTCTGTAGGAGTTGCTGTCTTTCACAGTCTGGAATGAATAAGAATAAACATCATGGCATGTTTTCTTTAGATAGCTATTACCACCCAAGGACACATTTTCATAGTAATTTAATGATTACATCTTTAAAATTACAGATTCGTGTATAAAAAATTAAAATAAAATGTGCTTCCAAAACTCAGTATGAGTTTTCTTATATTAATATCATGTCTCTAGTCTCCAAAAAGAACATTTGTGATCATAACATCAAGATTTCCCTTAAGACTTCATATAATGCCATTTTATATGATACCTTTGAAACTACAAAAGGAGATTATTTCAGGTTCAAACTGCACTTTAATGTGTTACCACCATCTCAATTATCCTGCAAATACCATTTTTTTCCATAATAAATACATTATACTCAAAAGCTGTGCTTGCAGAGTTCAGGTAATATTTCCATTACAGCACTGATAACAAAACTCACTTGATACACCAAACACATTGTTCAGCTCAATGACATTTGAATTGACTGGGCAGAATGAATCAGAATAATGAAAAGGAAGCATGGTGACCAAAATGAGATTGCTGATTCCAGTTTGCCTGTTGGATTTTTGGAAGGTCTTAGCCAAAAATCAAGAACGAACCTTTTTAACCTGAAATAACCTCAATAGCCTGTCAGGCTGTGCTAAGATGGAAATGACAAAAGAGGTACCAGTCAGAAACAGTGGCTGTAAGAATTTGCAGGTGTCTGCTTTGGGTAAATAACCTTGTGTCAGGCTTCAGTGAGAATAGCTGATGGACAAAGTGGTGGGAGGATCCTCATCTGGGGCTTCTGCCCTTGACTCAGGAACCACATTCAAATTCAGGTAACTGACTTTGGTCTTTTTCTGAGTTACTCTGTAGGATGAGCTTTACTTGCTTATTTTGTCTTGCTAGCTTAGTCCTGGACATGAACTATCACAACAGACTTGTCTGGTGTTCTGGACTTGTGGGCGACTGTGTTTATTGTCACGGGACCTAGTCTGCTGACTTGTGCTGGGTGGTACTGTACCTGTCCAGGGGACACTGCCCCAATGGCCTTCACACCAGAACTAGGGCTGGCTCTCCTTCCCTTGCAGAAAACTGCTCCAGCTGTTTGTTGACAGGTTCAAATAGCAGTTTAGTCTAGAGATTGATTCACCCACACTCCTACACCACAATCGTCCTCTGTTTCAAAAGGCTCATGCTGGCAATCACAATATCCTTAATCAATGATCTTGTAGTAAAATAGCTAGAAACAAACTCATTATGGATACAGTTTAGTGGAACAACTGATAGAAAACATTGATTGCTTGTTCTTATACTAATAACAATGTGACATTTTCTTCACCACTTGCGTAGTCTCTGTGTAATCCCAAAGTACTATAAAATACAGGTTGTAGGCTCGAACTTCAGCTGTTGCCTATCAGAGCAGTAGTTTTGAATGACAGAACACACCAGTTGACTATCCCAGACATTCAGCTTTCAAGATTCAGTGACTCCAATGCTAATGGTGGTAAGGGAAAGTGACTGGTCCCTTTGGGTCTGACTACTTGGAGCTCTGTGGAGAAACTTGAAAAAAACCTTTGGATCACTGCAAAGTTACTTTTTCCCCCTGAAAAGTGATTTCAGAATCAGTTGAAGCAATCATCTCTTTCATTGCGAGTAGAAGTTACAACAGAAGTCAAATGCAAGGTTCAGGGGTTTTCCTCTCCTTGTCGCATGAACAGCCGGTCTGCAGTAGCTCCGGCTGCACTCACAAGAAGCAGGCAGATGCACAAACAGTACAGTTGATTTACACTTGCAGCACACACAGATTCTTTAAATTGCTGGTGATGGATGAGCTGAACTGCAGAACCACTCTGTAGCTCCAAAACACACAATTGCAGTCACGACTGGAATCTCCTTTGGCAAGCCACTCAGCTCAGCCAGGGCCACAAGTCTTCCCCAAAGGCCTCCCTTTGGAGAGGGTGAGGGGACAAACCCCTCAGTCTGTCCCTGCCACTGGGTGTCAAATGTCCCACAGGTTAGGTCAGAAATTGGGGTAATGTTTATACCTTGTTCACTGCTATTGAACCAAGTGTGTGGCTGGGTCTGTGGTCAAGCCCTTGTTCCTGGTCATCAGCATTTAGCAGTGGCACAAACCATGGATGACTTCCTTGGTAGCTACCAGGAGAAGCAGGTAACTGCTCTGCTAAGCATGAGAATGGGGTAAGCAGCCTGCACTGCATTCCACCACTCTTCCTTAGTGCCATGAGAACACAGACCACCAGATCCTCACCCAGCCTCTGTGTCCATCCCAGTCACCGGACGTTTATCAGCAGTGTTGAGCTTTGCAGTTTCAGTTGTTTTGTGCTTCCAACAAACAGCAGGGGAAACAAGCCAGGGAGGAAAACAGGTGTGAGTCCAACACTCTCTCTCTTTAATCTCAACCTTTCTGTTTACTAAATGTAGCAATTGAGATGAAGAATGCCACTTCAGTCTGTGGATGCTCAAATTAATAGGAAAAAATGACAGTCTGGCACCAGAGGACGTTTTGCCACCACGTAACAAAAAAAGGCAAATCAAACAAAACATTAATACATCATTTTGGAGGTCATCATCATATCTGCCCATCTTTCACAAGTGCAGTGTGTGTGTGAGCAGGAGATTCAAATGGCATCATCATCAGAGCTTGTGTATAATGTATTCATTAATTCTTCCACAAAATGTTCTTAGCACTAAATGGGCAATTGTATCTCTCAGTTGTATATGACCATCACCTATAAATTAGCTGTGTATCTGACTAGAATATTTAAAAGTGAAATGGAATATGGGACATATTCTCTCTCAGCTTGCTCTCACACTTTCTCCACCGTCAGCCTACACCTAAGGCTTGTTTCTTATTCTTTGGTTAACAGGTATAATTTTCACATCATTACCCAATCAAGTGATTTCTATAAAAGACATATGTGCCTGGGGAGGGGAGGAAAGTATGCCTGGGGACAGCAAGGTGAAAGGAGGAGAATGGGAGGAGATGCTGCAGGTGTTGGATCTGGGGTTCCCCTGCAAGCCGTGGGACATACCACACAGGAGCTGGTTCATCCTGAAGGACCAAAGCCTGTGGGCAGGATCCGTGCTGAAACAGGGGAAAAGCAGGAGGAGGAAGGGAGGGCAGAGGGGACCTGCTGTGGACTGACCACAACCTCCCACTCCCTTCTACACTGTTTGGTGTGGGGAAGAACTGGGAGGGAAGGAGTGAAGCTGAGCTTGGGTAAATTGGGGTGGAGAAAGTGTTAGTTTAGTTTGGTCTTCATTACTCCCCAATTTAGTTTAATTGATAAGTTAATTTCCACAAGCTGAGTCTGTTTTGCCTGGGATGGTATTTGGAAAGTGATCTTCCTGTTCTGATTGCAGCCCATGAGCTTTCACATCCCTCCTCTTCCTATTTTTCTCTCTCTGCCCCACTGGGAGAGGAGAATGAGCCATCAGCAAAGTGGTAGGTGGGCTCTCAGTCAAGGGTGACCCAGCACATTAGCAAAGAATCTCTCTTAAGAGTTTTGAAATACAAGTGTTACCAAGGATTTACGGGTGGGTTGGATGCAGAACAGAAATACACTGGTCAGTGACTTATAACCAAACATTTGTCTGCTAAGCAGGATGGGCAGTTCCCTGACACACAGTCTCACTGATCAAGGCCATGCTGCTGTGGTCCAGTTGAGACCAGCACCACAGACCCAGGGAAACAGGACACCCAGCCCCACTGGCAGGTGTCTGGCTTCCCAAGCTGCCAAGGACTTACGCTGTTTAACCAGGCGAGAGACAAGTCAAAAGCCATAGTCTGGGGGCCTTGTTCTTCTTTCTCTGGTGTCTGATTTTTCTGCCCCCACTGGAGACCTCTGAGCTTCTAAAAATGAGAAATGCTGAGCCCAGTCTGGATAGTAACAGTTCTCTGAATTTGTTTGAAGTTAATTTGTTAAACATGAAACACCCATTAAAACTCCCAGCTGTGTCTTAATTGAGAAAATTTAAACCATGTGAGTTTTTCCTGGAATATGTCTGGAAAAGGCCCTGAGACTTCGTCTGATCCATCACAAAGCCACAAAGTGTGTCAGGTAACCTTAACATCTGTAATGCTGAGGGTCTGCTGTTTGCCATCCTGTAGCCTGCATTTGACTTGCAGCTCTGGTAACCTGTTTTGTTTTGGCAGTGCTATGTCCAAGTCTCTGTGGAAATATTTTCCCCCTTTTGTTCTCATGACCTAGCATCTGCAAATACTGCTATGGTTGTTCTGGTGTGTTTTCATTAAAAGAATCAATTGCCTGAGAACCACCCCTTATTTTCTCCTCCTTTCCTCATCCCTTAATTTGCAACAAAGTGCTTTTTTCCTCCCTCCCCAAGAAGAAAAGATTCACTATTGGATCTGAGGTAGACAATCATCTTTGGATGCTGCTAATAAAGCCTTGTGCGCATAAGGCAGTCTCAGCAGCCTTTAGGAATCAGCAAGTCCTCATTCTTGTTCACATCAGTGTAGAGCCTCATAATTTTCCCAGACAGCCTATTGCAATGCCTCACAAATCCAGCAGCCTGAACTTTTTCCTATTTCTTTTCTACGTCGTTATGTCTTGTCCTGTTTGTTTCGTCTCAACTCTCAGCAGAAATAGAGAACAACTTTCACATTTTCATGTACAACAGCAAGGGCTAGAAACGTTGTTTGCATTTTCAGTGGAAGATCACATTTAAGACCTAAAAGAATCAATAAATATCTTCAAAACTTACAACAAAATGTGACCACTGGCAAGTTGATAACCCACTTTACGTCTTTGGCTTGGATTTTGGTATCTCTAGTGTTTAAAGAACCATAGCTAAAGAATTTCTGAGTTTTATAGTAGCATAAATAAGATCAGAACCTGGCCAAGATCAAGATATTAAGATGAAAACTATCAGGAAGATTTTAATTGAAGTAGGAAATATTTTAATAACACCTATTTTATCACTCTCTTTATACTCAAATTATATGAAATGCTACAAATAATATGATGTCATATATAGTTGAGTGGTATATATTGATACCTTTTGTAATGTTATTCTTCTGATAACAAATTGACCTTAGTAATTTGTTTGATCACACTAAAGCAAACTTTCTATTTTAACAAAGCACTTAAGCATATAGAAAATTCCTTTCTTAGTACAAAAAAAAACCTGATTAAGTATGTGCTTAAATCTTGCTGAAGGTAGTTGAATGAAACACAATTTACAGCTATGTCAAACAATGCATTACGTTAAGCCTGTCTCTTTGGCACTTTATTGAATTAAGCCAAAATAAAACTTTGATAGTCTCCAAACAATGTCACTGCTGCCATAGAGATTCTCAGGGAAGAGGATCCCCTTCACTCACCATATTTAAAAGTAGACAAAGATGCAGAAGTGACCAAATGTGCTACACAAAACAAGTCTGCCTTTGCAGGGGCGTGGGCTGTTCAAGCTTCATCCTGTGGTTGTAGTTCTAGCTTCCGACTCTTAACATTGCAGAGTAGAATTTCCAATGGCTGGTTAATATAATCCAATATCTGGGATAACTATTCTAATAAACCTGAAGATTTGATGAAATTAAATCTTGACCCTTCATTGTAGCTTCAATAAGAAGTGATGAAGAACACGGGAACAAATTAAATTTGACTCTTTGGGGCAAAATTAATAAAACTGAAATTAATATCCTCCCTGGGGTAGTCATCTTCTTTATCTTTCTGCCAGTTCAGACTCCTAAATCTTTCTCTAATTGAGGCAAAATCTTTATCTGGAGTTTTTATGGGGTAGGCAAAAGAGAATGAGAATTTCATATTTAGAAATTATATTTCGTAGAGAGTAGAGTGACTTCAGACTCCCACATTTGCTGACTTAGAAAGCATATAATTCTCTGCATTATTGAACTTCACAGGAAAAGCAAAACACTGAGTTAGTGTAGTCATTCCCTCTCTGGGAATCATGTTGCTTTGTTCAATATGCACCTCTTTCTTCATCTTTCGCTGTTATAAACCGAAGATTTTCCTCATTTCCCAGTTCTTTGTTATATTGCTTTTTTATTTGGTATTTTTTAATAATTTCTGAGAATTTTACTGGATATACATTGTGGGATATTAGCAAGGAACATAAGCAGATATTGCCCTGTGACATGAACTGCAAAAATGTTCTAAATAACTGCCAATATTGTTCAGGCTTTGCTGATATATGTTATTGACTCACAGGAACTAGACTAAACTAGGAAAAAATGCCCTCTTAGTCCAAAGTAGAAAGTCTTCTGCTTAATGTAATGTCATAGCATTTATACAGAGACAGGTAGTAAAGTTTATACAACAAATCTGGGCAAGCAGGAAAAGGGTGCACAGCCACCAGGATAGTTTTTGAAGTGAAGGTCTGTGAGCTGGTTCATTTTTAACTTTAATGGACTAAGGGTGGCAAGGAGAATGAAAGAAAACAGGCCTTGCTAGTTTAGGCAATGCACAATTATTCTGTTCCTCTTGCACGTAAGAAAGAACTTTATAGGTTTGGTTCTGGAGATGTAGGTCTGAGGATTAAAAATTTTGAGACTCTGTCTGAATGGAAGAGTTAAGACAAAAGTATTTCCTCTGTAGCAGACTCTCTAATCTTTTTTCATATTGCTACCAAGTATTTGCTGATTTGTGCTTGACTGTTTCTTCTATTTCTTCTTTCTGACTGGTAATGTCATCTGCAAGGACCATTTCCTGCAACCTGAAACCTGTAGCCTGGGTCATGAAGTTTGGACTGCAGCAGATTGTCTGGGCTTCTGTGTGGAAGCTCTTGGGACTGCCATCTCGATGGGGAAGGTCAGTTGAAAAGCAAACATGGTGACAATACAAATTAAGACCCTTTTAACAAAGGAATCACAATTATGAGCTCAGTATCAGTTTGTTACTTATCTCCTCACCCCTAAGCAACCCCTGAGAATTGTTTTAAATTTCAAAATCTTACCACCGGTTTTTGTCAATGGCTGTACCCAGATATGCTCATGTCTTCTAAAGGTTTAACGGAAATGTCTTTGAAGTCACTTATGAAAACTCCAGTCTAGTGTACTGAATATTGATCAAGCTGTTAATACATCCGTATATAGCAAACATAATTTTCACTCTGTAATGTAGAAATCTATAGCAAAGCAGTGAGTTTCCTTAATTCAAGATTCTGTAAAATTGAGAATTACGTATTTTTACATTATTTATTTTCATTTGAGTTTTGTAAAGATAGATGGAAGCTTTACCTGTCAATTTAATTAGAATAAAGTTTATGTTGTTCACAGGCTGCTATTTCTTGTTGGCCTGTATTAAACTTACTGCCCATTTTCATCAAGAAAGATGCCTTCACTGTAAATGCAGCTTATTGACAGATGTGCTGGCATTGACAATAGAGAAAAATAAACTTAAAAGGATATGGAAACTTACTTTTCTTCTGTTAAACCTAATAATCTACTTAAAGATACAGTGAATGGCAGGATGATATAGGAAAAAAATTTCAACTATTTATTTTGTAATAAACAGAACAGTAAAACTCTACTTTGCAATCCATATATTTTATTTTTTCTATCTAATAGAACTGAAAGAATATTTAAAAGAAATGTAAAGGTGTAAGCAGAACGTGAATTTAGTACCAAAGTTCATGTTTGTTCTTTTGCTAGGAACAATGATTTGACTAAAAATTAAGTATACATAATCTAACAGACTTACCATTCACAATTACTCATTGCTCTTGCTTTCTGGCTCATAAGCATTTGCATCTCACCTCTCTGAAAGTATGGATAGGATAAATTTAAACCTTTTAATGAACTTTATTTTTTATCTTCTT
>WUAM01000066.1:566032-580310 GCA_024336885.1 Actenoides hombroni | reverse complement strand
TTTAATGAACTTTATTTTTTATCTTCTTTTAAAGTGTATATTTCCATATAGGTGTGTATAATCATATATATGCTTATGTATACATGTGCATATATATATTTATATAGCTACATACATATATATATACCAAAAATTCCCTAGAAACTGTGATTTAGTAAGAGTTCATAGGACATGGCATCCCATCTCAAGCTTAATAACACATTGTGCTTTGCCAAGAGCTTTCAATGTATTTCCTATCTGGTACAAGAATATTTTTTGGCAGTAGAAACAGGGATAAAAACACTAAAATGCTCATCTCATACAATTATCTTCCAAATGTTCACAAATGTATTTTCAAACCAGCTTCTGCTTAGCTGACAGCTCAATACATAAAAGATGTAGAGCACGCAGTCATACAGCAGCAAGTAATGATGAGTAGAAACAGACTGTATTTGTGATGAATAAAGGTTTGACCAATTTAGTCTTCATTAACAGTAAAGTTGTCTGAAAACTGGGGAAAAAAAATATAACAAAAATGTTAGGTGAATAGTTATTTTTAATATGTGGCCTCCTTAATTGTGAATTGCTACCAATCACTCAAACCCTTGCCTACACAAATATTTAAGGAATGCTGTCCTCAGAAGGCCTAAGCCTCATATACTAGCTAAGTTGCTTGAGTTTATTGCTTATGCATTTTTTCTTTTTTGGACGCTGTAATTCATGTTCGTACAAGGTAGTATCTGCTTGAGCAACCGAATTCATTGTTTCCTGTTTGCCATCCATTATTTTCTTCTAGGAAATTTCAGTCACTCAGTCAAAACAGCAGCCAAAAGATACGACCTATGTTGACAAACTGCATTTAAAGTGTAGTAAATTGTAAGTAGGTTAAGTGAGTGTTTTATCAGATCCTCAGGGGTGAAAATTTTCTTTGATACATCATTTCAAAATAGTAAATTGTGTTTCCTTATAAGCATTTGATGAAAGATTTCTGAAACGCAGAGTGTGTATTTGAGGGAAGTGAAGATTTAATTATTTTTCACCAGGATATGTAACTTGAGCCAGGAAATATTAAGCATATTGAAGATTTAATTGCATATGTTCTCTACTAGCTTTCTAAACAGAGGTCTTTTCCATCCCAGGGTGGAAATGAATGCACATACCTACACTCTGTACCCTAACTTTTAAGCAGAGTTACAACTTAAACCAATTTGCGCTTTCCAGACTAATCTTTCCATATATAGTTTCTATTAAAGGATTTCTCCTAATTCCAAAGAACTTTTCACTTTTCAAATTTTCAAATAGGTAATATCTAGTTAAGCTTTACTCTCCTAAATAATTGTCTTCTGGATAAATAATATACCAAGTTGAAAGAGTTTTCTTTTTAAATTGATAGAGTAGGAGTGAATGAACGTCATATTAATAATAAAAGTATTATGTACCATGTAACCTAAATTATGCACTCATTTCTGTGGCTCTGTAACTAAGCATCTGCCTGAAGCCGTTAGAGACTTTTTATCTTTCTGGAAAGATTTTGCACTTGTCAGGATATTCTGTAGAATGTCTGCACTGTACACAATTTGCATGTTATATTTAAATGTCCCTGCTAAAAGGTGTGATCACACTTAAAATTATATTCTCCACCTTTCTGAGCACACTTGTCTTGTCAGCCTTTTGAAAAGTTACACTCTGAAACCAGTGATGCAGAACATTTAAGAAGATTCCTTTGTTATGGGAATGTATATATTTATTGTTGGAAATATTAGATTTTTTTTTTCCTGATCTAATAACATTTTAATAATTTATATATCTATGAATCTCTATAGTCATCTGTGATATGAGTATTTCCTCTTGGACAGGTACCTCAAATCATGACTAATATAACTAATAACACTATGACCAATTTTTAGTGTGTCATTAAAATGCTAAGAAACAATTGATCTCACTCACACCCATTAAGATCTTCTCTCCCACTTAAGTAATTTTGGTCTGCTGAATGTGACTGTGTGGGATGTCTTCAATCATAGCATTTAAGGGCCACAAAGATTGGGGGAGCTTTTTAACTAGAAGACTTCTGAGATCTACTAAGCAGATCACACTTGGTATTGATGACGGTACCTCAAAAATAGAAAAGACCCCCAAAATTATTTTCAGTTTCTTTCTTGGTTGCTATAATTTGCACCTGTGTGCTCTGCTTCTTTAAAGTGAAGAATTTAGATTCATTTTTTTTTACTTTTTATATATTAGGCAGAACCCTCCAGCAAAGAGCTTATAAAAGGGAAACCTGCAAAGGTGTTTTTTAAAACATGTTATTTTTTGTTGGCATTCCTTAACAAAGTGCAGAACTTAGATGGCCAGGTTTTCTTATCCTCTTAAAGTGCTCATCAAACAGAAAGCTCAAGTATAGTTGACTATTTACAACCATTTGCACCAGTTCATCTCAGCTTCCTCACTATCACATTAGGATCCCTGAATTCCTTGTAACTCTATAATAATATATAAAAGAGATATTTGTTCATTAACAAGGCCTGCTATCTTTAGTCTTTATTCAAAGAGTTTAATATATTTGAAGGGAACTGATCGCCGTGCCTAGCATACAGATTTTGTTATTTTCTTTTCCCATATCTCTAACAAAGATTAAAAAAGAACACAGTGAACACTAGAACAAGATGGAACATTGAAGCAAGTTTATTATATTATGTGTATTTTATCTGTGAGTTTGAGCAAGTTTTATACAGACAATAAAATTCAATACAACCACGATCATATTAGGTACTTTCAAGGGAACAAAACCTATCTCAATAAATGGAATTTCTGTAGTCCACCTGCACTCCAATATTACCTTGCTGAAAAAGGATGGAATATTTCGTTGCAGAAAAAGTAACTATATGACAAACTATAGTCTAACCTCAGCAAAGAGACACTTTGGGGTCTGGATGAAAATTTGTCATACTGAAGCATGTCCCACTATAACAGTGCTTGATAATGTGCTTCAGCATGATATCAATACCAATATCAATACCAACACTTACTAATACTAATATTAATAATAAGAAAAGAAATAGATATATGGGGTAGGGAAAAAAAATTACGTTTGTGACATTGAGATATGTCTGTGGAAATTGCTTTCTCTGGATTTAACACTGACAACCATTTTTGAATAATGGAAAATGTTTTTATGTTGACCAAGTGGCTGGAAGCTGAGTTGTCAGCAAGTGCCTTTAATGAGCTCAAGAGGATAACAAGATATCAAGCACAAGCAAATATTATATTTTTGCTCTCATAGGGCTATTTATGACTGTGGAAATAGAGTTTCATGTTGCCATTGTTGTACATGGGAAATCATTATACACAGAGCTTAATGCAGTGCAGGTACAGTGAAGTCGCAATGTCAAATGCTGCTGCTTGTTATCACCTCCTCCATAAACATGTTGGCCCACATTCCTTACCCTTACCATCCTGAAGTATCTGAAGCAGAAATAAGGAAAAAATAGAACATGAGGTAATTTTTTTATACATTTCATGTGTTTGTATAGTATCTGTGTGTGTATATTTATATATACGTACAGAGACACCTCTACACACACACAGGCACAGAGGCTGACAAAAACACTTTCTATGTGAAAGAAAGCTTTTAATAAACGTATCTTCTACGTCAGTACTGACCTAAGACTCAATTTCTGAGGATATTTTACTACATACTGAAATTTGACACATTGTGTAGCTGGAAAGTAATGTTATTATTTTGTTCATAGGTCATTCAGACTCAGGTGAGTTTATCATAATACAGCCTAAGGAGCAAAATAAGCACAGGAGTAGTTCTACTCAACTTGCTTCTTCTAAGATAAACTAGGTTAAGTGCTTTGCTTACAATTACAGGAATCTGTAAATAATTTAAACTGTCTAAACTATTATAAGGTCTTGGGGTGTGGTTTTGGCCTGCCAGATTCATGATATCTAGCTCTGGATTGAACAGTTTTGTTGCTTCCAAACTAAGAGATTTCCCATCAGAAATTACACTATATGCATTGCCAGAGGCTAACGCAGAAAATAAAATAGTTAAAGTCTATTTCAGATTAAATTTGTGGATGTTCTTGAAGGATAATTTCAGTAGCATTTAAATGATTATAACAGGAAAATGTGTCTATGTAAAAGGTTTATAAGTATACATAGACACTATTTTTACTGTATAGAAAGATTACTTGAGAGGGAGGTAAGGAGGAGACACATCAGTTGTAATAACAGCTCTGTACTACTCCACTACCACTGTTTTCTCCTCATACATTCTTCCTGTGCTGAAGTGACTCCAACTGTGCTTTGCTCGCAGCTAGTGCTGGAGCATCTGCTCTTTTTCCTGCCTTGCATTATTTGCTCTCGTGTCCTTCTTCCTGACTCTTCAAAATAAATATTTTTTCTAGAGATGCAAGTTGAAAATATTTTGCTGGCAGTGGCTTCTTTTCCTTAACCTTTCCATTCCTTACTAGCTTTTTTCACTTTACATTATACATTCTTTCTCAGTATCTCTACTAAATTTCAGTTCATTGGAGACAAAAAATTATTTCTATAGTTAGTCTTACTGCCTTGTGCCTGTTCACTCTTTTCTGTTCTATTTGTGCAATGTATAACATGTAGGCTTTCAGTAAGAAGTTCTGAATGGAAGGATTTCCATGTTTCCTGTTCATTACTGACACTGAACTCAGTAGTAATTTCCTATGGAATATTTGCTACTTTGGGATGAGTTTCCTTCCATGACAGAATGAAGGTCAGGACAAGAAAATTGCAGTTCAGTGTCTGAAGGATAAGTTTCCTTTTTATAAAGCTGTAGTCATAACTGGTGGCTGCTTGGCCATTGCATGACAGATCTAACAGGCGTGGAAAATGAATGGTTCTTTCTTCTTTTCTGTTTTTCCAACAGGACAAATTTGATGCACATTGTAGCAGCAGCATGGAAAGGTTGATTGTGCTGTGGTTGCTATTGGGAGAAGTTGTTATAATTGAGATATATCTCTGAGTACTGACATTTTCCTGAAGATTGATTGCACATGAACACGAGCTCCAACCTGGCAGTGTAACTTGAAGCCACTGTGTATTTGCCCTTTACTCAATCTCCTCGAAGAGAAGCACGTATCCAATTAAGTCTTATGAGTTAAGGGCAAGAGGCAGTTGTTTGGGCTGCTCTGCTTTGCTTTTAATCAAAGTTCACTGAGAATGTAGCCTTCTCCTGCTCATTTCAATATGCCTCTGACTCATCTTTCCATTTAGCCGGACCTCCGTCACTCTAAATTGTGCTACTTGCTGTTGCTGGGCAACCTTCTACCGCTGCAGTGCCTCTACGTTAAGCAATACCATTGGTAACTCTTTTCCTCTCACACTTTGTTTTTCACAAGAGCAATAGACACAACGTAAAATGCATTATGCCTTAGGATAAGCAAGCTTTACCCTGGAGGACAAGGAGAAGTTGCTTTGTATTCAGTTCTCACTTCTCTCCAACTCTGCCTTGGCATTAGATAGCCTGGCACTAAGATCTGTGTGCAGGTTAACAAGGGTCACTGCTGGCAGTGATCTCTCTGGTAGGAAATGTGTGTTGTAGCCAGCAGCTGATCCTGAGACAGCTATGTTTAGCGGCCTCGTCATCAGCCACCATTAAAGCAGATTGAACTGGGCTGAAAAAGAAAGCTTTTGATGTGATTTTCTGTTTCCAGCCATACAACATACTGCTGAGCAACAGTAAAGGAAAATTTGCATCAATATTTGAATATTAGTGTTAGTGTTAGAAATAATTGTAATTATTAATATCCTGTAAGCTCAGGTAGGTTTCCATGCCTCAGAGTGCTTCTTCACCTGGGAAGAAAGGACACGCTCTAGATCTGAAGAGATTGCCCTAAGGGATATAACAGGAATAGGTAGAAATACCTTGGGATACCTCCTCTTGCAAAAATGTCTGATGGCCAGTTGTGGTTGGGTCATGGCTCCTGTGGCACTACTACAGTGCCAGTGCTGAGCATCAGTGCTGTTTTCACATAGTGGAACTGTCACTGGCTTCAGCTGAAACCTAAACTCATCTTTCTGCAATCATAAACCTGGGATCAATTTAAATAATTTCAGTAAATCATTTAATCATTGTTTGACAGGAAAGTTAACTCCTCCCTCCTTTCTTTATTCCAGAATGTTCTCACTCCAGATGTTGCCACATTTCACATATTATTTTCTACAATATTCATAGAATCGTAGAATGTTAGGGGTTGGAAGGGACCTCTGGAGATCATCAAGTCCAACCACCCTGCCAGAGCAGGGTCACCCAGAGCACGCCACACAGGAACAGATCCAGGTGGTTTTGAAAGTCTTTAGAGAAGGAGACTCCACAACTTCTCTGGGCAGCCTGTTCCAGGGCTCTGTCACCCTGACAGTAAAGAAGTTTTTCCTCATATTGAGGTGGAACTTCTTGTGTTGTAGACTGTGACCGTTGCCCCTCATCCTATCACAAGGCACCACTGAAGAGAGCCTGGCCCCTTCTACTTGACACACGCCGTACATTATCTACAACTGCTTAAATAAGAAATAGTTAATACTGTTAAAGTATATTCACAATATATCCCATTAGTAGCAGATTAAAATATTTTAAAATACATACTGTTTCAACTGTGATGCAGTTTGCACGTATTCGATAGAGATAAGAACATGACACTGTATAAAGGGTATCAAAAAGCCAATCGTATTTCCAATGGACACAGTCCAATTCGTTTTTCTACATAGTTCCATGTGAAAAACTGAGACCATCATTTTGTGAAACAATTCATTAATCAATTTGTAGCATAGTTTACTGCATGACTCCAATTTAAAATGGCCTAGGCAACAATGACTAAAGAATCCATCTGACAAGGGGTTTCTTAAGAGCTCCATAGAAGGTACCTAGTAAATAGAATTTCAAAGTTGACAAATTCTAAGGAAATACATGTGTTTGTCAATCCCAAACAAAACTAGCACTTGAGAAAAATAAAACAATAAAAAACCCTGTATATCAAATATATATATATTTGTATGTAATAATAATAAAAAAATAATCTGTATGTCAAATATATATTTGACATCCAGATGAAGAATGAGAAATCAGTTCACCTTAAAACTGTTCTATCACACACAGCCACAATGATATTCCTCATTTCAAGCGTATCTATGCTTTGCAAAATCTGCCAGTTTAGTACCAGGAATGATTGATTTGATGTTATTAGAAAGTACAAGTATTCCAGTTGTGATAATTTGTTGTTTCCTGATCAACTGATTCAAATGAAACATGTTGCCAGATTTATTTCTAGTTAGATTTCATTAATTGAATTTGATGTGAGCCAAGTCTTCATTGAATCACTCTGTAGAAACAGAGCAGGACTAGCATGGATTTTTGTCTTTCTTACAGTAGTTCAGTTACTTTACCTATTTATTCCTTCAGTGTCTTCTGCTGTCAGTATTGCTTCACCAAACAGGCCAGTGATGTTTTCCTCTTTTTATGATTTAATTAACCTAGTACTAGAAATCTAGTACCTGTTATGAATATTTTGTTAGAACTCTCATTTTCTATCATGACTTTGGGTTTTGTTGTATTTTGTTTGGTTGTGCTTTTTTTTTGTTTGTGTGTTTGTATGTTTGTGGGGGATTTTTGTAGTGCTTTTTTTTTTTTTTTTAAAGTAGAAGAATATGGGGAGGAACTTTCCATGGCCCATACGGGCCCAGATGGATAAGATATCTACCAACTGCCAGCGCTTGGAGCGGAGAATAAAACAGCACATAGAAAGGGTGAAGAAAATGAAAAAAAACACGGATGGATTCAAAGAGTCAAATGAAGAAAGTGAAGTTAGGAAAAGGGAGTCTCTACAGAGAGAAACTTTTCAAATCATCCAAAAATGCTTCCCGAAAATAAAAATATGTATACAAAATGAACTTGCCTCACTGCTGCAGGTACTAACTCCTGAATGAAGGAAAGTCAAGTGCTTAGGGTCCTTGCCCTAGTATAGGGAAATCCTGGCTTCAGTCTTTGACATGTGACATAATCCTGTGCTTTAAGCTGTCTGGTTCATTCTATAAAAGGAAAGGTAGCAATACATATTTTCCTGCAAAATAAATAGTACAAAAGAAAATAAATATATTTACTATTGTGAGGCTTTTAGGTACTGAACTTAAAAGGATGATTGGTTATAATGATACAAAGTGTGGTAGAAACATCTATTGTCCAACTTGCACTGAGAGGAATTAGAATACCACTGATTTCAAGATGATTTTGGAATAAGAACATTTTTCCATGAATATGCATAAAGTAACAGTAATCTTTTGATTTTTCCTTTAATTGCGTTTTTATATTCAAATAGTTGTGAAATGTTTAATGAAAATAATACACAGATATACATTTTTACTAGGCTTGACTTTTTATATATCTTGAGGAGCAATTTAGAAATAAACTCTCAAATATGTAGCCAGGACTATTGCAATATGCTGTATGCAAACTGCAGATCTAATAAGTGTATGAATGATTAATTAACAGAACCAGAAAAAGCTATCAGTGAGGGAGGACTGTTAGAGTAGGTGGCTAAGTAGGAATCAATGATTATGACCTGATTACATGCGTAATCAACACAGAAAAAACATTCTGTACTTGTAATATTATACAGCTATTTTAGTCCTTCAGATAAGTTAGATTTCCACCTTCATGGGATATTAGAAATGAAGATTACCAAAAGAGAAAAAGAATCTGAATAAAACAGAACTTTATTGAAACCATTAGAAACAACTCGGGAGAGCTGGTTGCGTTTTTTGAGGGACACTAGTATGCTCCTGGTTTCTGTGAGATTTCATGCAACTCTATTTAGTTTCTTCATATACTATACATTAAAATGTTATTTATTGTGAGTAAGCATCCCAGAAATTGGCTGCTCTAAAAAGTTAAGAAACAATAGCACATCAGTGCAATACCTGGAATGGAATGGAATGGAATGGAATGGAATGGAATGGAATGGAATGGAATAGAATAGAATAGAATAGAATAGAATAGAATAGAATAGAATAGAATAGAATAGTTCAACTGGAAAGGTGCTACAATGACCATCTAGTCCAGCTGAAACCGTAGTAATCTGTATAAGTAATCTCTATGTTTTCTATATTCCAGAAGACACAAGTTATACTGTATATAGTTAGAAAGAGACTGCAGGCTACAAAAAGCCCACAGTGGAGCAGGTTTTTCCCTTGGGAAGCAGGTTTATCCTGTGGGACTGCATCCCATGGGAAGGACCCAGGCTTGAGGAAGGCAAAAGCAAGAGGAGGAAAGGGCACCCCAGAGGAGCTGTTACAGTCTGATTGCAAACCCACATTCCCCATCACCCTGCACCCTTAGGGGTAGGAGGTAGAAGAGCTGGCAGCGAAGGGCTGAAGTTCAGCCTCGGAAAGGGGAGGGGGGGTGGGGGAAGGTGATTTAGTTTTTGTCTCTTTCTCACCATCCATCTCTATTTTTAATAGGTAATGAAGTAAATTCATTTTCCCCAGGTGGCATTGCTTTTCCCGCAAGGGTAATCGGTAAGTGATCTCTACATCTTTATCTTGACTCAGGAGTTATTTCATTGTATTACCTCCCTCTGTTCTGTTGGGGGAGAGGGCAAGGAGTAAGAGAGTGGCTGAGTGAGAGTCTGGCAGCCAACCAACACAACTGCACAAAAATTCTCACCAACATGGTGTGTTAATTCCTTCAAGTCATAAAATATGTATCCTTTGCACATAAACCAACAGGGCTGAGTGACAGAAGAATAAACATGACTTGACAAGCTATTTGTAGCATAGACAAAGCAGAATGGAACCCAAGAAGTGAAACACACGAGACCATAACATAAAGAGGACAAAGCATGAGATGGTAGAAAGAAGCTGTAATATTTTATTTTTCATTTGAATAAGGATACCAATGAGGAAAGATCATAAATTAATAAAATAAATTTAGATTGGTAGTATATAAAAAAAGCTAACTAATTTCTGCTCCTGAAGTTTCTGTTTTGCACAATAACCTGCAGTGAAATTACTTCACATATGAAAAGCTTATTCACTTCAGTAAATGTCATGTTCTTAATACAGTCATTTCCCAAATACTATTATATCATAAAATGTTACAGAAAATAATAAGATTGTTTTATAATTAGAACTATGCAGGATCCCAATCTGAGATTACTCATTTACTTGAACATTCCTGTACCACCAACTGTCTGTATGACATTTGAATGTCATAAAGCTTCATTTATTAATATTTGCACAGTGATGTGGAATACTTGGATAACAGTTTGTACATTTGCAATGAGTTCTTATTAGAGCCCCTGTAAGCCATAGATATGCTCAGTTTCCTGCAGAGGTTCAGAGGTGATGTCCATAGGACTGTATAAACAGCTGGTGTTCACCAAATGAGTGGGTTAAGGGGTTTAAGAGGAAGTAAGAAAACAAAGAAAAAAACAGCTTAAAGGTAGGTGCAAAGACAAGAGAGTCTCCAAAATACAGTGCGAGTGACACGAAAAGATAAATTCTCAAAGTTCAGAAGGTAGTATTCCCCCATTAATTTGATGCAAACCAACCAAGTGAAGAGATCAGGTTTAAAATAGGGAAGAAGAGTGCCAAGTGCCTAGTTGTCATTCTTTGGCATTATAGTTTGATGTCCTCAGGCCTCATGTAGCTGGGGTCTAAGAAGGGTGACTGTGCAAGTGATACTAAATGGATAATGTGGCTAAAGAGGTGTTTCATAGAATCATAGAATCTCAGAATGATCCAGGTTGGGAGGGACCTCGAAAGGTCATCTAGTCCAACCCCCCCTGCAGTGAGCAGGGATGTCCTCAACTAGATCAGGTTGTTCAGAGCCCCATCAAGCCTGACCTAGACTGTTTCCAGGGATAGGGCCTCCACCACCTCCCTGGGCAACCTGTTCCAGTGTTTCAGTGTTAGTTTCATGTTCCTGTACATAAGGATCATTCCTTGACGTGCTAAAATTGGGTTCTTTTTGCATTTTTTTTCTGATATTTCCTAAGATCATCTTTTCTGTATTAACATTTAACATATTACTGGAAATGTTTGGGTTAGTTCAGGAAATTTTATGGCTTCACCTGCCATGTTTTTATTGTGAATTCTTGTCACATTGAAACATACCACCATAAATCTAAAGAAGTGAGTATGCGCTAATCTTTCTTCTTTAACAAGGAAGTCCTACGGTTTGTTTACTAGGTACAAGATCTAGATATATAACTTGTGCAATTTGCCACAGCATGTACAGAGGTGCTTGAAAAATAGACTACCACAAATACAATAAATATCTGCTAGCAGTACTGAAAATGAGTGAACAAAATAAATGTTTTTTGTAAGTCATGCATTTAAAAATGGAAGTACTATTTTCCTCCTCTGTGTCTTGCTAAAAAGAGCATAAATCATTCATTAAGCATTATAAACCAAATGAATTATTCCCTTGTGGACATCCAGCTTCACTCTTTCTAATGCCTCACTACAAATATATATTAAAATAATATTAAAGCTCATGCAGGCTCTTATTTTATTTCCAAGATACAGATGAAAATAATTAGTATTTAAACAATTTTTTCTATTAAGTGGCACTCTCTTAGTCTTCAAACAGAATGAAATTTGTTGCAGAGAAGGTATGTCGTGCCTGCTGTCTCCTGCATCATTTCATATGATGGAAAAACACTTCCTTTAAAAGAATGACCATTAGGAAATTGTTCCTGAAAAGTCCTACCTTCTAATGAGGAAAAATCCCTCAAATCATGCTTGAGATGGAGAAATATGTGATAGATTTTTTAGTCTGAGATCTCATCAGAAAAAGATTGATTTTGTTCAAACCAAGACAGAATTATTCTGAGGACTGAAACACATTAAATAAAATGTATTGGCTGATAATTAAAACTGCTTTTGAATAAAGATAGAAAAATAGCTAATTTATAAAAAGAAAAGTTTCTCAGGTTTTTACAGTCAAGCTGCTACTGGAATCTACCAAAATTTGTTAGTAGATCTTTCGTTTGACCACCCATTACTATATAAGTACTATAAATAGTTAGCTTTTAATTCAGCATAACTTCTGCCTGTTTTTTGGGGGACAGTCACTTTATTGCTTGAGACAGACATCAGGAATCTTACACTGCTGCTACTCTTTGTGACACAATGTCACTGGAAACTTGCAGGAAACTTTAAGTGGATTTTGAGTCTGGATATGGAACATTATACAAGTAGAGTTGCCAAGCTTCTCTTTGTAACTAATTTTTAATTCTGACTTCAGTTTTCCGTTTTCATTTCACCTGGTGTTTTTTCTCCCATGTATATGACATGTTTTATTTTCTTTACATACTGATCTTTAACTTCCAGACCTCCCCTTCACATTAAGTTTCTGTGATTCTTAAAGTTTTTCACTTGCTGGCAGGGTGTGGGGTGAGAACAAAGTGTGTTGAAAAGGCTTGCTCTATCAGTTTTGTCCACATGGGTATTTGTTTTAGCCCTAAGTGATATTTAATTGTCTTCTCTTCTTCCTTCTAATTTCACAATCTCTTTTTTGAAGCAGAACATTAAAATGACATTTTAATTTAGTCTGAAAAAGTCTTCAAAATGGTCATTATCTTTTGAAGGTGTTTGCATTTCTATGCGTTACAGCTTGAGACTTTTTCATTCTTTTCTTCTAAGCACCTTGTGCACCAATTAGTTACATAAAAATACACATATTTTGCTATAGTCATTGTTTCAAAAGTCTTGACAGTAATTATTTATTACCTGTTTGTATAATCTTCTTCCATCTACTGTATGGTAATTTTTTTTTTTACATATCTACTGCTGTTGATCATTTCTGCAACTATTTAAGTTCATCTCTGGGTTCATGACTTTTTGGATTGGGGTCAACACTGCCTGTTTAATTATGAGGGTTTTTCCTTCTTGTAATAGTAATGCCAACAGAAAGATTAAACAGCCATTATATACCATGAGGGTTTTTGATACAAAGGCTGCATATCCTAGAATAGTTCCATGCATGCAGTTCTATTGATGCTTGCTCACAGTTCATAAGCTAGTTTTTGATTCAATTTACAGTATAGCTAGGCCAAATTATTTTGAATTCTTAATAAAAATTTGGTATGTACTGAATTAAATGTCAGTATAGCTTCTTTGGTAAAGAAGTTTTTTTTTTAGAAAAAGCCTTAAGAAAATAAAAACACACTACGTAAAGCCTTAAAATACAGGTTGGTTTTACTCATGTTTAGATAGTCCTCCAGCTGCTCTAGCAACTCCAGGATTTTCTGTTCTTCTTAGTACTTCACAGAAGAAATCACTTCCACCTGCATTTTCCTTTATTTCCCTTCCCTCTTCTATCACTTTTATTTATATTTTTTTCCCCTCAAGCAAGCCAGGTGTCTCATAGATCTCGGGAAATGTTCAGTGAAAGAAGAATTCAACAAGCTGATGATGCACCACACATGTCATTTTTATCCATATTTCTTTGGAATCCCTTTCTTCCAGTTATATAGAATATTTAATTCTAATAATTTATAAAACCTTCATAAAAATATAAATGAGCCATGGTCCGATTTGTTACTGAAGTTCCTTGCTCAAAAAACAATCTATGACAAATGAAGAATATTTGATTGCAAATAGCAATGTGATTCTATGAAATGTAATAATATTTGCAGAGGCATTTCAATACCCCCAAAATAGTGTTCTGGTAAGTTCTGCTATTGGTTTTCCCTTCTTTTTTTTTTCTCCAGAATTACTTGTGCTTAAAAAAATGCTTAATAAAAGGACATGCTTAAAAAAAGGACTTAATTCTATGGCTGCAATGACCTACTTAGAAAACTGTTTTTACAGGGTGTCACAAACTTTGATTTTAATTTTTTATTACTGATTCTTCATCTGATATTGTTGCAGTAATGAATTTAATAACTGTCCCCAAAATAAATCAGTCTTGAGAAATGTTTTCCATGGCATTCTATAGACAAGCAAGTGGTGCATTTAATTCCATGTGTAAAACTTCTGTTCAGCAATTAATAATGGTGATTTCAAAAGATTATGCTTCATCATAGTCTTTAAATTCACCTTCTGGAGTTGCAAATACAAAAGACTACAGATGCTCACTAATATTGCAAGTTCCAATCTAAAAGGCAAGTTTTGCAATACAACAAAACCAGATTAAAAATAAAGTAGTATTAAAAGAACTATAAAATAAAGCAGACATTGGGTTTTTTTCTTTTAAATAATATATTCCCTCACATTGTTTGGATTGTCAGTAATAAATGAGAGGGAGTGGCAAAGG
>WUAM01000066.1:426862-561486 GCA_024336885.1 Actenoides hombroni | reverse complement strand
CTGGGAGGGCTGGAACCCCTCTGCTGGGAGGCCAGGCTGGGAGAGCTGGGGGGTTCAGCCTGGAGAAGAGAAGGCTCCAGGGAGACCTTCTTGCAGCCTTCCAGTACTTCAAGGGGCCTGTCAGAAAGACAGATCAAGACTTTTTATCAGGGCCTGTAGTGACAGGAGAAGGAGTAACATTTTTAAACCAAAAGAAGATAGATTTAGATTGACAATAGGGAAAACAGATTTAGATTGACTATAGGGAAAACAATTTTTCCGATGCGGGTGGTGTGACACTGGGACAGGTGACCCAGAGAAGCTGTGCATGCCCCTGCATTGGGAGTGTTCAAGGTCCAGTTGGATGGGACTTTGAGCAACCTAGTCTAGTGAAAGATGCCCATTTTCATGGGAAGTTCGTATGGTTAGAACAAGATGATCTTAAGTGGTCCCTTCCAACTCAAACCACTCTTCCACTGTACATTCTATGTACGTATATAGATATCTACATTCATCTGATGAATACATTACCAAAGAGTTGCAATAAATAATTGCAATACTTTCAATGAAAAACTAAATCGAGGTTTCATTAAGTATTTCTATCACTCCTAAAAACAGAATCACATTTTTACTGTCTGCTGAGAGTTGCTAGGAAATCTGAGTTTGATAAATTGAATGTGGCATACTTTCAAACCTTACAGTTATTAAAATCAATATTTCTACCATATATTCAGATAGCAAAAAAAAATCCGAATTCTTAAAACACAAAACTTTAGGAACAACAGAGAAAAAAAAGCTATCTGGAAATAATCTGACAGAATGGATCCCACTCATTATCATAAAAAGATTTGTTAGATCTAATTTATTAAACTGTCTGCTTAGATATTCTCAGAGCACCTGAAATACTGGAGCTGTTTAGTGAAGATTAAAGGAGTCAGTTTAATTTTAAAACAGTTTTTTCCTCTACTGTAATGTAATCCTTTGAGGAGTGTGGTATTTCTGTTTGATGGCTGCATCAACTCAAGCATCTCAATTACATCATTGATTGATTTTACCTATTTTACACAAGAAGAATCAACTTCTGAGTTAATCACTATGAGCTTGCTAAATTGGAAGCTGGAATTTGCAGCGAATGCTGTATATGACAGCCACTGACATATTTATTGCAACCAGAGCAAACAGGAGCTTGCTTCATTTTCTGCAGTTTCGGCACATCGAGTTTCTTCTGAAGATAGAGGGTACTGCAGCACATCCAGGATCAAGCTCCTTGGTACCAAATGCTATGTCAAGCTCTTTGACATGATCTCTGCACAGCCTGCACTGGCACAATGAGATACTTGAATTAGCTCCACTATAGGCAGTAGTCTAATGGATGTAAGTTCTTCTAAGTTAATTTACCTTGGTTCCTGAATGTTGGGTGTATTTGGTGGCTGAGGGTTTAGCCTTTTATTATTGTTTTCTTTGTTCTGACAGTTTTGATCATTCCTAAGCATGGGCTGAAACACAAGCCGAGCTTTACACACTATAGGCAAACCTCTTGTTACTCAGTAATGAAAAATACAGTCCTTCTTCCTATGAAAAACATAATTAGGTGAAAAATTTGAGCCTGCTGAAGGTAGTAACCAAGTTATTCTTGACAGTACTGAGGGCAGGATTTTGCTCACTATCTTTTGATTCTTCTTTATAACAAACTAGCTCATTTTATCTGTTACCAAACATGTTCGCAGAAGATGATGTCTGATGACCTGACAATCTTCGGAACCATATAAATCCCTGCTGGTTTTCATATCCAGAACTAAAAGCATCTTCCACTAAATCTCAATAATACGGTAATATTAGAAAATGACACTCTATAGATAGAATCTTCTGAGCCAGAAAGACCTTTCAGAAAGTTAAGGATATTTGCTTTATAGGGAGTCCTTTATTTTTTGCAGAAATATTGCAAAGGAGGAAGTTTTACAGAAAAGGAAAAAAGATCCAATAAACAAACTTCCCAGAAATCCCCCACATAAATCACTCCTTAATGAGTTCAAAGGCAACATTCCTCACTTTGACAAAGCTTTAAAATTTACCCATGCTTGCTCCCATATTCCCTGCACACTCAATACTCCAAGGTTCAGAGCTGTGGCAAACAATGGCAACAACAAAATAGCAGAAGGCCTTTATGTATGGTTTTCTGACATGAAGCAAATGCAATTCAGTGCTGACAAATGCATGGTGTAGGAGCTTGGTTGCCAATAGAATAACAAATAGAAAATGAATTAAGTGTACCAGCCTGCGAAGACTGAAAGTCATCTTAGCATGTACAGACATGCTGGCTTTGCGAACCCTTTGCCCTCTTCTTTCTGTGTCTAGTGTCAATCTTTTTTATTATTATTTGGCTTTGTCCTCTTAAAAATCCTTTGACTTTGTTTGTTTCTTTCCTCAATGTGCCCTTTCCTTTTCATTGAATAGGTGACCACAGGTTACATAATATATAGTCTGTCTCAGAGGCTGGTATAACCTGCCATAGTATGTTTGATAACCCACTCATCACTGAAATTGAATATATTTTTAATGCAGTTTTACTCCAAAGGCTGGATTTAAAGATGGCCTTCCAGTGTTCCATGCTTCTATTCTTTACAGTGATACCATACAGACTGTGGTAAATTTACAAATCACAATATATATGCATTTATTTCAAATTGATCCTGTGTTCCCAAAGCCAAGCTGTTTTTCTTCCTTCTCACATGTTATGACAAGCATTACATTTCCTTAAGCCACCTCATCCCCTCTGTGGCACTTCTGGTTTTGCAATCTTTATGTAGTCACGATTCAACATGGAATTATCATACCTCCTGACTTGGGTCTGTAAAAAGTGTTACACCTAATTCTGCTCGTAATTCTTTTTAAATAACTGTAAAATGACAAATCATTCTTTTTTAAAAAGACATTTTAAAAGGTGCACACCCCCGAGAGTTCACTGTGCTACAGTCCAGCAAACTCTAAGTTGTATAAAATTGTGTTTCAAATAACATTATCCTCATATGAATTGTTTGCCTTAATAGAGATACTGCCACCAAGTATGTCATCATATCAGTATATCCAGTTTTTGAGAGTGCATCAGTGAATCATGAGAAAGTTTTGGCTGATACGTATTTTTAAGAGGTAAGTCTAGTTTTAAGAGGTAAGAGACCTGTCTAGTATGTAGATTATCTGGAAATAATTTGCATGCCTGCAGATACTAAGAGAAGCCAAAAGAAAATTCTTTAATTAATCTGTTCATAATCCTTCCCTGATGAAAATTATTTATCAAACTCTGTTTTATAAAGGTAACCTATTGTCTTGTATAGTGCTGCTTTTCTTTTTTATTATCCCTCAGCATATCTACATTTAGTTTGTTTATTTTTTTCTTAGAAGAATTCCATCCATCAGACTCTATTTTAAAAATAGAAAAAAAATACGGCTGATTTGTTTTTACAGTATATACATTGGATATTTTCATACACATCTAATTTCACACAGTTTCTAATTTTTATATAAAAAGAGAAAGGGGGGGCTTTTTCTTTAATTCTGTACATTAGTCTCCAAGTGTGAAATTGTAACTTTGATTGCATTTTCGAACCATCAGAATGATACGCCATTTGATAATAATGAACTCTGTCAGATTTAATGGATATGTAATTAATACTTAGATGATACTAATAATGTATCATGTCTGTAAATAGGGATAATGTCTTGGAAGCAACAATACATTTCAGCAGGAAAGTGGTAAATTTAGTAGAGAAGTTCAAGACATCAAAACGTGACAGGCCATTACATTGTTTAACTGGAAGCTTGATGATTTTTTTCATTTATTTTGAAATCGTGTTAAAGCAAAGAGGGTTTTCCGTGGTTTTCTAATGCTTTCACTTTATTATCCTCTCAACTTCATGTGTAATTACAAAATCAAGATTTTATTTGAAATAAAATGTGCCAAAAGAATTCAATGCTGCTTTAAGTTCTGGTTTTACTTCTTAGAACTAAACTATTTCAACATGCAGTTGGTATATGTATAAAATAAAGTACCAGAAACTGCACTGCACTTGTGTAAACCAGTCAAGGACTAGTTTGTTTTAAATGATGAGTTTTCTGCCGGAGCAGCAAATGCATTTGGTGAAAACTTCGTAACAAAACTAATGTTTTGCAGAAAACAAGTCTAACAATGATAAAGTTGAACCTGGAATCTTCTGTCATATTAGATCTTGACTGATTAAGGAGGCATATGGACAAGAAAAACTACACTTGTATTACAGTGTGTTTATTGTGACATATAAAACCATTTGGTCATGAGAAAATAATAATTGTATTCTATATTTATATTCTTAAATTCTGTTTTTCCCAAGAAGAATTACATGGGAAATAATAAATATTTCTCAAACCAATCACAAGGTATGATGGACAGAACAATGGAAATAACACAGGCAAATGCAAAATTAATTTCTAAACACCAAACAAAACCAAAACTAATTAAGTATATAGAATTCTAGGAGGCTAGTATTGCATTTACCTACAGTGACTATACCTTAATTTCTGCATACGTTTTCATTTGTACATGGAAAAATGGAATTTTATATACTAAGAATTTCAGTCTAAAAATACTAAGCATATTCAGTATATTAAATATTTTAAAATAGTTCACTTTAATATTAATTAAATAATATTTAACGCTACAGTCAAATCTAAACCCAAGGCTTTATTACTGATATCCAGAAAAGTCTAAACAATAGCTGAAAATGCCACACTGTAAAATGTCACACACACATTGCAAAAACAGCTATTTTGACAGTTCCATTTTATAAAAGAGGAAAGGTAGTAATTAAAAAAAAAAAAAAAGGTTGATTCTTGAAAAATGACAGGATTTCTTTTAATTGCTGCCTTTTTGTTACCTATAACTAAAGGTAACATTTTGATTGCCCTGTAAAATAAAAGCCTTAAAGCTCTTATTTTCAAGTGTCTTTTCTGATGCTGGGTGAAAATCACATCCGTACCTGACATTTCTCTTGGAACTGGTATTTCAGATTTTGTCAAGCTTTTACCATTACAGTCATTACGTTTAATGTCATTTGTGACACTCATATAAGAGTGACACTAAGGAAACACTGCACAGTGAAAAATATCATAATTTATTAAGAAAAGTGTCCTGTTAGTCCGGAGTGATGGAAAACTTTCACTTCCATGAATGAGTTCCTTATTTACTTTTCTCAGCAGCTGTTCTCTTATAAAAAGACTGGTTTCAATATCTACCCAATGAATTTTTGTATCTTTTTCTTCTAAATTTCAAATCATCTTGTTTTCAGAAATGGGTTGTATGCTCATATTTTATGGTTCATATTTGTAGAACATGAAATAGTTACTTTATAATCATCTGTAAACTAAATGACATAGCTTTGATTTCTTAAAACTTAACACCACACTCTTTGTGAATTTTAAATGTCTGGTTCTCCAGGGTCACTCTCACATGGGCCACTTTTTCAACATCATTTCTGAAGGGTGGGATTCTAAATTAGAGATACTACTCTGGTAACACCCTGACTGGTTTATCAAGGGAATAGCACTTCCCTGCTGCTACTCGATGCCATTTGTACTCATAGTAATTAATATTTGCATTAGTTTTTTTTTTTTTCCTTCCCTGTGATTTCATGAAGCATGTATTCAGGAGCCAGTGATTGGACCAGCTGGGCTTGAGAAATCATCTCTGAGCTGAATTACTGTAAAATTTTACCTTCTTCTTGGCCACTAAAAATGTACTGAATATCTCTTGGCACAGCTCAGACCCACTGATCTCACTGCTCAGACAAGAGATCCATTTTTTTTACCTGATGTGAAGCTTAGTACAAAGTGGACTTCTCAGTCATGTTATGGCCTTTCTTTCACATTTTCTTTCACAATTTCCCCTCCTTGTCCATCCAGTTGCTGCAGTTTCTGCTTAGCAAAAGAGAAGGACTCAACCGAGGTGACCCTTGATGAAGCCAGTGGGAATGGATCCCACAGTCTCCACCACAAGAGCCACCTCTGGCACCGGTAAGTCCCAGATGATGATTCACCAGCTTAAACTCATTCCTGAGCAGTACCTCTTTACTTACTTTTCCACTTTCCTATGGGCATCAAACCAATTTTGAGGTTTAAACAATCTAGTTTATAATTGAAAGCATTGATTTTTCATTATTTTTTTTTACCGTTCATTCCATTATTTTTTCCCTGTGATTACTATCAAAATAACTGATTTTAAATTGACATATATTGGTTCTCTCCCACCCTTCTGAAATCCTGTGCAACATTAGCTTCCTACACCTTCAGTTTCCTCAGTTTTCTAAGACTACTATTCATGTAATGTTATAAATTTCTCCTTGGCTGAGTTTTTAATAACTTTGGATGCAAGTCATCCACAGATTTTCAAACATGCACCTATCTACTGTCCAGGTCTGGAGTGCTGTACTTAAACCCTTCAGCCTCCTTTTGGAAAGCAGGATCTTGACGTATTTACAATATTAAGGAGCAGCATTCACTTTTTGGGTGTGTTTGGTTTTTTTGCTAAGGTAGTACAATTCTATTTGTGGAATAGGCTCCCCAGGGAGGTGGTTGAGGCCCCATCCCTGAAGATATTCCAGGTGAGGTTGGACAAGGCTCTGAGCAGCCTGGTCTAGTTGAGGGTATCCCTGCTCACTGCAGGGGGGCTGGACTGGATGACCTTGGGAGGTCCCTCCCAGCCCTAGCCATTCTAGGATTCTATGATTCTATTTTTTTCCAGCTTTGCTATTATACATATTTACAGGTAGCCATGAAACAAATCTTCAGATGGAACAGTCTTCAACTTCTCCAAGTTAATAATGATGCCAGATAGAAATCTGGACTACTTCCACTATTATATCAACAAGCATATGCTGTTTATTAAGTCTAACTGCAAGCTGATTTTAAAAGAAAAGGAATAACACCCACAACACAACACCAGAGCTGTTTATTAAAAAATTTATATTTTTCCCATTTGTGGAAAAATATTATTATTTATTTATTTTCAGTCTAGTTTGTTTATATCTCAATCCAGGAAGGCAAATCTCCAGATGCTATCACAAGCAACATCGGAAGCAATATTCAGTGAGAGAAGTAGCTTTCCTTAGGAGGTGTTACAAAGCTACTTTTCATTCCTCTGTTACAAGACAAATTGAGTCAAGATCTCCATTCCATCCTCACTTTCCCCTTTCCTTATGCCTTATTTCTGTATAACTAACAGATGCATTAAGTGCATTTATAAAGTCCAGTCTGAGAAATAAGATTAAAGCAAAATATGCAGAAAACTCTTCTGTGTCTTTCTGAGATATACAATGAATATTCTTAGGTTATTCCCATTGTGAACCAAAATATGTACATAAATCAGGTGGAAAGAGGAAACATCAGTTAAAGGAAAACGCAGAAAAAAATAGCAAGATTAATCTAACTCAAAAATTTTGAAGCTTGGAACTCAAAGAGATAAATATCTGGCATACACTTTTGTAAGCTGATAATTAAAGGAATAGGTTTGCGTGGCTTTGTCATTTTGAAGAACTCTTTCCTAGAAATGATGGAAATTGATGTCAGTTTGCAAACCAGATTTACAGAAGAGAACCTGATCTTACTTGTAGTGATAGCTAAAGCTTTGAACTAGTTCTTATATTGTTCACTTGTGGACTTGCAGAAAATTTGTTCTAAATCACTGGGTTGCTAAAGAACTCTTATTCTGGAAGACAAAAAAAGGAAAAATACCACAACAAAACAAAAAGATAACATTGTTAAAAGTCATAGAAGTACTAAGGATTATGGGTATTCTCTTTTATTTGAGATGAATCTATCAATCTCTTTCATTTTAAACCATTATTTGTCATAGTCAATGTAAGCCTTCTGTTGAAATCCTGCAAAAATCTATGTGAAAATGAAATTAAAGGCTTGAGGAAAAAGAGTATCCATTTTGAATAATTTCAGAATTTAAAGTTTCTAAAGTGCCACTGAGTAATACTTAGTTTTAATGATTCTTTTGTTATAGTAAGAACTTCAGATGATGCTAAGGGGCTCATAAACATTACCTAATGAAAATCAATTCAACACAGCAATACCAGACAATAAGGTGCTTTGAACTTCCATTGAATTAGTTCATTCAGAGAGCTTTGAAAGGTCAGGTTATATTAGGAGATTGGAGTCAAATAACAATGCAGCAATAAAAACACTGAAAAAGAAGAAAAAGACAGGCACTCCCTGGACTACTCCACCAGTTACTGGTCTCCAGGTGGACTTTGTGTTACTGATCAGAACCCTTTGAGACTGGCAATTTGAGCATTCTCCACTCCATCCGACTACCCGCTTCCCTAGCTTGTACTTCACAAATTTTGTCCATGAGGGTGTTATGAGAGACAGTGTCCAAAGCCTTACTAAAGGTGAGATAAGCTGCATTTGCTCTTCTGCACTCATCTGGTTTTTTGGCTCCACTTAGGTGGATCATAGCTCTTCAAACCTTGATTTTCAAAGGGTATCATAGTTATATTATGGCCCTCATCCATCAATACAGTATTCAATTTAAAAAATAAATAAATAAATCTCAAATATAACCCATTAGTATGAGCTAGGAATAACTCATAAATCAAATATCCTGTTATTTTAGCAGCACCCAGTACATTTCTGAAAGAAGAACTTGAATTGGAAACTACATGAGTATTTGCAAGCAAAACCAATAATGAAAACAAATGCAATGAAATAGTGTGTGAAATTGCTTCTAGTATTTCATCATTCATATATATAATTTGAAATGATGAAGCTCCAAACAGAAGCATGCTAGAGGAGACAGGGGAGGAGACAACAGTTGTGGGAATGAGTAATGGATACAGTTATGTATATGTATTTTTAGTATTGAAGCTGCAATTAGACTTACCCTGCTGAAGAGACCATTACAGTCTCATGTAAGATACTAATCTAAACTTGGGCATAGTTGGTATCTGTGGATGCAGACAACTCTCTTAAGAGCAGAGAGAAAATGATTGATCCTCCCTGAAGGCTGAGAAAATCTGAACAGTAAAGCTTGAAGCTGAAGGTTATGACATGATACATAGTCAAATTCAGTAAGATTATGACCCGATTTTCAAATGTGCTGACAATGAACAGCTCTCACTAAAGGAAATGGGAAGGCAAAGTCATTTTCTCTTCCTATGGTCAGAAGAACTACATGTCTGTAGAGTAAGAGAATTTCAAAATACTGAGCTTGGCTACAAAGTAATGTCATACAATGAAACAACATTCTACCTTTATCCATTTTAATGGTAAAATTGGATGGTCCAAAGGGTCTTCTAGACATAGTTGGTACCTTGATCAGATGAAATGCTCCATTTGTTTTAAACTGCAGCCTTATGTTGACCCTATTATTTTCTGAGACTATTTTCCAAATCAGATTTTCTTCAACACATACAGAACTTAATTTGTACTTCATAAAAAATGTGATGCTTAAAATAAACACAAAAGAAAGAGCAAAGAATCCTGCTGTATAACAGTAGATGGGTAATTGCATGGAGTTTGTACTTAGTCATTAAAGGAATAAGTTGTCAAAGACTCTTTCAGAATTAAAGGAAAAGTGGCAGAAAGATTTCACTGAGTAAAAGGAAAAAATAACAAGAACATCCTAAAGGTTATCTGTGATCAACAACTTTGCTTTCATTCTTCTTTATTCAGTCTAGATCTGTGCCAAAAACTTGTGGAGGGGAAAGAAAAAAAAAAAAAGCCATTCTAAATTAATTTATTCTCCGGACTTCAACCAACAAATTCTAATTTTTCACATATTTTCTTTCTTAAACATATTGGGGAAAAAAAAAAGATAATACAAATTATTTATCACTGTATCATACAGTTCCTCCTTTGACCATAAAGGGCTTAGCATTAATAATCCTGAATTTACTTGTGAAACGCTGAGAAAAGCAGTTTTTCAAAGCTATAAAATTTTCCTGTTTCCATTGTGTGTATTATTTAATTTCTGGGCTTTTAGAATTGCTGTTTTAAAACTTTCAAGAAACCAAATATGTCATTTACATTTACTGTGTAACGATTTGGAATTATTCACATAATCAGACAAAACCTACAGAAAGTAGTTTCCTAATGTTGGATTTATTTTAGAAAAGAAAAACCATGAAGAGGAAGCCATAGCTTACCTTAAAAATTGTTTTATGAGATCAGTGCTGTTCTGTCAGTACTAGTGTCTATTGTGCTCATCTTTTATCATCTGATAACAGCAGCAGTTGTTTCTTTAAATGCCCAGTGACTGATTTACTATATTACAATATAAATGTACATGAATAGAATACTAATAATTTTAACAAGCCATAAATATGGACTGCCAGGAAACAAAATTCAGCATTATATTTCCGTGATTATCTGTTAAAATTTGCATTATGCATAGTTATAAATACATGTAATTGTATTCTCATTTTTATTTAAGCAAGTAGAAGACTTTTGCCATCAAGGAACAGTATTGTGATCCAATAATGGAAACATAACAATGTTTACTGAGAGACGGCAATCGGGAGGTGTGCAACAATAAACTGCTTTTTGAATATGCATGAAAGTCACCTGGATATGGCACGAGTACCAGACATTATAGCTTGAATGGTAAAGATTAATCGGCAGAAGAGCGTATGTCAGGTACCAGCTCTGTCAGCCACAGAGATGCTGAGATAATAAGAAATTCTATTAGAGCTTATTTTTAAGTGAAACAATATGTTTTGCTTTTGCGTATGTTCACAAAGATATGTGCAAGTGCAGGACATCCCCAAACCACCCTACATCAGAGTAAGTACAGTCCCTGTGGGAATGCATGGATCTAGAAGCAGCTTTGTCCACCTGCTGTAAGTGCTGTTCTCCTTCTGAAAACAACTCAGTGAAAATTCCACATGCTATTCCAGTGGCTCCAATCATTCCTTCCTGAAGAAACCTCAGAAAGACAAGCTAATTAAGTTTAATTAAGGGAAAAGAAGCCTTGGACTTATCAGGTTCTTGGCTAAATGTTGTCTTGAGACCTAATGATGTGTAGGTTGCCATGCGTTGATGTTGTTTTCTGACAGGCTATTACTGTATCTCCAACTGTTTTGAGACAACTCACTACCATGAAAGTCGTCTTTTCCTTTGGGGGTAGCAATCTTTAAAATTGGAGGCATTTTCAGAGTAATCAGTCTCCCAGTAAAACATCCCCAGAGCATCCAAGCGACTTCATGACCCAGTTTGCAAACCAGTAACTCAAGAATCTGTTGGAGGCCTTTCCACGTGCCTAGCACCAACGATGTCCCAGGGACAGCACACTTAAAGAGTTTACAGAGGCACAACTGAGTCAGAGCCTGCAGCAGTTTACCAGTCTTTAAATTGTCCCAAAAAGCAATAAAATCTGTAGGTCAATAGGGTTGATTTTTTAAAATTAATTTGGGTAAAGAAATTCAGAACAAGAAATTTGTTTATGTACATACAGACACATACATAAACTACACACACACACATATATATATATATATATCACAGAATCACAGCATGGTAGGGGTTAGAAAGGAACTCTGGAGAGAATGTTGCCCAATCCCCTGTTAAAGCAGGGTCACCCAGAGCAGGGGTCCCAGCATCACAGTGTCCAGGCAGGTTTGGAATCTCTCCAGAGAACCAGACTCTCCAGGCAGCCTGGGCCAGGCTCTGGTGTCCACACAGGAAAGTTTTCCTCCTGTTCAGATAGAACCTCCTGGGTTCCAGTTTGTGCCCATTGCCCCTTGTCCTGTTACTGGGCACCACTGAAAAGAGTCTGGCTCCATCCTCTTGACCCCTACTCTTTAGATATTGATCAGCATTGATCAGATCCCCTTTCAGTCTTTTCCAGCTAACTAACCCCAGGGCTCTCAGCCTTTCCTTGGCACAGAGATGCTCCAGTCCCCATCAGCATCTTTGTAGCCTCTGCTGGGCTATTTCCAGTAGTTCCTTGTCTCTCTTGTACTGGGGAGCCCAGAACTGGAGACAATAGTCCAGAGGTGACCTCACTAGGGCAGAGTAGACGAGGAGGAGAACCTCCCTTGACCTGCTGGTCACTCTCTTCTTATGCACACATATAAGTGTGTGCATACCAGAAACACTCCTCTTGAGTGCAAAATGTCTACAGAAAAGAAAGGACTGTCCTCAGGGAAGTATTGTTTTTCCTATGGAAAACCATTAGAGTCAATCTGGGATACTGCAGGATTAAGAAAATTGAAAAGCAACTTAATGTTTGTGGAAAGAGCTAAAGAAGGCATTGATGAGTCAGTCTGGAGCAAACACCGAGTTTGACAGACCTGCGTATGAAGAGTGTTGTTTTGAGAGAGGCATATGACATTGGGAAAGGTGACAGAATTCACAGAACTGCTAAAATAGTGCTATAAAAAAAATTATTGGGCAGTTAATTTCCTCCAGCCAGCAGTCCATTTCCCTTTTGGAATAGTCAATTAGAATAGTTTTAGTCCTCAGATACAGCCCAGCTAAATGCAGCTAGTCTATCAGAACAATTTGGTTAAAAAAAAAAATTTAGAAAAAAATCAAACCCACAAACAAGAAACCACATTGATGAGAAAGAACAAAAAGATACATAGAAATTATAATGCAGTATCAGATGTGGGAGTCATGTGTGAAGTCAAAGTGACCTAGGCTAACATTTCAGGATTGTCTCATTGTGTCAGGCTCTGAATTTGCCACTTTCTCCCCTTCAGCAGCCATACAGCATCTGAACACTCACAGAGCTGCAGCAAGGTTCAGGATTTCTCTTTACACCTCAAGCTGGACAGCAGAGTCCTGCCAGTTTTCAGCCTGGGGAGAGAAGGGAGTTGTGAAGAGATGCTTTCTTTAGAAAATTTTGACTCAGTCCAGAAACCAAGAGGCAGAGGTTCCACTGCAAGAATTAGTCCATGAATGCAGGGTTCCAATGAAAGCCTCTGTCTAAACCTCCTACCTATGAAAGGGCGGCAGCAAGATGAGAAGACACAATTATTCATTTGATAATACCACACAGTTCTAAAACCTTTGTGAGAAGGCACATTCCTGCTATTACTGCGATGAACAACCTCTTGGTTGTTTGCAGTAAAGTTCTTAAAATGCTGGGGGAAGTAGCTGCTGAAATGGATTTACAGATGGAACCCGTGATATATTTAGAGCCCAGTACTCAGGAGCAGGAAAAAGACAAGATGGAAATCTCTTTAAGAACATAAGGACAGACATAAAAACAGTCTGAGGAAAGTTTCTAAACAGTGGCCAACACCTAGAAGCTTCAGAAACTGCGTAAGCCCGGGGAAAGTACAGATACGCCACACTTGGATAAATATTCTCCCAGCCTCTGATTTCCTGTACATCTGGAAGAGATGTCTTTCAGTTCTCTTCAAAATGTTTCTTTCTCATTTACTTCTTTAGACTTCCCTGTATAAAATCTTAGCATCTATAAAATACTGGGACAAGGACTAATGCAGCTTAAACACAGTGTTAAACTGAAGAACCTTCTCTTTTTGTGTATTTTTTTATCTTCTAGCTCCATTGCCTGCTCTTTGGTTTTTGCTTTAGCAGAGACAGTGAAGAATTACTTTCTGTTTATCCTCTCTCTGACACCTTTGCTATGTCTTCAAGTAACCTTTTTTCCTTGCCGAAGTGCCCTGATCTACTCAGTCATTCTTAGGGAGATCATGTCATGCATAACATCCTTATCTTAATTTTTCTCAATTCTATTGCATCTTCTTTGAGGTAAGAGAATAAGAACTACAAGGAAGATGCAAGAATTGAGTGTATAATTTTCAGGATCTCCTATACAATGGTGATGATTTTGTTTTATATGTGAATAGGATGTTAAATGAAAATGGGAAATTTTTGCTTGTTTGGTTTTTTCAAACCATCCTGAGTGCTAGACCCAAAAGTTTTTCAGGCGGCAGAAGTACAGGGAGATTGTTCCTGAAGATTCTTGAGGAGTAATTCTGGAAAAGTTGTTACCAAAAGCAGATATCTACAGTAGGTAACTATCACGAAGATCTATATAAGCTGACAGATAACTGTACACTGGAGGAGTCAACAACTAGAGAGAACTTCTGAAAATTTGAACAAAGATTTCTTATTTCCTAGCATGTAAATTGCATTGAGGGATTATTTGGCTTCTGAGGACAAGATCTCAAAGTTCTCTTTTTTAATTGATGTATTCAAAGGACAGCAAGGTAAACTCTTCAAGAGTTGATAGCGTGAGGACACTCTGTGGACCAAAAGGCTTTGCAGCTCTTCTCTGTCTTCCTGGACATTTGCCTGTCTGTGCTTGGGCTGAGCTGTGCAACCTTGGATCAGGTCTGCGTGAGAATGACTTGGAGAGGCCTCACTGCCTAGCTGTGACACAGGGCCTGCTGGTGACAAGGGCTTCTGCTGAACAGCACACGTCAGAGAGGGTGTCAGCAGAAAGCAGGGAGGGTGGGGATCGGCAAACTTGAAGAGTCTAACAGGAATTTTTAATTACTTTTAGAAAGTGTCTTTTTTTTGACCTACTTGAGCACTTTCTGCCATAGCCCTGAGTATGTTCATTGCACATGTTTTTCCAAATGCATATGAAGCATAATGTATTTTTCCTGGGTCACCTTTGCTGCACCTTAATAATAAACAGATACTGCTTTTTCTTTCAACCTAGTATATGACGTTCAATTAAGAAACAATGTTTTTTAAGACTAAATTTTGTAGAAAACCAAAAAAATGCGGATAGTTATGATACTTAAGGATGAATAACAGGTGACAAAATCTTGTGGGAAAAAAATGTTCAGTATGTTTTTGTACTCCACTGATCTTATTCATTCGGACTAAAAACGCACTGGTGATGCATGAAAGATAGAAAGGAGGAAATTAATTCAGGCGTAAATTTTCAATAGCATCTTTGTGTTTACAAGATGTGCTTTTTCCAAAAGTGACGTACAAATTTAAGTCTTGTTAATATTTAAATTGAAGTTATGTTCCAATATGATTCTCCCCTCAATAATATTCTGATTCTCTTGTACTAGAATAATAGAGATTCACAACAGTATGCATATTGAATGAGTTTCATCTCTTCTTAACCATACTGACTGAATATATTTCCATCTCAATTTTCTTATAGAACAACCAAATAATGATTTGATAAAGCCTGATGAGTGCTGTTATTTCCTGTCTGAAAGCCACACCTGTTGGACTTGCACAGGGTTCACAGAAAATGGAGGCGAGAATAAGCAATCATTGCAAAGCTCAGGGTAGGACGCATTGTTTGTTCCTCCTGGTGGATGTCTTGGTTAAAGCAAAATACAATTTTTATTGTGGGTCAGTGTGTAACAACATTGTGTTCTGGTGTCCATTTCTTGCACTGGGGTAGTGACATTGCTATAGCTAATTAAGAAAAATTAGAAACAAAATATCAAATGATTAATTAAATTCAGGGCTTCTTTGGATTTCCATGATGAACTTCCATAATTCTTCCAGGAATTATTTATTTCTTAAATATCCAACCAAAATCGGTACCAAAAACCTAAGCCTCACTCATTAAATTCATTGTTATGTGAGGACAACCTAGGGTCCTCATTTTATGTGAAGTTAATGCTGTGATGATTCAAGAAATGAAAACATGTCAGATTCATTTTGTGGGGTACTATTGGAAGATTTAGAATTCACCATGAATATATGTTTGGTTTTGCATGACGTTGAGACTTTTGTTTTTCTTTTGATGGTGGAAGTCAGAGATACCCAAGTTTCTGCATGTCTTAAGGCTCTTTTGCCTCTAAGAGACCCAGTGGCTGATATACTCACAGTGTCACATCTGTTGGTTTAACACAGGTATAGCTGCTAAAATACTGATTTTCAATTGTGGTTGTATTCAGTGGCAGAAAATTATGTAGGGGGCATAAATATTCTTCTCCTATAATTATTAGACGTCTTGCGATATCCATGTTCTGCATTTAACTCCCCAATATTTGAGAAACTTCTTCAGGTTAATCACAGCTTTTCAAAGGATGGGGAGTTAGCAACTTAAATGCAGTGATTTACTGACGTACAGTTACTGCACTTAAAGTCTCTTCTGCTTTGAGAAAGGCAAGTTTCAGGCATTTTATTTCCCATTCTACAGCAGAAGGAACTCAATTAATGCAATAGCTATGCTTATCTTCTAGGATGTTCTTTTAATTATTTCTATATGCCACAATATAAAAAGATGTGGGAGAGCAAGTGTTATTTTTACCTCATTTCTAATAAATTACCTTTAGCAATATGTTACCGTCATTCTAACAGTCATGTGATATTCTCAATATTAAGCTAAATATACATATGTCATATTTACTGTTATTTTAATAATACCTCTGATGAGTGTGTCTGATCCTGGGTTTCCAAGGATGTTACACTCAGTATGGAATACAATGCTAATAAAATTAATCTCCTGTGTAATGTTAAGAACTATATATCTCTACAGTTTAACAGGGCACCAATGGAGTTGCTTCTGGTGCTGCTGAATAGCAAAGTACTAATATTCTCTCTTATGTTCTTCTAAAGAAAAAAATTGTATTCATTTATGAACATGGAGTGAAAAAGGATGGAAGATAAATTCTCAACTTATTTTAGTATGCTACCACTATTTCTGAAAATAAAAAGAGCACAGATCTCACTTAATGTCATTGCTAGACACATTGTTAAGTGGAATCGTGTTTTTAACAAATATAGCTTGTGTATTGACTCACTGGAACAATGTTCTAGACAATATTACACATGACATTTAAAACATTCATAGGTTGATTACTTTCCATTTCAGTCACAGAGTATTTGTTAAAAAAATCATATACATTTATATCCCAGCTCAGGAAAGAAATCAAACACTTTATTTATGTACAAAGTGAATATGTAATTCACAAGTACTTCAAAAGTATTCAAGAGGTGCCAAAGTTAAGCAAATGCTTAACTTATGAATGGACATACTATATTTATTCTATATAAGCACACTTTCTTGAATCAAAGACTGAAGTAATGTGCATGTAAATGAAGAACTCTCCTTTTTAATGGCAGTAAACCCAAAACTTTTAAAATCGGCTCAACAAGTAATTAATACTGATGTTGTCGTTGTTAGTTGCTTAGCTTCAGTGAGTAGTTACACTCAGTGAGCAAGGTGGCTGGTTTGAATTAGACACATCATTTTCAATAGTCCTTAAGAAATAATTTTAGTAGTTGAAAAACATTTCAAGGATGTAATTTAGGTCAAACTTTCTTTAGATAAACAAGGTTTCAGATTATTTGTTTCAAAGGTTTTGTTCAATGTAAGCAGCAAAATGTCACACAGATAAAAAACAGTGAGAATAACTCCAGTGTATTTCAACAGACCATATTTCTAGTCTGAAAGTGGGAAGCACAGCCTTTGCTTGTGGTTGTGCACCATCAAAAGGAAAGGAGTCAAACTTTGCTCTAAAGTTTTGTTTCTGCAGTGCTGCTTTGAAAGTTCTGCCATTCCTGAAAAATTTGATTTCCCTTATAAAGCTACCAGTTTTATTGTCAAAACAGTTCAGAAAGAAGGCTACAGCCATCCTCTCCTTGTCCCTTGTAGTCCTGTAAATATGATCTTTCTTTTATTTAGTAGAAGGCTGTGGGCTCTGCGTTGACTAGATTATGCATGATCTCAAGATTTTCTGGGCTGGCTTTGAACGTAATTGATTTTGTTTAATGCAGCAATTGTCTAGTGATCGAATACTATGACTGTATAAGGACTAAGCATAAGCACTGTGAATGTCTTACAGGGAAATGGCATGACAAACACAGGGAGCCACTCCAACAAGTACCAACCCTTGATGCCAGCTAAAGCTGAGGTAAGCTAGTGCACAGCTCTCAAATTTCATCTTGGTGTTATTATGAAAGAAGGAGTCAGAGTTCAGAGTATATCAAAGTAGTCCAAGTGGACCCAGGGCTGAGGGAGAAGGTACTCCCACCAGCATGAACATCACGTTGCACTTGGCAAAGATACCAAGATGCTGAAAACTTGTTATGCTTCCCTGCTTCTCACTTCTTCTGGAGGATGCCTGAAGTTTCAGCCTCAGGACCTAGAAGGGCACTGTAAGGATGAGACTGACTTCAGAATAAATATGTAGACGTTGGCAGATTTTCATGTAAAACAATTATAATTGTGTAACTAATGAGGCCTCTCTGCACTGAGTTGGGCTAAGGGTATTTTTAGTTTGAGACTGGACAAACAACCGTATTTAATTAGACTGTTAAAACATCAGCTGGACTAACACTCATTTCTTAGCTCCTCATGTAAGTTCCCTTTTGCCCATTACAGGCTTGTGACAAATGGCAGCTTGATTAGCAAAGTCAGCAACATTTGGGCACAAGCGTATAATTAGGTGGGCACCGTGATTCTGCAGAGTGCAGGGGAGAACTGATAGTGGTCCGACTCACGCTGCATCAGAAACACTCCATCCTTTATCAAAATACTGAAAAGCTACTTTCTATCACATACCCAACAGCAATCAGTGCTGACAGTAGGACATGTTTTTAGACAAAATTAACATAAATAGGCCCAATGGGAATGACGACAGGAGTCTATTGATTCAGTGTATTGGAAAATAGAAAATTGAAAAGCATTCCGAGTAGTGAAGTTTGCCTGTCAGTAAGTGTAACGCTGCGTAATTTAACACCACTGCCATTATGTGATCAATAATGACACCAAGGACCACTATCCATCTTTATATGTCCTGAATTTTGAGGCTTGATATCACCTGATCATTCTTCAACTCCACTGCTCTTTTCCTAAAACCATGGGGTTTCATAAAACCCAAAGGAAATTCAGTTCAAATACTTAGATCTAAATCAGATTAAATAAATGCTTTTCCAAGTAATAGTTCCAGTGGTTTAGCAATTTGTATCAGCACAAGTGAATGATTTCTGAAGGAATTAAATAACCTATTAAATTAATTGTATTCTAGAAAAGAACAGGGAAATCTGGAGCAGTCAGAGGGAGAAACATAGGAAATTCACACAAATTCACTTATTAAAAAATTATCCAAGCTTACATAAAGAACCTGCTTTAGGCATTTAGATGGCACCTACTACCTCAGCTTTCTAAACAAGCTAATTTCTGAGTGGCGTAATTTCTAAACATGGACAAATAACGCAGAATCATTTTGACAGCCAGCCAACATGCTCTTCAGATATTCTCCTGCAGCTGGTTTCTATCAAATGCTGTAGGTGTTGAATTCTGTGCTGCTGAGGCATGTACAACAAACAGCTAGGGAAAGTCTGCAAACACTGAATTATAGTATTCCAACCTTGATGTGGTAGGACATAAATCAAGAGCCATAGGTCCTGCTGAAACAGCAATGTCCTTAACCTTCTTAAATTCCTGACGTGTAAATATGAAGCCTTAACAATGTGGCCCTCAGAACAAGTTTCAGGGTCAAATATAACACCAAAATTGTTCAGTGAGGAGGCAATTTTATATTCCCAACAAATGGTACCATAAATGAGGAACTGCTATTTAACAGGCAATGGGCCAAATAAAATCAATTCTGTTTTAAGCACCAAATGTTATCAGACATTCAATACTTAACTTCTAGTAAGTATCCTTCTAGACTACAGACAGATTTATGTAAGTCATCATGAACTGTTTGATATACTTATTATATCTGGATGTCATCAGCATAAATATAGTAATTAAGATCCTGCTTATAGAATAAATGACCCTACTGGGAGCACATACTGTGCATGTTAAATAGGATAATCATGCTTTATAAAGGCTATATTGGGATTTCTAGACTTTACCAGTAAAGCACCTGAATGCTTGTGAAACAGAATGAAAAATAACTGAACAGAATTAACTATAATTTCATTTTGTTGCATCCTATCAAAATAAGTAATGTGGAAAAGACTATCACTCTTCAGTCTTACAGTGGTTCTGAAAAACCTGCATGGTATTATGTCAAAGTTTTGGGGGTTGGTTTGTTTGTTTGTTTGGTTTTATTTTTATTTTTTTTTTAATTTTTATTCACCTATTTTACTATCTGCCAAAATGGGGTAGTTGTTCACACAAGAAATAGTGAAATCCTAGTCCCTGCTCATGTTGAATTAGTCAAAATTCCTAATGATGGCATGGAAAGAAGGACTCTTTAAAAAAGGAATATGCAGTATTAGGACTTATAAACTACATGTTTTGCAACTCTCCTCAGTTATTACCATCTGATTAATTATCCACTGTATGAAAGGGGATATTAAGCAGATAACTCTCAATAATGAAAAAAATCTCTGCTTAGAACTTTAAATTTATCTTTCATTGACCTGTTGATATTTGTTGGTAGACTTTTCTACACATTATTGTTGATTATTTCAGATATACACACTATTCAGCACTTGTTCATGTATCCCTAACCTTTAAAATTAGAAGGAAAAAAAAAAAAGGCAGAAAAATCATAGAAATAGATTCATTTATTCTATTCATTTTTTAGGTTACAGGAAGGTTTTTTAGTTTGCTGGAAATTTGCATTCTTTTAATTAATTGCAATGGGAGCTGTGTGCAAAGGAGAGGAGTTTGGGGAAAAAGCTCATAAACAAGCAAGTAAAGCAAAGACAACTTGAAATATAGCATTAAACTTCCGAGTTCTGTTTTCTTTTCTGTAAGAAATATAACTGTGTATTTAATGTATTCATCACTCAGTCTAACCCTTACTTACTCTCATGAATAAAACTGTATTTAGCCTGACAGCTTTTTTAGTTTTATAAAAAGAAAAAAGTACTTTTAAGCTTTCATTGCAGCTGAGCAGAAATGTTCTTCTTGAATGCTCTGCCCTTCTTAGCAGTGCCTATATATGAATCTGAGAGAAAAATGCTATGAAATTGTAGTTTGGTTTGCACCACATACAAAATTCATGAGGTTTCTCACAGGGTTTTTTATTGTTTTTCACTGTCATTGGCTGTTTTTATCAGAAACTTGATCGTTCATTAAAATTATGTTACATACACCAAAATATACCCCAAAAAGGAACACACACAAAAAAGAGGAAAAAAAACCAAACAAGAGAATGGAAATGGTGGAAGGTCAAAATTAAAACAACTGTAGATGAAAGCAGGATGACACCTTTAACTTTTCTAATTTTATAGGCAAATTACTATGTAAGATTCTAAAACCTATTTTTTTCTTTGTTTCCCCAGAGAATAGTCAAGGTAATTTATTTTTTTTTTTCATTCTTTTAAAGTTCTTTGGTTGGTTTTCTTTCTTTTTCCCCTAAGCCTATTGTGATTCAAGATAGCAGCCAGAGTCCTGCTACATCTCAGTATGCAAATTAGGCAAATGCAAGGTATTTGATACAATGCAGCAAGGAAGTGTGGCTGTTACTACTGTTTTCTGATATAGTAGTAAAATACACTAATCCGAATTGTAGAAAGCTTTTGAAATTATTTTTTTTTCTGATAGGTCAAAAATATAATACTAATTCAGCAATTTTTCTAAGAGAAGAATTTAACTGAATTTACTGATCTTAGTCTATTGAAGTAATACAATTCTCAACCATTAAAGATGCAAGAAGGACAAGGCAGAGAATGGAGTTTATGTCTCCTTTATACAGGGAAACTTATGTTAATATGTCAACAGTAGAGAACTGTTTAGAATGTCCAGTTTTGCCAACAGTTTTTACTCAGACTGACTTTGCTAAATACATCAGAATGGAGCGCTGGCTCTGTTTAGAGAACTACCATGTTCCCTTCATCCAATAAAATAAGTATCTTGCTGATAAATTGTTAACAAAATTCTAATAATTGTTAAATATTTTCATGCAAGTTTGAGAAATGGCAACATAAAATATAGATGCATAAAATAAATTTAGTTAAATTTAATACCATGTGCATATATGAGAATTATTCATAACCCTTGCTGTAAGCTATCTTAAGACTTAGAGGACAAAGGACAAATACATTTTTATTTCATCTTTATTCTTCTACAATTCAGAAGGACAAATGAGGATTTATGAATAGAAGTGTATAAGGAAACAGCTTAAATGAGCCTGATTCAAGAAATATCCATATAAATACATACAAGATTGGGTTTGATGGTAAAGATTAATTTCTAGCAAACATTAAGAAATATGTTTTCTCAGACATCAACACTGGCAGGAGATAGTACAGTTTTGGTACAATATGATATCTAGCTCAGAACTTGGTTTTTTTAGAGAAAGTATTTATAAAGATTAGAATCATGATTCTGTAATTCTGTGAAAAATCTGCCCAAAATTGGATATAAACACTTAAGGATGGTAAGAAATATTGTTTTAACCATCGATTCTACCACAAATGCTGTTGATGCCCCAGCTGAGAAACTGAACTACAAGACTCATGGATCATTCAATATTCATGTATCACAAAAAAATTCACATTATTTCTGATATCAACCATTTGTGACACTGATCCGACAAAATTGCAAGATATTTTTCAGGTATAACTACAGAATTAAGCTGCTCCCGTGCTTTAGCATATGAACATGTTAATCAGAATTTATGCATCATTCTGTTTTCATTTGATTCTAATTTAGAGAACATTTAAATGGGAATAAAGTTAGATAGATTTCCCCCTCAAGGAAATAATTATATGGCCAAAATTGCCTTAGTGTGGTAATTCTTTACAGTACAAGGAATTTTCATATTTTACATATGAACAGAGTTTTTTGATTGGCCTATACAAATATAACTACTCCTAGGAATAGCTCAAAATGGCTATTAACTCATTAATATTTATGTAGTAAAGAGAGAAAGCAATATTCACCTTGATATTTATGATTCATTATTGTCACCCTTTCATCAGTTTTATAACACTTTTAAGATATGATAACTATCTGTGTTTGGTTCTAAGCTATCTTGGCATTGTATCAAGTTGACAGATAAATCAATATAATTGATAATCTGCTTTCTGGTGTAACTAAGTATCAAGTGGGCCTTAAAACATATGAGGAAAACTGATAGCTTTTTTATACTGGAAATTGCTTTAAATGTGTCACTACTGCACAGCAGAACTGTGTTCTTAGAAAAGCTATGAGTCATAAAAATTCGAATTTTCACTTCAATTATCAAGTGGTTATAATAATGAGAGCACTACCAGAGTCTCAAGGCCAGACAAAGAAATTAGGACCTCCCTTTCAATATTTTTCCTTTTTTATTTTCCTTCTTTTCTGGAAACAGAAATCCATAAATTTCATGCCATCCCCAGTATGGGACAATACGTACATAAAGGTAACCCCATATGTATTCAGCTTAGCTGAAGGGTGTTCCAGTTTCCACTAGAACAAGATCATCTTTTTGTGCAGCTATCTTTGTCCCGTAAACATTTTTAAAACATTTCTGAATCACTTCAGACAAAAAGTCTTAAGTCCCCCAAATGTCCTGTCCCTGCTTGCTGACATGTCCCGTCATTGATACCTAGCACAATAAAAAGGCATCTCCTCATCCTAAATCTCCCTTCCCCAAATACATAATTAATCATAGAATCATAGAATGGTTTGGGTTGGAAGGGACCTTAAAGATCACCCAGTTCCATCCCCCCTGCCATGGGCAGGGACACCTCCACTAGGCCAGGTTGCTCAAGGCTCCATCCAACGTGGTCTTGAACACATCCAGTGATGGAGCATCCACAGCTTCCCTGGGCAACCTGTGCCAGGGTCTCATCACCCTCAGAATGAAGAACTTCTTCAGAATATCTAATCCAAGCCTCTCAGAAATACACAGGAGATCACTCTTATTTGAATAACATGGTCAGAGGAGGTCCACTTACTACCCCATCATAGTGTAATTGAGTGCTTAGACTTCTTCCTCAAGAGCTGGGGTAAATTTTTCACTGCCTAAAGAGCTTCAAGCATGTGACTGCCACAGGACTTCAACCATTAAACTGCAGCTGATTTCATTCTGAATGAGAAAGACACTTGGTTCCTCCTGTTCTGAGGAAACAACTAAATTTTACTTAAAAAAACAGAATCAGAGATGTAAAAGTAAAAATAGAAAAACCAAAAAGCAAACACCCCCCCAAACAAAAACAAATAAGCAAACCAAAACCAAACCAAAACCAGAACAAAATACCAAAAACTGAAAACATCAGGAATGAGTGAGAATAACCTTTGTTTTGAAAGACTAAGTAGTGAGGTTTATTTTTTCTTGAAGTGCTTTGAATATGAGATAGTAGTGATGATCAAGTTCAATCTTAGCACGTGTGTAAACCACAGCACTTGTATAAACAGCTCTAGCTCTCTCTATTTCTACCAGTTCTAGCCAGCACATCTGACTAAGATTTTGAAGATTTGGACCTTTGTGTTCTTGGGGGAGCTCAGATTTATGTCACGGGTATAATATATAGAGGTAAAATACACATTGTGGATTTAGGGGCTTCTGTTCTGCTTAAAACTCTCCTCAGGTGGTGAAGCTTTTTTGTAGATATTTTGAATTGTTTTTGAAACTTTCCACTGGCCACTTTTCCACTTCGTCATTATGTACATAAACATCTGCAGTACTGAAGGTTTCAGAAGGCTGAGTCATGCCTACTAATTTTGTTTTTTTCTTTTTAAGTGCTCAGACTTCTGATGAATTGTTAATAAAGCCCAATTCTCCTGGCTACTGGATACTCTTACAAAAAGTTATACAAAGTTTATTTAGGACTGTTCTATAGCAGCCACTTTTTTGGCTTTTCTAGGTGTTCGGGTTTTATTTTTTTTAATTTGCATTTATCAGCAATCAAATTCTTTATTTTCAATTAAAATGTCCAGCAAAGCTTTTAATATCTGTTCTTTTCAATGACTTCAACAATCTGCTTAATTGTATCATTGCAATGCTTTTTTCCAGTCAAGTTATAAATCCTGTCCTCTGTGTAAACAGTGTTGTTAGATGCTGTTTTCCTTCAAACTGATAGGATTGGGTTTATTGAAGTAATCTCTAGGGTTCTTGCTAGATACACAGCATATTTCACAAGCAGATTAAGTATATTCCAAAACTCTTGCAGTTTAAACCATAATTTTGCCTTGTGTTTTCAGAGGGGTAGAATATACACATTTACTTGAATGAGAGAAATCACCACCTTTCAGAGAGAAAAAACATTTCCCACAAATGGGCCTGTGAAGACCAACTCACTTTCTGTTTGACAAACAGCACACTTCAATATTTAAAGCTTTTGATTGTTTGTTTGTTTGTTTGAAGGACAGTAAAGCCATCACACAAAATCAAATAAAGTATTTGATGTCTTTAGGTAGAGAAATGAAGAAGTAGAACTCAAAGACAGATGTATAGGTGAGAAATATCTCACATTTTCCATTCTTTCATAATGAGCCCTGGGCAAAAGGAATAAAAATAACGGATTGAGAATGTTGGGGTTTTCAGCTTGCTGACTAGTGAGAAGCTTCAAAAGCTTTTAAACAATAAAAAGGTTAAGGTTTTGAAAAGACCTCAAAGATATTCTACTGAACTCAATTTTAATAAAATATATGTTCCAAATAATATTTTTTTTTTTAATAAACTAGGTAAAAGTAAAAAAAAGACAATACCTACAAAATTTATGAACAATTTCATTTAGGGAGATGATGTCATTCTAATGTTTGCAGTGTTCTCTGAGCCTGTCATGAAAGCTTATATTCATGCACCTGAGAAGCAAATAAGTGCTTGATTTATTGGGATTTTCAAACTACTTTTTGAAAGTATTCAAATAAATATCAGAAAAAAATTGTTTTGTAGGTACTTACAACTAGTTAGTAGATCACTGAACCCTCCTAAGACTGTTTTCAATGTATAGGAACAGATGTTAGTAAGTGAGGTTTTGCCTATAACAAAACAGTGTATTCCGTTAGCTACACATTATTGCTTTATTTATTCTCTTAACTACCAGGTGTAAAACATATGCATCTATTTGGAAGTCAAAGATGAAAAACATTTTTTTCAGTTAATGTTTCATACGTATAACCTCACTTTTCCGTGGCATTCAGGCTTTAAGGGATCACAAAGGAAGGCAGTGTATTTTTGTATGCCAGTGGCTGCTGCAGCACTTGGCAACTACAGGGACAGATTAGAAATTTCTGATGGGTAAAATTTTAATGTGTAACATGGTCTTGCAGAAGGATCTAAATAGACTGGAGCATTGGGCAATTATCAATGGCATGAAATTCAACAAGGACAAATGTGGAAGTGGAGAGGGAGGTGATGAGCTCTTCTCCCTGGTATTCAGTGACAGGATGTGTGCTCAAAGCTCTGTCAGGGACTCACAATCCACGCCTCTGAGGTAGTCCCTTCTACTGATACAGAACTCTCAATTTGAAACTATAACTCCAGCAAATCTGAAGCCAGCACCAGAGAGTTAGCTCATCTAGACATAATGACAGGGTTATGAATGCAACACCAAAAATATGACACAGAATGTTTTCTGGTCCTAATCCCTTAGAACTGTTCTGATCAAAGTCCCAGAGAAGGCACACAGACATTGTTTGGATTGTATGCTTTTTTGTGAAAGACAGGACGCTCATCCAGGCATGAGAACAAAGTTAGGCAAAGCTTCAGTTTGAAATATTTTAGCTCTGAGCAAACAGAGCTTAGTCCTATGAAAGCTAAATAATTAGCGGAAATCACTCTGTGTGTCAATATCTACCCAGGTAGTGTGGACTAAGCAACTGCACAGATCTCTGACTACGTGCTTGCAACGATGCAGGCTGCCCTTCCCTGCATCAAGATCCCCATTTCACACAATCAAAATATGTAGTCTGCAAAAGCAAGGCTTTCCTGGCGTGCAAGTGAAGTTTCAGAGGACCTGGTACCAGCGTTATTTCCCCTGTCAGTATAACTAAGTTAACAACATGTTGCAACTTTGATTTCTGCAGGATGTATTCTTCATCTTAACCCGCAAATCCATAAAGGTAGTTATAAATTCATGAATCTGACACAATACTCTTTGAATATTCCATGATTCTGAGGCACCATGTCTGTCACAGAGAAAAGACATACTGTCTAACCTCCTAATGAGGATTCTTGCAGTGCAAATCAATCAGAAGTCCCCTAAAACTGTAAGTGAATCATCTTTTGCAATGCTTTGTTCTCCTGAACTCCAAATAACACTTTAATCTTGGATTTTCAACTGCTGAAAGTTTTTTCTTAGTATTAAAAAAGTCATGTGTGTCTATCTTAAACAAACATTGGTAATCTCTGTGAATAAAATCATCATGACTGCTTTTTGTCATGAAAACAAACAAGCTCTTATTTCTGCAGCCTGCAACATTTACAGAATGCTAAAGGACATTGGTTGTCAGATACACTAATTGGACTCAAATATCTGACTGGAGTATAAAGAAATCACATAGAACACCTCATGTCTAAAACATTATGAGGACTATACTGTCAGACCACTGGTAAAGTCAGATATTGGCAATTCATTTATGCAATATTTTCAATTTCTTATTATTTAGCATAACAAATACACTACTTTTCGACTCTAAATTTCACACAATCCTGTCAGTGATTTTATTTTTTTTTAAAGTTTTATATTAAACTTGAACAAATCTTGTTTCACTTTATCAGTTTATCTTCATTTCTATAAATTTATCTTATTTGTCTCTTTTAGGGGGACAAAAATGTAAATCCTGTTTATTATAGCAGCTGCTTCATTTCACTTGCTGTGATTAGTATCTTACTTCAGCTACTTTAATTTTGCAGCCAATTCAAGAATACTGTAGAAAAGTAAAGGCCTCTTTTTTAAAAAAAAAATAAAAACTCAGTTTGATGTTTGTACAAAATCCTTTTCTTACAGATTCACATAAATCTCATGTATGCACAGTAAAATAATTCATATCATACTCTTTGAAAGAAGCATCATCCACTGCTTAAATTCATGTTTTGTTCCAAAGATTCAAGATTCTTTTTTCAAGACCTTACAGCATCTCAACAGTACTATGTCTACTGTGAGATACCATACTGCTGACATTAGTATTGTCACGTCAACACATCACTTTCCTCATGAATGCTGGGGAATTCTAAACTCTCACAAAATGAGGATCACTTTTACAATTTATGTAGCCCTCTAATATTCCTCTCCTGCATGTGTTTGAAGCCTTTTGTTCCTTTCCAGACTTCTGGATGGTAGGCAGTCAGAGCAGAAAGTAATCCTAGAGATCTAGACCCAGAAGTCAGGAGTCCTTGTCCTGGCTCCCTCTTCCTTCCCGTACTGCTGACACTCTTGGTGGCACAGTGGTCTGATTTTCTCTCCACAGAATGCTTGTTGTTAGGTGACCGTGCTGTTCTCCTGAAGGGCCAGGTTCATGCAGTTCAAAGGATCTAGCTATTAAGAGCTTCCAGACGTAAACTTTTTAAGAAAAGTGTAAACCATCCTGGGCTGTGTTTCCAGGGAAAGGGACAATGACTTTGTGTTGCACATGCCTTGAATGTTGCTCTTGGGGATGCAAATAGATGACGGGCACAATTCTCCCTGGTGCCAGATTTGGGAAGGAATCTAGATCAGGGCTAACATGCATAGGAACCTGAGTATAAGTACACAGAGAACTCTGTGATAGAAAATGTAGGTGCCAACTTGAGGTTTGCAGTAGATTTTTTTTGCAGTTGGAGGGGGGAAACTCTGGATCTGAGTTTTAAACACAGATTCTGACATCCTAAGCCCATCTTAAACCTGCAGTAATTCCACCCTATGCCCTTATTCCTGCTTCTACTTTATACTGAATATCCAGTATACACAGTACCCAAACTGATATGACAAATAAAGGAGAAAGCAATATTTGGCTTTAGTATTACTTACTCAAGTTTTTTTGACAAGAGAATACTAGAGCAAAGTCAGCAGAATATGATTCAATGGATATTAAAGATGTTTATTTGAATTAATTTATCCAAACATTTTCTGAGGTTATCATTTGCCTTGTAGCCATCTGGAATCAGAAACTTATTTCTATTAAATTACTTAATCACTGGGTTTTATTTGATTTCAGCTTTGCTTCCTCCATTTCCACAAGGGAGTGTTATTTCTGCCTGAATTTCAGACAGTGTTTTAAGATAAGAATTATTTGGCAGCTGGCATGTTCTTAATGATAAACTATTAGGGAACTCTTTTTTTTCTTTTCAAGACATAATATTTGGGGAGAAAAACCCCAACTGTTTCGTCTCATTTTGCCGCTTTCAGCAATGAGTTGAAGATTTGGGTTCTCGATGTCATCCTGGAGGGCTGGTGTTTCCTTAAATGAAGGCCACCTGGGCATCCTGACCTGTTTCTACAAGCGTTTTCCTTAAGAAACCCTTCTATTTAGTATTTATGATTACTATGCTCTTTCATTCAAATACAGAATAATAAATAATACTAAATAATTCAAATACAAAATTATTATTCTGTAATTGTGTAAAACTAGCCAAAGTTTTTATGTCACACTAAAATGAACTAGTTTGTGGTTTGACATACGTAACCTCTGAAATACATGACTGTTTGCAATGCAAGTGTTCTTCTGTAGAGACAGAGTTGCTGCCATGTCTAATGAAATATCACGTGATAAACAAATTTCTTTTTGTCTTAGTACAGTAAATGTTCTAAGGTCAAATCCTGATCCTGTCTACGCAAATCTTGCTCATGAATGCTTCCAGTGGCTTAATGCTCAATAGGGCTACAACAATCAGTTGTCACCAGCTTAATTGTTGTCAGAGAAATATAATTCAAACTTTTCTGGTACATTTAATAGGTTCAATGTTTAACATTTAAAAAAAAAAAACTTATTAAATACTTATCAACAAGACAATGTGTGGCTTAATGTCCATTTCTAATAATGTGAATGCAGCTGATTTTATTTTTTTTCCAAATGGTTCCTAATTACAAATTCTGTCCATAACTCATCCTTTTTAATAAGCTAAATGGATAGCTCTCTGTCCTTGTACACACTTTTTCTGGAACAATAGGAGAGAAGCGGGGTAGTACAGTTATGAAAACAGAAAATTTTTATTGTACCCTTCTGTTTTGAGTTATTTCAAGCATACGACCTCGGTTTTTATACCTGCCTTCCTATAGAAAAATGTCTTTCTCATCTAGGACAAGTGCAAACCCTTCAGCAATGAACATTTTCAAGACCTCCCCTAAGAAAAAGCATCATGTTAGAACTGGAAAGATGAACTAGCTGATTTATATTAGACAAGGAGGAGGAAATACAGAAATTTAATTGGTTTCCACACACTGATGTTATTTTTAAGGGTCATCTAAAACACTGAATAGTCTCATACATTCTTCCAGGTATTAATCATCCCAAGAGCACCTTAAAATTCAACTTTGGCATTCAATTTTATCAAGTAGCTTTTATTCGTGACCTGAATTAACATCTAATGTTTGCTTCATTATACAGCTAGCCATATATCAAGATTTTTATGTAGTTTTTTAAAAGCTCAGCCAAGCATCTGCTTTACCTGATGTTACAGTGATTTGCAAAGGAAGTTTTTCAATAAGAAATATTTCTCAGAGAAAAAGGCAGCATTGTCTATCAACCTCCACTCATTTGCTAATAACATTAACTTATAGATTGCCACATTACATTTTTAGCTCTATTTCAGTGGTTGATTCTGCAAAATTACATGAGTAATAGTAAAGACTCAAACAGTGGAACTCAGAACCAACAACAAACAGTTTACTGCAGTTTCACATGTTTTTAGAGTGAGGACAGACATTTTTGTTTGCTTGTTTTTTAAGAACTTCTCCAAATTTCCAGTGTTTTTGGAGCTGCAAATGGGAAGCATCCTGTTTTCCTTTTAGGTTGTCTATGATTAAGGAAGGGAATAAACATTTATTAAATTCATTTGTGTATGTTCTGTAAACAAAACTTGCAATATGAACATTAAAGAAAAACATGGACCTGTCAGATTGGGTCCAGAGAAGGGCCACAAAAATGATCCGAAGGCAAGAACACCTTCCCTACGTAGAAAGGCTGGGAGGGTTGAGGTTCCTTATCTTGGAGAAGGGATACCTTATTGCGTCCTTTCAATGTATAAAGAGAGCTTTAAGAAAGATGGAGAAAGACTTTTTACCAGGGCCTCTAGTGACAGAACCAGGAATTATAGTTTTAAACCAAAAGAAGGTAGATTTAGATTGAATGAAAGGAAGAAATTTTTACCATGAGGGTGGTGAGACAATGAGAAAAGAGAGAGAAGTTGTGAAAGTCTCAGCACTGGAAGCATTCAAGCCCAGGCTGGATGGGGCTTTGAGCAACCTGCTCTAGTGGGAGGTGTCCCTGCCCATGGCAGGGGGGTTGGAACTGGGTGATCTTTAAGGTCCTTTCTAACCCAAACCATTCTACGAATTATGTTTTCCGTAGAAGCATCCACTGATTCCACCTGAACATGGTTGCACTGTGAACACTGCAGATAAAAGAGTATCCCAAATTATTCATAATCTAATCAAATATGAAAAAAAAAATTAAAAAGGAAGGCTTCTAATTTCATATTTTACAGGTGATGAACTGAGACAAGCAAGAACTTCCTCCCTGTTGAGATCAGACTTTACACTAACTGCCTGAAGCAGAATATTGCTTGTTACAGTTTTAATGCACAGTCCATGAACCTCATTTCTCTTATGTAAGGCAGGCAATAAATCTGCTGTTTGAGTACCGTTGCATATGTATTATATGTGTGCAATTTAGATTCTTAAATGGTCATATTCAATAAAGATGAATTAATAATTTATATGCAGTCATAGGAACCCAAACTAGGGAAAGTAATGTCCAGAGAAATACATTTTGAATAATGTAATGAGAATCAGTTGTTAGTGTCATCTCTTCATTTTCCTGTTGAACACTCTTCCTGAAAAACAGGGAAGGACTGGTGGGAGATGTGGTGGTCAGGGGCCATCTTGGGTTTAGCGACCATGAAATAAGATTTAAGTTCTGGATTCTTAGTGAAGTAAGGAGGGGGGGGTCAGCAAAATCTCCAGCCTGGACCTCAGGAGGGCAGACTTTAGCCTGTTCAGGACATTGGTTGAGAGAGTGCCTAGGGAGACAGTCCTGAAGGACAAGGGTGTCCAGGAAGGCTGGATGATGTTCAAGAAGGAAATCCTAAAAGCACAGGAGCGGGCTGTCCCCATGTGCCATAAGATGAAACAGCAGGAAGGGCAACTGGCCTGGCTGAACAGGGAGCTTTTGCTGGCACTCAGCAAAAAACCGAGAGTTTACCTCCTTTGGAAGAGGAGGCCAGCATCTCAGGATGAGTGCAGGGATCTCATTAGGTCACACACAGGAAAACTTAGAAAGGCAAAAGCCCAGCTGGAGCTCAGTCTGGCCACTATCATAAGGGACAACAAAAAAAGTTTTTACAAATATATTAACAATAAAAAGAGAGCCAGGGAGGATCTCCATCTTTAATAAGAATCAATAATTATGAAGAAATTCTACTTTTGGGGGCAGATTTCCAACTTTTTCACTAAAATAAGCACATCTAAGACTAACTTACATGTTGCCTTGATTTTCCAGGTCTTTTGTCATCCTTCAGTTTCTTTGGCATTCTGGATACAGAAGAAATACAAGGGCTGTACAGGAAAGAAATGCACCTAAGGCACTTTCCTCAGAGTTTCTTAATAAGCAGTATTAGCTTCTATATACTTTATAGAGGAATTAAGTGTTATCCTGGTTTACTATGGAATGAAAAGTAAGGCAACTCATGTAACATTTTGTACCCTGCTAAGGGAGTCAGGAATAAAATGGAGCCTTTTAGACCTTACTGATTTTTTGTACATAATTGTACCTGGCAGGTATCTCTTCCCTACTAAAAGTAGAACTTGTAAAATTTACATATGATTTGTATATAAATAAGTAAAAATGTATGGTAATCTTTACACAATGGAATCAAGCATGTAATATATGGAAATAATTGAAAAGGAATTAATCAAAGTGAAAAGATAAACAGGATTATTTATTAATTTAACAGAATAAACCTACCTGCAATGAAAAAGGCATATTCAAAATTTCAAACATACTTCTGATATTCCCTTGTCCTATCCTTTCTCACTGGTATAGAAGAAATCATTTTTAGGCAGTGAAGTCTATTTACAGAACTGATTTAAGTATGGATTTTCAAAGATCTTTAAGAAACTAATAGGAGTTATGGTTCTTAAATAGCTACGAAAAGGCCATCTAAGGCAAATATAATTGTGATGCTTAGTGGCTCCCCGGTTCCTTTCATCTTAATCCCAACCTGGAAGTGCAAGAGCACGTAATTCTCAAATGAAAACTTTTGTACTAGATGTTCTCGGACAGGAGAGGTAGTAAGATCCCTCTGAGAAGGACTTTTACAAGACAACACCTACAACTGCTAAGCAAGCATAGGTGAGTACAAGCAGCTCTGGTAACCGATTCACTTAGAGCAGATGGCTGTTGCTATTAGCTCATTGCAGCTAATTATGGAATGTATAAAACCTTGTCTTGCCCTAATTGGAAAGTAATGAGCATGAGCAGGGTGGTGGGTCTATAGTTAGCTGTAAGGGTAGGAAGATCCACAGTTACAGGAATAATATTTAGAAGCAGGTTTTTGAAGAAACTCTGAAGCTTTTCAATTCATAGCTTTTCTCTTATATATGCAGGAAAGGAAAAAAAGAAAGTTAGCCAAAGTGTGTAAAAGATTCCTTATTTGTTTGTTTACAGAGTTAAGGGGCTTATACCAGATCTCTCATACTTTGGGGCTCTATCTATCCTCTTCCTTGCATCTACAAGAAAACTGCACGTACTTTGCTCTCTGTCTTTATTGATGTGTGTTGTTAATGTAGTAGATCATTGAGCTTTCCTAATGCCTTTTCCATTCATTCTACTTGTTCAGCCAATTGATTCTTTAGCAGCTTTTATCCTCTCAATCCAAAATGCTAGCTAGTCTATAAAAGCCATGAATTGTGAAGTGGTTGGTTTTTCATGACTGCAATAAATTAGCTGTAAGCAACTAATTTAGATCAGAAAATGTAAATGCTTCAACAATGCTGGAGCATTGTCTGCTGAAATCAGTGGAAATACTGTTATTGACTGAAACAGGCATTGGAACAGACCTTTAGCAGGGAAGCAAAAGGGCAGAAATGAACGAGAGAAGAAAAAGTATCAAGCCAATCGATTTATTTAAAATTCACTTTCTCTGTTAGACTAAGCATAAATTCAGCCTTTCTTGTTCTGTTCATGTTTTGAAGTAACATGATGATTCACGTGAAACGTCTAATGAGGATTGTGAAGCTTGGAAACTTACTGAGAAATTACACTATTGTAGAAGCAATAGAAAGCATTCAGAAGCATTCTAGTTCTCAAAAACACCTCCACAGAACACACAAATGCCCCCTCAGCTGTTGTTAATAGTTGCTGCAACCTGATGTTTGGAATCTTTGTATGATTTAACATGTTATGTCATGTTAGAGTATGTTTTATTTCCGTTAGATCTTTTTCCTGAGGAGTAGAGGTGTACAGATCACCTTTAGGCATTTTTTTGATAAACACACAGGAAAAAAGAGCTCAGCAAAATATTTGGCTGAGAAAGTTTTTGAAACTATCCCTGGAATTTCAATGTGCGGAAGAGAAGCAGACATTTCTGAAGAAAAAACTTAAGAGCTTGACTTTCTGGCTAAAACATTTTCTAAGCATGGAGAACAAAAAGAGCCAAGGGTCAAAATAGTTGCTTTAAGTAGTAATCCTATTCTAGCACAGTTCCCTACCAGTCTACATGTTTAGAAACTGTCTGCTACAAGGGTGATGTGTTTTTCTCTCTGTATTTTAATAGCAAATAAATTTAACTCATTATAAAAGGACAGTTTTACATTTACTGACTGCCGAAGATAACTTTATAAAATAAAACTGTCCTCCCCAAGAGTAACAGAGTAATAATTCATTTTTGAAAGTACCTATACATGAGAAGCTAACTGTTGATACCTTCTTAGATTGTTTTAAATCACTCATTTTATGCTAAAAAGTTCAAAGTTATTTTATAGAAGGAATCTTGAGTGAGTGATGTGATTTTAGAATCCTCGAGTCAAAACATTAATAAAGTGCCAGAAATTTCACACCTAAAACAATCTGAGAAGAGACTGCCCTTATTCCCTGGCATTGCAACTCAAAGGCTATGTTGAGCCACATGAGGATCTGCAATGTTTAACAGGAAAGGTAATAATGTGTCTCTGTGTTTATGAAAAGTGAATAAACAACCGGATATCCTTGTTCATGAACACATCAGTTTCTAATGCAGCTGCTTGTGAAACCTCTCTGCCAGGAACCTGCCTGGGATGCAAGAAGATGGCCTTCTGAAGCATCTTTCTCAAAGTTGCTTTGTGTCTCTGACCATTTAAAATAGTATTTCTCTAACACAACCATGATTTTTAAACTGCACTGAACTGTCATGATTATGGATTGCTGAACAACTGAAAAAAAACCCCAACAGTTCTACTGAAAGTGTTGGGCTTTTTAATGTAGCATGATTACTACCTATTTTTCTTCCTTGGTAAAGTCTAATTTACAAAGGATGTCCTCATCTGAGAAAAATCATAATACTAAGATCTGGGTGGAAAACTGTTTCTTTCTGAAGAAAGTAATTTTTTTATCTCTGTCTACTGCATAGCAGATAAAGTGATTTGCAAAATAGTTCTAAGTGGAAAGATGCACACCTCTAAACAGTGACAACATAGAAGAATTCACCCTTGTAAACTTGAAAACTCTCTTACAACACAGTATTCTATGTCCCCTTACCTGGTAAACTTTGACTTTCTAGCTAAATGACTACATTAATCGCTTAATAGGCTTGTCATTACAGTTATAAAAGTAGCTGAGAGTCATTTCAAAGACTTGCTTCATAAAAAGGAGTGCAATAGAAGTTATTAACTAGTCTTGCACATATGTATTAATGATACTTGATTATCTATTTAATTTTCAGCTCTTCTGTGACAGAAGGAGGACAATCCCGCAGGTGTGCAAAACCAGAAACAGATTTAATGTAACCCACAGAAGAACTTTCACAGAGACTCTAGGACCTGTGGCAATCTGTGATAGGAACAAAGGCAATAATTGTTAAGGATTTGAAGAGACTGTTTCAGGAGTGGGCAGCTGGATGGAGAAACAAAACCTTTCTGAGGCTTCCTCACACTGCTATCAGGGTCCATTAAGTTAAGCCAAAAAAGGGTTTAAAAGCTGCTATAAGGACACTGGTCCATCCAGTAGGATGATAGCTGTGAGGCCGCAGTGTCTCGGTGCCAAGAGCTGTCCCTGCAGCAGGGCTGAGCAGGGTCCCAGCCGGTGCATGCACACAGGCGGGAATGGCCAGACACACGGACCAACGCTGACAGACGGAAACTGTGCTTTACCTGGTGCCTGTGTAAACACCCACCCTACTCCCAACCAGCATGGAGGGCCTGATCCTGTTCCTCCCCTCTGAAGTCTACCTGTGGGATACACCCGTGTGCACAACTTGAACCACTCCAGCAGCTGGCTTAAGACGTTCAGCTGACCCTGCAAGCTCCCCAGTTCCTCCTGTGTGACCACATGAGCTTCCAGTGTGCGTCTCCACGCTTTGATTGCACTCAGACCTGAAGTTGTTCCAGCTTGATGTTAACTCACCCATACCCATTCAGAATAGAGAGAAACCACACAGGAATTAGAAACAGAAATTTCTCAGCTATTTTCTCTTCTGTGTCGTCCCCACCCACATATTCCCCAGTACATTTGATCTTTCCATTTCCCTGCATTCTGTCCTCCTGGATATCCCATAATGTATTCTACATTCCCAGAAAACTAATAATGTTTCCCACAGTAAATGTTGTGCAATCCCCAAATGCTCTTCACCTCCCTCCAATATTGAACCCTGTTGTAAAACACTCTGGGAGTTTCTTTGGTTGGCTCATCTTGGTGTGTTTCTCAGCAGTGGCAGGGGACCAGTCCTCCTCCCCAGAGGAGTGGAGATCTCAAGGCAGTGAAGCATCCGCTCTGATTAGGTTCATAGGATTCCCCTGCCTGTCATTGCTCCTCTGATCCTTGCTTTTTTTTTTTAAAAAAAGAAAAAAGCTGATAGAAATGAAGTCAGGTGCTGCTCTTAAAAACATCTACTCTCCCATTTTTCGTATGTTTGGGGGCTGGAAAGGGTTGGTGGAAATTATATGGTTGGAGCGGTATTTTATGCAGGCTTATAGGTATTTCCCTAGTTCATGAATCACAGTTCTGTGATGGGCTGTTGTCACATTAGGCCTTTAAAACATTAGGCTTATTTAAAGTTTCTGTGCATCTCTCACTCATTGTGGTGACCTGATGTCATGGCAGAAGCCTCCATTAGGTCAGAAATATAGCTATGGCATTCTGGGAATGAGGGGAGGCTACATTTTTCTGACCAGTTAACACTTGTGACACTGCAGTACAGTTTTATGTTTCAGCAATTCCAACTTTTTGATATTCTGCTAACCCAAATGTCCTTCCACCACTTTGGCATCTCCGGCTTGCTGGATTAATGTCAAAGATGTCTCTCTCATTGTCAGTGCCTATGGGGGAGGAAGGCAGGAGCTGCAAAATCCCAAGTCAGTTCTTTTGTCAGTTTTGGAGGAATATGGAATTATGGTGTGACTATATCTGCAGGTGCCCTAGATCAAGGGCATTTATTCCAAGTGAAATAAACTTCGTCATATGAAATGCTTTCATTTTGAGAAAACACGAAGTTGGCTTATAAGTAATAGTGGGGCACAAAGCCATTTGGGAAAGGGTAGTCTAACAAGAAAGCATTTTTGAAAACAAAATTCTTCAGTTACTGCTTTTTGTCTAATTTAATGCATATTGAGTTACAAGAGCCACATCCTTTCATGTTCAAACATTGTGATTTCAAGAGCAAATCACAGGACTGCTCATGGATCACCGGCACTGTCTGTGGAATTCATTAACTGTTTGTAGAATTCATTCATTCTGGAGACCTCATAAATATTCAGCATACTGCAAACAGTGACTCTCCCTTATGACTACAGCATATTGATTTTTATATTTATGTCATAGATCCTTCTCAGTTTAAAGACAATTTTCCCCCGTTAGACTGTAAATAATTTATATGTCTATTGATTTTGCTTAATGTTTTGGAAGGTTTTTTGAATTTGTATACTTTATCATTAGCTTAATGTAACAGTGGGAACAACAAGTTGTGACTATAATAAAAGGTTACTCAGGGGAAAATACTTAGATAGAATGCATTGGGTTGGAAGGGACCTTTAAGGGTGATCTAGTCCAACCCCCCTGCAGTCAGCAGGAACATCCTCAACTAGATCAGGTTGCTCAGAGACCCATCAAGACTGACCTTGAAGTCTCCAGGGGTGGAGCCTCCACCACATCCCTGAAAAACCAGTTCCAGTGTTACACCACCCTCATAGTAAAGAACTTCCTCCTACTGTCCAATCTAAATCTACTCTTCTTTAGTCTAAAAACCATTGCCCCTCGTTCTATCACTACATGACCTTGTAAACAGTCCCTCTCCAGCTTTCTTGTAGGCCCCATTCAGGTCCCCTTCAGGTACTGGAAGGCTGCTATAAGGTCTCCCCAGTCTTCTCCCAACATCTTTCAGATGTCTCAAGACATGTATGCTTACATGGACAAGCACTGCTCCATTTTTTGTCATTTCTCTTACAAAGGCAAATGGTACTTAAATCTCTCCCCTGGCCTCCAACAAAGCTGGTACGTAAGAATAAATTTGCACTGAAAGGCAACCAACCTCTGTGGTGGTGAAGTGGCACAAAATCTAGTCAGAGGTCAGTAGCTAGCAGTGTACCCAGGGGTCAATACTGGGTCCAGTCCTGTTGAACATCTTCACTGACAATCTGGATGATGGTGCAGAAGCTGTACCCTCAGTGAGTTTGCAGATGACACAGAATGAGGAGGAGAGGCTGATATTCCAGAGCTTTGCACTCACAGATCTTGGATTTAGGAGCATGGAAGTGTTCATGCTTATATTCCAAGTATTGATTAGCTTGTGGGAAAGCAATCATAGAAAGAAAATGCAAAAATTAGGAAATGAAAGTGATCATAGGCAGAAAGGTGCCTTTGTTAGCAAGAAGTATGGTGAGGCAAGGGGCAGTTTAATTAAAAAACATAAAAAATACAGAAAATAGTTTTAAAAGAGCAGGAAAAATAATAACACTAAATTATAGAGTATTAGTTCACAGGTGTCATTTGGGAGAAAAAGAAAGGTGACTTTGTTATATAGATTAAATATCCATTTATGTAACTGCACAGGAAAATATGCACCAGAAAAATATTCCTATAGAAAAATGAGGTTGTATTTATAGAAAACAGGTATAAATGTGTTTACAACAAGGCCTAATTTTTTGCTTAAAAAAATTATTCCTGTTCGAAGTCTTAACTTCAAACAGAAGTATTTTTGTAGCTCTCTAATTCCTGTTATAATATTAGAGTTCATTTCTACACATCAGATAAAATATAGCATCCAAGTGACTCATGATAGCTTTTAGAACATGGTCATAGTGTACTCTAAAATAATGAGAATTGGTTGACAGCCAAGGAAAAGAAAAGTGGAAAATCATTTTAAACACTATTCAGAATCACCATCCTGATTGCAGGACAGGGAAAAAACCTACCCTCTTTGGGTTGTGTCAGCATCAATTTAAATTGACACTGCAAAGCTGAGAAGCCATCTGGGAAGATGGAAAAATAAGTGTCATCCTTTTGAAGTGGACAAAATCATGAAGTGCATTTCAGAGAAATGGCTCATCGTGACATACCCATTGTAGCCCCGTTTTATGAAAGGATGAAAAAATCCCACTTTCATGATTAACTTTTTGATATCTTCTGTGGCTGGACGGACAGTTACTCTTCCATGTCCTTGTATTAAGATGAGAAAGGAAAGTAAAAATGCATTTCCCCCAGCAAGAAGCAGATCTGGCCATGTCTGGTTTATACTGAAAAGCCTTAAATAAGAACAATCTCCATCACAAGAATATTTTGCCCTATGTACATTGGGTGTGTAAGCAAGCTTTATTTATAATCAGCAGGTCACTGATGAACAGAGGTATTTCATTCTGCTTAATACTTATAATTAACATTTTATCATTTTCTATCAGCTTTTTATGCTCCAAGGTGCTATCACGGATATTTAAATGATGAAGTTAGTTTGTCATAGTCCCTGCAGCCATGAACCATTTTAATTGTTGAACCATGCGGAGAGATGATTGATGTGAAAAGGAAATCACAGTGGTAAACTACTGCACCTTAAACAGCTCCTTCCCATATATCACTCCATACACTAAAGCCCTCCAGATTATCCTTGTTTAAATATTATTTGCATTTAAATTGCAGGATAGGTTATAGGCTATGCATTTTATGAACAGGGCTAAATGCTAAACCCAGTACTTACATATTCTTTCAAACAGTGAAATTCACTGGTGCGCTTTGAAAGCACAGTTACAAGCAGACTGCAGAGTCAAGGACATAAGAGGAAAATCACTTTTGATGTTTGTAAGGTTAGGGGCTAAGAGACAGTGCAGAAATGCACTGACTCTGGGTTCTGAATTGTGAATAAAGGGAAGTATTTCCATCTTCTGAATAGTGCCTTTGTAAACACATCTTCATTCAAGTACTGTACAGCCTTAATGGATTTTCTATACACTGAATTGTTTTGTTATTTTGCAGTTAAACTTCAAAATGTTCTGCAGAATGGTAGTATGGTAATAGGGTGCTACCATGTCATTTCTACCCATAGATGAAGTAATGAAGACTCTAACTGTATATTGCTGCTAAATACCATTGTTAGGAAGACCAATTACATTTTTTTTTCCATGCTCCGTTTGAATAAGTGCAGTGGGTCAGCCATTCTGAATAACAAATCAGCTTCTTAGCCTTTCCCACATATAATTTATTAGTCGAAAAATCCATTGTTGATTTTCATTTACCAAAAGGTGGTTGCAAATTTTATAATAGGAGACTTTTCTTCTCCACAGCCTTTCAAAATTCAGGACTTACTTAATAGAGTGGCAAGAACCTAAGCTGTACATTTCCCTTACAAAAATGTTTCTTATGCAAAAGGTCATAAAATGAAAAATCTAATTAAAATTTCTCTATAAGGATTAAATCTGTGGGGTTTCACTTCATTGTGCAACAAACTAGTAAAGAACATTGCATCAAAAAAATACCTACTGAAATACGTAGAGAAGGACATGGCAATGTTCTGAGGAGTATAACAGTATCAAAGACCTCATTTGGTATCAAAGTCTGACAATTCAGAGTATTATAGATGAGATCCTGGAAAACACTGGCTGATTTTCTGGTCCTAATAAAATAGTGAAAGAATGGAGTAGCTGTGGGGGGAAAAATGGAAATCTAGTGGCAAAGGTGATTACTGAAAGACTTCATCAAAAGAATGAAGCTGTGTCACTGGTTAGCTTGCAGTGACTTGCAGGGCACTAGTAATCAACAATAGAGCTAGGTAAATCATTCATAATGAATAAAGAGTTCATTTGAGAAATATGAGACCTTTTTTCCATGAAGTTAGGGAATCACTTATTTGAAACGTTCAGCTACAGAATTGCAATAACTCACAAGCAGCTTAATGGAAGCACTTCTACTGCCTCAGACACGTTAAGGGTAGAGATTACATTTGATAATGTGTTTGCATAGGTCACTGGGATGGTGCTCTTGATTACAGCCTCTAAGATAAACTGATAAGCAAAGAAATGAAGAACAGCATCAATTACATCTCCCTATACAATATGCACTATAGCTCCAGTAGACTGTGGCATGACCAATAGCAAAATATTTTAATGTTCTCATATTTTCCCTTGTCATTTCTCTGTCTGTTAGCTTTCACTGTATTTAGAGCCTGTACCTGCTACTATTTGCACACTTTCTCTTGGTCAGTTTGTAGTCACTTAGATATATCTAATGCATTCTGAACACCTTAAAAATGTGAGGATCAAGCACTGGGCATAGCACATTGAAAAGCAGGGGAAGAGCCCAGAGAGGGACTGGAGAACTGGTGGGAAGACAGAGGGAGACAGGATTACTGCACCTAAAGCAGTTCCCCAGTCTTCTTCCTACAGCAACTGCCTTCACCCCATATCCCACACAACTCATGCTGGCTTTTCAGAAGCACAGGCTTCTGTATCTGGAAAAGTATCTGGAGTCTCTGGAACTGAGTCTGCTCCCCCCAGCAAGCTGCACATACCCAAAGTTGCTATTGACCTGGCAAATATGATTATTTGTGATTTCATGTGTATGTTTATGGTAGACAGGGAAAATATTTTGATCAAGACATGTAATATTTGGATAACTGTTGAGACTCAGTTAGTGATCATTAATCCTGGTAGTAATCCCAAAAAGTGTCTGCTCTTTATTATTTGTATCTCAGAACAGCATCCTGAGATATAATAGGTTATTATATAAAGTCAAGGGCACTGGGTTCAGTGATGCATCAGCTGCTCTCCCAAGTGGAATTCTTTACAAACAGCCAATAATCTAGTCTGCAGTAAGAAGTTTACAACATTTTTTTCTTAAACTAGGAGTGCTAGAACTGTATATAAAACATATCTTCCAGTATTTCATTAAGGTTACCGACCTTGTGTTCAGGGGAATAATAAGATGCCAGAAGGCTGCAAGAAATGCAAACAGAAATGATGCATTGTTCTGGGACTGTTGTTTGTAATACTACAATATGTTTAATTCTATAATGCTATCACTGGCTTGAGAATAGTAGGCTAAAGCTGAGAGTTACTGATACATATCCTCAGTCACAGGGAGATTTTTAATGTACTTTTTAAACCATTTATCTAATAGCCTATAGCAAAATGGTATGGAGCAGGCATTCACATTGCCAACGCTTAGATTCCTAGCGTAGATACCTCAGTTAAGAAGCTAGTATGTTAAAATACACAAGTTAGTTTCCTGCTCTGGTTTAGATGATGGGGAAGCCTGTCTTTTTCCCATTACTACAAGAAGAACATGGAGTTCCTGATTATTTAATATAGGGAACAAATTCCTTCTTTTCTCTTTAATTATTTGAAATCTCTGGCACTTCAGACTTTGCCATTTGTGCTGTGTATTTAAATGGGAATGGCTGTGTACCTCGAGGAGAAGATTATAATGGCTGTTTCAAGTCCATTCCAGCACAGCAGGTGTTCAAGAACTACCCCATTCTACAACACTGGTAAGGAAAAACTAAGTACTTCAATCCATAATTGTTGTCAAGAGCTTTCAGGGACTGTGCCAGTAGGTAAGAACTGGTGAGATTTTTAAAGATACCTGCCATGGTGCCTTCTCCTGCCAAGTCTTAATTTTCAAAGGAATCTGTCTTCTCTGAAGCTTCCAATGATCACTCAAGACATCTGCTGGACAAGCTCCCTGCTGCACAAAGCCCTCTGTCAGACTGCAGAGCTCATCTCCAAGTTCCACCTAGTCTTAACACCAGGTACTGTTTGAAAAACACTCTGCACCTGATTTTGAGATAGAAAGATGAAGAAGCAATAAAAACACTTCAAATACCTTATGGGAGGCCATATAAGCCATACTCTAGGCAAGAAAAAATTTCACTTCTTCAGCTATGTTGTCATCTTAAGGTAAATGCCAAGCTGTTAAAGTGTTCTTAAGAGCTGTGTTTGTTACAGTATAGCACATGAAAACTGTGCGGGTGATCAGTTACAAGGAAGCACACTAATTATTAGAGACTCCAGTCTAAGGTTTTTCAGGTGGGATATTCTTTCCATCAAAACTTCTTTCACGTTTACACGGAAATACTATTTTTGACAGGATAAAGGGTCCAGATAGTCAGCACAGAGGAAGCTTTAAAGGAAGCTCCAGAAATCCTCTTCTGTATTTTCACGGCATCCGCGACAATGAGTTCTGCCCTAGTCTGAGGCCTTTGGACTTCACCATGGTTGAAATAATAATAATAATAATAATAATAATAATAATAATAATAATAATAATGACAATAATGAGGCTATTGGCAATTGATGCAGACAGTATATTGCCAGATCAATAGGAAACACCAAATAGGAAAATAATATTCTTATTAGCATTACAGTGAACAGGAGAAATATAATTTCTCTTTTCAGAGAGAATTTTTCAGAATTTTTTTCCAGAAATACGATTTCACAAACTACTGAGATGTTGTGCAGTTAACAGAAATTAATAGAAATGTCCCTTTTACTTGTAAGCGCTTGAGAATGACAAAGACCTGAAGATGAAAAAGGCCATTAGGCTGAGGATGAAAGGCAAACCTGTCAGGGAGGGATGTTTTGTTCTGACGACTGCCCTATCCAGAGGTTTTTTGCTCTTTCCTCCAATTAATGGCAGAAATAGACTGCTGCATTAAAAAGCTGCTTCTGGGGACCTGAGAGCTCTAACAGACCTCAACAGCCCCATTCAGCTCCACCTATGCTCCTCCAAAACCAACCCTAGGTCTAAGCCCCCGTGTTAGCCCCCGTGGGCTGTCCAGCAATGCTGTTGGTCTCCAGCCCCAGCGCCCTGCCCTGCTGAGACAGGCCCAAGCTGCAGGCTGACAATGCCATTTCCAAGCCTCCCCTGCCTAAAAGCGTTCCTAACAAAGCAGCTGAAGTCAAGATCCTGGAAAAGCACTTGTGAGATGTCCCGTTGGGCCTACTGGGTGCAGGTGAGCAAAGAAAGCTTACCAAGATGTTAGTGCTTGTTTTTGTAAGGCTTCTGTTAAAAAAAATAAAATCAGGTAGGGGTCTTTGGCTGTTATTAAATTAACAAGGCACGATATGAAAACCTGGTGACTATTTGCTTAACTGACATCCTTTTAACATGATTTGTCTCAATTAAAATGTTATATTAAATACATTCTCAATTATGATACCTTTCTCCTTTGTGACTTCATTGTTCTACCTATGAAAAGGATTATAATATTGCATTCCTGAAAATGGAAAATGATGATGGAAAAGCCCCTGGCTTTTCTAGTACCTTGACGTGAGCTCCTTTGCTAGGAACAGTTTTAGATAGGGGAGACCCCCCCCAGGGGAGGCTGCCTTGGTGGCCTTGGCCAGCTGTCCCTGGGCTGTGTCTGACCCTGGTGCTCCTCACTGGGTCAGATCCTGGCCCTCACCCACAGGCAGACATTCCATCCTGCCCTCAGCTCCTCCCTGTTCATAAGCACTGATGGGATCTGGACATAAAAACCCATTTATTTTGAGAGTTGACAAGCATATTCCACATATGGAAACAGTGACCAAATGCTTAATTTGCAGCTATTCCCGTGGCCTAGCTGGACAACAGTCTGCATGTCCATCTGTGCGCTCCTCTGAGCAGCTGTGAGCATTCCACACACGAACCCTTCAAAGGTTACAGATTTTAGTCTCAGCACCTAATTAAAGTATGTTCAGCGAGTTTGATATCAGGGGCTGTCACTGTTTTACGTAGGCAGTTTTTCCTCTGTGTTGCTCTGATCTTCCCAAATGTCTTCGTTGTTTGCTGTATATTTTTTAAATAGAGTTACGACCTTGCAAGTACTCATGTGAATTCTCTCGCTAACGACATGACTGCAATGTGCTTTCTTTGGCTATTACACACCAACCACTATATGCAGCTCAGCGGTGTTTAACTCAGAACTATTTCAGCATATCTACTGCTACATGTCAGTAAAACACGCACACCTCTAATCATACGCTGGGACAATTGGTTTGCACACACATACACAGGCAACATCTGTCTGAGAAAGAATGAAAATAGATTCTCTCGGGTATGTGTTTACAGAAATGGTGGGGGAATGAAAGGTCATGTAAACTGTTACATAAAATGCTATCTGCAGGATGTGTCAGCTAGTTAAAAAAAAAAAGGGGTTGATTGAGAATTCCATTAAATATTTATATGAACTGTAAAGCTTCTAGTTTAGCATAATCCTTCACATTTCTAATTCACACTGAATTAAATAAGAAAAACTTCTGGAGGTATTCCTGAATTGATTTACAAGAATAGACTTGTCAAAAACTAGTATTACTATATAATAGGATGTATCATATTATATACTTATTACATATTATATATTACATGTTGTAAAAGAAAAAAAATTAAGAGAAAAAATGTATTTAATCATCCTGTTCCATAATTAAGAAAACTTCTGAAGGACTCCCTGTAGAAGAATTCCTCTAGGTTTCATTCTTCCACGCGTTCCCATGAAACTGATGCATGGCAAAATTAAGTTTAAAAGATCAAACTCAATTTTAAGAGCCTAAAGAGATAATCAGCTGGAAACTTTGTGTTCTAGTGTTAGAATTCACAGTCCACAGAAAGACATTATAGTTTCAGTAATCATAATGTGTTATTTTTACATTTCCAGGTTCCTAGTTTACTGGTCCATCTATGCAAAAGCATCGCACAGGATTCATTTCCCTGGAAAAGAATGTATGCTTTCTGAATTAAGCATGTTGTTTATTCCAATGTATTGTTTGCTTTTTTGATTTAAACCATGTAACAGCAAAACGAAATATCCTATTGTGCATCACGTTCAAAAGTGGTAGACATTAGCAGCCCATTAAACCAAGTGAGTTACAGAGACATAAGTGTTTTTAATCTCTAACATGCTTACAAGTAGTGCCAAATCACACAAAAAAATTAATCCTTGTTTTTAGGATGCCTGTGCTTTCTCTTTTATCTTCTCTTTTCAAATACAGAATACTTTTGAGAAATATCAGAGGACTCTTTTAAAGACACTTGCCCTGCTTCTTTATGATACCCTTCACTGACTGCTCTGATGAGTTCATAGTGAACTTTTTAAACAGAGGACAACATAACAAAATAGTATAATTTATTATCATTATGAACTATCGTTTCTGAGACAAGAAAGAAATGAGTCGTAAAAACTTTTAATTTCATAGAATCATAGGATCATAGAAGGGTTTGGGTTGGAAGGGACCTTAGAGATTATCCAGTTCCAACCCCCCCTGCCATGGGCAGGGACACCTCCCACTGGAACAGGCTGCTCAGAGCCCCATCCAACCTGGTCTTGAACACATCTGGTGATGCAGCATCCATAACTTCCCTGGGCAACCTGTGCCAATGTCTCACCACCCTCAGAGTGAAGAATTTGTATGGAGAAATACTACAAAAATAAACTAAAACCAACTTAAAACTTACAAGCCAGGGAGGAATTAAAATATCAAAAGCTCCCACTACTTCACTTCTCCTTCAAAAACTAAAAAGAGCAAGAGCATGATTGCCACAGCAATGCTGGCACCTCCTCCTTCTGTCTATATTGTTATCACAGAAGCAAGTACAGGAGCAAAGACACTGATAATGTCAATGCTCATGTGAGAAGTGAACATATGGCAGGGGCAGTATGTGCCATTTATCAGTTTTTCTTTGCCTCCTTTTGTATTTAAAACCTTAAGAGGACGAGGTAACAAGTTTTTCTAAGTTATATTACACTAACATATTGCTATCCTCCCGCTCCCCCAAATTATCAGCACTGCAGTGTTTCAACTGCTGCTGTACAGAAGTGCACTGTGAAAAGGGGTGGATAAAATGACCAAAGCTGCTAAGCTTTTCCAGTATTTGTAGTCTTTTGCACAGTCAGTAAAACTAACACTTCATGAAAGAAGGAACTGTATTGATGCAAGGAAGCAAATGTCTAAGTTCCTCTATCACCCTCTTCTACATATTTCATGTGTGATGTCTTTGCAGAATTCTTCAGCTTCGCTATGGACTGGAGGAACTAACAAGATACAGTTCCCTTGACACAGAATCTATCACCTTGTGGTTTCTTTGGTCAGCATAACTAAGTTTTGGGTCACCCTTAAATGCTTCTATGACTAAAACCTACAGACAGTTCCATGCTCTTGACCAGAATACCTGATTTAGGAAGGTCAAAAACCAGACAGTGCCATAAGTGGTGCTCATAGGATTGCTTAGGTAGGCAAGTTTGATTGTCTTCCTGATTTGAGCCTGAAGATGTAGTGTTAGCAAGAAAAAACCCCGTCAGGGGTCTTGCAGAAGCAGTGAACCTAACTATTCTCTCCCTCTCACCCTTTTTACTGTTTTTTTTTCCCTTCTGTGATCAGTGTAACTCAGTGTCAGGTCTTTAGCCCTCATGAGCAGCAGAGAGGCCTTTCACAGCAAAGGACTGGCACTGATAACATTAAAAGTGTCCTCATTTTACACGATTAAGATTGCTGTACATTTTTTAATGCAGCCCTGAAAAATTTTCTTTATCTCATTAGGTCCATCCCAGATAATGGATCCTATGTGAATAACTGTCACAGAAAGCGGCTCCAGGAAATGCATATTTTAAACGTGTCTCTTTGATTTGTTAAAATTACTATTCAGCAAACTGTTGCTTTTAATCTCAAAACACACACACATAAAGAGAAGGTCATGACCAGCTTTGTTTGAAATCAAAGAGAATCATTACAGAAGCCCTTCTAAAGATAATCAATCGCTTCATGAATCGAGAACAAATTAGAAGCATGAACTGGAGTACTGAAGTATGGAAAGAACTCGTTTGAGCATCTTTGACAAGTTTGGAGAATACTGCAAGACTGTAAGTAGCTCAGTTACCACTGATGCACACGTCGCGAGGCGTCGGGCGCCCCACACCAAGCTCCCAGCAGAAACCCTGACCCCTTCCAGCATCCTCCAGGGCAAATTACTTTGCAAGTCACACCAATCTTCCAGTCATGTGATCAGTGGTGATTGGCTGGCAGCATCCACCGCTCCTACAAGTTTACCCAGAAGGACACGAGGCCCTTCTCCTACATACCAAGCCACATTTTTCCCCCCACTATTTTATGCCACAGAGCTGCGCATTTCATCAAACATGATACTACTCTGTTCTTGTCTGACAGCCATTTCTTGACATTGTCACAGCCACATATTCTCAGCCATCCCTGTGATTTGGACCAGCAAGGGCTGAGCTGTAAACATATATACAAACTGTACATAGATAGATTTTTGTAGATAGCATAGGCATAACATGGATAAAACACTTTTTAATAAGAGCTAATGGGATAAGTAACGTTTAAATGTGGACAGAAAATAACTAAACTAAAGGAAAAGTCTGTGTCTTTTTCTCATCTTCTTGTCTCATGTGTGCTATTAGAGGTGTCACAGGGAATGGGTGAGTTCCCTGCACGACAAAGGAAGAAAAGTGGAGAGTTGCTAAAGAAGACCAACATCCTTAGAGATTCCTTCCTCCCTACAGGAAACACACAGCTGGGACAGGGGAAGAGCCATTATTCCTGTTTCATACAGAGAGAACTGAAGCATGAAGGGGCTGAGTGGTTTGCATCATTATGAAAATGATGAAATGGTTATGAAAATGATGAAATGGTTATGAAAATGATTAGGGCAAAGATAGGAAGTGAAATCTAAGAATTTTCCTGGGTTTGTTTGGTTTTTTCCCTTTCAAAGGAAAATCCTGTCCTATTTTCATATGTATTCCCTTCCTGCTTCTTATTTTATCTTTGCAGAGTGAAGATCTTAACATAGGGGTGATGTACATGTTGTTTTGCACAACATAGCTCTGGTCAAGCACCTCCTAGAAGCATGTTTCTAGATGGTACAGAATAAATCATAAATAACTAAAACACAATAAAAACACAATAGAGAGCCTAAACAAAGTAATAAATTGCTGTCCAAGCAGCTGCTGTAAACCTGCAAACCTCCCCATCGGGACAAATCTTCCGGATCTAAAAAAAAGTGTTATTGCTTACAGAGTTGTGGAATCCTTCTGCTGACAATGTGTGTTCAGCATTCATTTAAAACATAAGCCAAACTACATCATAAATTTTTCAAGGAGACAATGGAAATGTTGAATTTATGATCATTGACTCTTACTGAAGGTTGATCCTGCAGATATGTATTTGTCATTTCAACTGCACAAAGTCATTTTTCAGTTTTTTCATGGCTGGCTGAAGTGTTAGAGTGCCAATGGAAACTTCGCATTGAAATAACATATGTCAGAAATATTGCATGAGGAACTAGCAGCTGTGTTAACAGACCTTGTAAAATATTTCTCCTTCTTATACCAAACATAGGGGCAACAGTATTTGACTTTTAAGTCAATTGGCACTTTGTCTGTACTGGAACCATAGGCTTAGGCTGTGAGGGAATTTCAGTTTTTGTCAGAGCATGTGATTTTCTTTAAAAGCAGTGAACTGCTGGCATTAGCTTTTACTAAACAGTAATTAAACTGGCTACTTTAAAGGTACTTGATTACTATAAAAACATTGAATCACTCCTTTAGGTATTCCACAAAAAAATACTTAATTCTTGTCCTCTGTTGAACTTATCTAAAGAAGGGTTATTAATTTCCCTTTCAGTTTTGCTTTGCTCAGGGAACATTCTCCACTGTTTTTCTGACTCGAGCTATGCTTGAAGGTTTTGCCAGCACAAGTATGTCAAAAAAGAGTGTGAAAAATCATTTCCCTGTCAAGTGCATCCTTCCTAGAAAATCAGTGTCAGTAAAGAATGTGACTGACAAAAGAGTGAACTCTTAATAGTTAATTAAACCAATTTTACGCAGGGAACTGTTATGAGCTATGCTAACAAATACATCTCTTTGATGATCAGGTTTGTTGGTAGGGCAGTTAAGAATCACTCTCTAATAAAAGCAAGTTATCATTTCTGCACTTACTAGGTCTCCTAACCAGTTGCTTGCATGTGCTTTGGGGATTTTTTTCAGGCTTTGTTTCTTGTAACGAATTCAACCTGGTATTTACTTTTCATTTCATAGTGAAGTGAGAGGATTATGTTTACAAGAGAACATAGGCATTTGTGAAGGATGTTCCTGGATTTCCTGGCCAGTTCTCCTATCAGCCGTAGATTTGGTTTGCTGCATTCCAGCTGCCTGGAAAACTGAGGTACAGTTTTCTAGCAGTCTCCCCTGAGTCTGAAGCACCTTGCCAAACAGCTGTTGAATCAGTTGTGATGCGGATGACACTCAGACAAAAAAGGAACAGTATGACTTGGGAGGTTATATTCAAGTTCAAATACAAGCACTGGAGCTGATGGGAAGTGTGTGCATGAGGCCAGGATGATTTTCTGACTCAGTGACTGAGATAGCTGAATGGGAAAAAGAGTGTTCCTTCACAGAAGTGATATGAAGCCCAAGTACAAGTGTGCTGACGTTGAGATGTGACAGATGTGGCTGACATGTGGTAAAATGATGAGATAGTATGCTAGTCACCACATATTTTTGAAGTCCTGAATGGAGAAGTGATAAACTAAAGCAGCAGGGTGAGACATCAATGATGTTGGTGCTAGTGATTAAAGCACATATACATGCAGCAGCCAGAAAGAGAAAAGCTCTCTATTGACAGAACCTGAAAATGCGTCCTATTGCAGCTATCATGGATAGCTGGATCTCTTTTCTCTGAAAAGGAGTCTAATAAAGTCAGAAACTTTCTACATTGCTAGTGTCTTTTTTTATATGTGTTGTGTTCAATCAAAATTTCATTGAATGTAGTTTACAGTGAGAGATCAATATTTGCCTGGTACTGCATTAGAAAATGCAGTTGTCCATACATATTAAGTAAAGTGCTATCACTGTTGTACAGTGCTCCAGGCAAGCAAATATTCCATATTTCTTTCCTGTAAGGGAAATTTTATGTAGTTTGTTCAGTATGGATTTAATTTTTGAAACAAAGCAGACTGGTACTACAGTGAGAGAAACTGAAAAACAGAAATAAAACTACTGTAAAGCCAGGTAACTTCAAGTTCCTCTCTTGCATAAGTATGAAATCAGGAATGGAACTCAAATGCTTAACTTCAAAAAATTCCTAGCATTTTAAACCTCTTTCTCTCTGGACCATTTTGAATGAGATTGGTATAATTTTCTGTACAAATACTAAATATTGTCACAGGATCCAAAAGCATCATTCCTATAGAAAATAATCATTGCTCAGCTAAAAAGAGCATTACACAAAAGTTCTGTATTAAATGGAAAATAAGCAGGAGAGTCTAAATCAAGCAACAAGCTTAGGTCCCTAGCAGAAATAGAGCACTCTGCTGAACACGAGTGTCTGGACCCTCAAAGGGAATCTAGAACCCCTTATAACTTTTCTAGCGTTTGGACAGGGTTAGGACAAGTGTTGTCCACTGATTTTTAACATACCCAACAACATTCAAGTAGTAAGTAGCCTTTAGCATGAGGATGTCTGAACATCAGCTGTTTGGTTTGTAGGTCTTCCCATTTTCACAATGCATTGAACAGGGCACTACCACCGTAAGTGGTTCAACAAGGAGACAGCAAAGACAGCTCCTGAGCCAACAGCTCATGTACAGGTGCACCAGCACCAATACCAGGGGTATGGGGCATCTCAGCTGAACCTCGGGCCCCTCCCCAGCACACCTCTGCTGCCCAAAGGTGGCTCCTGAGCATGCCAGGATGTTCTATATGGCAGTGCTGAGTCTGTTCCTTATTTTATCACCAAGGAAAACTTCACTACCTAACAGGGAGCCCTTATGTCTCTGGCATCCTGACTTCCAGCCCGTTTAACCCTTTCTGCAGCTGGACCTTCTTGCCCTTTGTGCTCAGTCAAAAAATTGTGAAGTTTCCATAAACTGCTGCTTTTTTTTATTTGCATACCTTCCCTTGAGTTAAAAATAAAATAAATCATAGGACATTAACTGTGAAGGGAAAGAAAACTGTTTTAAATGATTCACAACCTTTTCGTCATAAAATGCTATGACTGAAAAAAGCCAAAACAAATGAAAAAAAAAAAAACCCAAAATATGCCAGTCATGCAGCAGTACAAATCCCAGTGAAACTGTGAAGAATGAAAGCCCAACAGAAGAATTAGGATGCAAACATGGAACACAGGGAAGTGAATAAATAAATATGGTGACTTTTGTCTTTTCAGCACACACAACTTGAAATGTATTAAGTGAAAACTATCTAAACCTCTAAAAAGAAAACCTCAGAAAAAATGGCCATGTCAAGATCAGGGTCCATTGATTTTGCCCAGTGTGTGATCCAATCCCACTTGAAGTCAACGAAATGACTCCCATTGACTTCAAAGTATTTTCAATCAGGCCTAAAGCATAATGCCTGTAAGTCTTGTTAATACAGAACTGTGTGATTTAATAAAGTTCAAGGGTTCTCTCTTTATAAAGAAACCTAAAAATTATGAAGGCATTTTTATATCCTTCAGGTTACATCTAAACTGCAAGACAATACCCTAAGGTATATTGAAAGCTACCACAGAAAACTCACCACCTACTGTAGATATTTCTGCACAGGAATGACAGACACTTCTCAGAACAGCATTTCACTCAAATTCTCACTGGAAATGAAATTATTTTGGATGGGATGAAAGATCTTGCTAAAATAGCTTTTTGCAAAATGAAACTACCACGGTTAGCCGGCTGTGAATAAGTTGTGGTTTAAAATAGGGTATTTTTTTAGTATGCTGTAATTTAATGATTTTTTTTCCATTATATGACAAAAGAGTAATGGTGCATACTATGACTTAATGGCATACTATGATACAATGAGTCAAAATAGCTATTTTTTAAATAACAAAAAGCTGCTGCTGCACTCACAGGAACATCTTTTTGTGTAAAGGATTATCTGAAATATATAATATAGTCGATATATCACAGTCTAACTCATTCTGTTATTATGTTATTCTGTTACTATTACAGTACACACAGTTATTATATTATTATGGTGTCATTTTTAGTATCTTGTTACTTGCTGAACAATCATGAAAATATAAAATATATATGCAAGTTCACAATATTTTTCTAAGCATTTTTCTAAACTTATTGCTTAAACCAAATGAAAATGAAAGATCAATAGTTAAAACATTTTCCCACAGTGGCAACAATGGCATACAAAAAACTACATCTTCCTTTCATTTCTGTGGAAAAATCTTTTAACAGCTCTCATATATCTTTTCATCATTTTACATTCTCTTTCATCAATTTTTACATTCTCTTTCAAGGGCATGTTTTTTTTTAATATGAATTTCTGATTTCTGTAGTAATCATGGAATTTCTGTTCACTAATAACCAGGGAAGCTCCTGGATAGAACTGCTAACCAGCGACTTTCAGGGAAGTCACAACATATTTTAATATGACATTTAGTTTGACCAGATCTGAAAGGGTGTTTTAGATGAAAATAATTCAGGAAGAATTTGAACCATTGGACTGAGGTTTGCATGCTCATAGTTCTGTTACTACCCCTACTCCAATAGCTGAATTGCTTTTTGTAGGGTAGTATTGGAGATTGACAACTTGTACTGTTATTTTTCATCTGAACTGTTAATAAACACATTTAATATACATATTTATAGAGAGAATTTTCAGAAAAAAAAAAAACCCAACATGATTACTGATGCTACTTTGTTAAATGATAATGATACTGTTGGATCAAATAATTTAATCATTTTCTTTGCAGAGGTGGGGAATCAGCTAAATGGGATAGCAGGAAAGGCTTATGCTGATAATGCTTTTGCAATCTGTGTTGACTCACAAAGGTTTTCTCTAGCTGATATGGGTAATAAGCCTAAATTGTGATTTATTCAGTAAGGCGAATGCTCATGAGTATCTAAATTGTCACTGTACCTCATGTCTTTAGAAGACTTCACAAACAGTTTCACGAGCTACAGCTTCTCCCCAAGGGAGACTAGAGGGTTTATAATATAATAGATGGGATTTCTGATGTGAATAGTTTCAATCTTTTTCTCTTGAAGGTATGGATAATAAACCAAAAGAATGATTTACACAATACATCGAAGCCATTGCTGCCTGAGGTTTCCATTCATCGTCTACAGAGAGAGACCAAGAGTACCACCATGAAAGGATTGCTGCTGAGGCAGTGCTACCCGCGTTGCACAGGAATAAAATCACTGCAGACTTTTAGAGCCCTACTTCAAGAGAAATGACATTTTAAGGTAGTATCAGAAAAATTCAACTTAGAAAGTAGATAAGAATATTCTGGTGCTTCCTAGTTTGTTTGGGGTTTGGTTTTTTTTTTGGTGTGTTTAGTTTTGGCTACTTTCCTTTGGCCTTCTGACATCCAATGGCACATATTTCATTGCTAGTATTAGCCCAAAAAACATCAGTCTTAGACATCCAGAAAAACTGTAATTGCCCTGAAACTGAAGGAGAAATGCAAATCTTTAACCTGATTGCTTTTTTACTCTCCTATTCAACATCTTTTGTGGTGTGTTATAGGAGTAATTACACAGCTAAAGGAACAAAATGAGCTTTTGTGAATTAGCTGTCAGTTATACAGCACTTACAAACCAAGTAGCTGTACTGACTATGAACATAAGATAGCTAAAAGTGTAAATTGTTCCTAAATTTTTTTTTTTACATGCTAGGGATATGGACATCTTCTTAAAAAGACAGTGTGCCCTTTCAACCTGAATAAATGTGTCTATTTTGGCTACTACAAGGAAATTATGAACCTCCATTCAGTTTAATTTATTTTTAATCTTCTCTCCAATAAGTATAAATTTAGAACAGTCAAATGGACATATCAGTCCTCCCTAAATAAGAATTGTCAACCACCTTTCTACTCTTGAAATACAGGTAATGTCATTCTCTGCAACATTTCTAGGTACTGACTTGACATTTATACCCTGTCACAGTCTTTCAGCTGGAGCTTTCTTTTCTTGATTTCCCAGCATGTCAATCGTGTACTATAGCATGACTCCAGTGAAAAAGAAAAAGTCTAAATCTCAGTCTTCCCTATGAACTCCTCTATTGCTGAGTATAGAACTCTAGCTTATTCTGTATGTTGCTTAATGGTAAAATCAGTTCTCAAAACACTACAACTCCAAAACTTCTTCCTCCTCCAAATCTGTGCAACCAAAGTGGTTCTGGCTATGTTTGTACCACTAGTGGGGAAAAAAAAATAAATTACTGCTTGCACTATGGTAGTGCCTAAGAAAAGTGTTGGTTCCATTTCCAGTGCCATATTATTCCTGCCTTGTTCAAAGCTAAGCAATAATTTTGAGAGTGGATTCCTATTTTTGGTGGGAGCTGAGCCTTCATGCTACCCATAATTTAGGTTACAAACCCAGAGAGGTAGAGAATCCTTTTGGCAAGTAAATCAGACTTGGAATCACTGGGATCAACAAATGTAAGAAAGTACTGTATTACATCTGCAGAGAAAATTTGTTTGGGACTTTTTTCAAACTTTGTTTTGGTAATCAAACACTGAAGGTACAAGCACAGTTTTTCACTAGGCATGTCAAGCTTCTCTTGTGTTGTTACAAAGCACTTACTATCAAAAAGGTTTTAATTTATTTTTTTTTAATTATTTTTTTCAAAGCCCTTAGAAGGACTATGAGATCATTAATACTCTGTAAATATTTTCTGCATATTTACTCCGGAAAGGAAACAATTGTCTTTATAACAAACATCAAAGGGAAAGGAAATTATCCACTTTCCCTCTCCATTGTGAGGAAAGTAGAAACGTATGGCTTAACCCCTAATCTTTTCTTGCCACAATTCTGTATTAAAACCATGTTCTCCTAGCTAATGTAGGAGTTGTGAAGCACTGAAATAAATTATATAGGAGGGTTGTGGAGATTGAGTTACTGAAGTTCTGTGAGAACAAAGCAGACCACCATCTGTCAGCAACTGCATTTGGATAGTTAGTGCTGCCTTGCTGTAAGAAAATGGACTAAACAGTGTTCCAACCAGCCCCATTTCCAGTGATTCTGTATGTGCTGGTCATTATGATACTGCACAGTGCACAAAAGTGTACAAGCAAGGAGAGAAATCTTTATTGACAATAGAGAAGAAGCCAACAACAAAAAAAATTGTTTATCCTTTGATGCATTTCATTGGAATCATTAGAATAATGATATGCCCTGTTTGCAGTTGCAGGCTCAAAGGAAGAGTCAATGCACATTCTTTTGCTGATTTTGGATAAGTCTTACCCCTCACCAAAGACAAGTTTCAGTATTTTTTATGATGGGGGTAGGCATGTTGCACTGGTTTTGGTTTCATGTTGCACGAGGAACTGTCTATATTTAGAGCTTTTTAATGACCAAATGACATTTAAAGCTTTCAAATGACCAACTCTTTCTTTCTGACAATATGATTTTGCATCTTTACTACTTAACTGTCAGTATTTTTGTTCTATCATGCATTTGCATGTGGTTCGATGAGATTTAATGGGAGTTTCTGTTCCCACAAAGGGGAGAACACTTGGAAGCTTATTGGTTCTTGGAGGGCTGAAATAACCCAAATTTTTAAGCACTGCCCTGTACTATATTTATGCTTCTTAATGTTTCCTTGGTTTTCAACCAGCTCTGTTGAAACAGTTCATTCACTTGGGGTTTAGGGCATTTTTTTTGCTTTGGTTATTGTTAAAATTTATTAGCCTTCCCTCATCGAATGGTGACAATGTTGTTATTTGTGAGAGTTAGAATTTATAAGCTGTTCTGGAAGAGACATTTATTGCCTTGTAGGCTGCAAACTACAGCAGAGCTATATCATACCTGAGTTTTCTATGAGTGCTTATGGCCAGATTCTGGTAGCAATGGCAACACCATAAATGTGAAGAAATGCTGCTGGCCTTATGCTAATACTGACTGTGAAACTGTTCTAAGACTGAGCTGCATTCCAGCCCAGGTTCTACATACCATTGTTGTCAAGTGAGGAACACACAGACCGTTTTCTCCCTCTCCATCGGGTGCTGAAACATAATAGTGCGAGTTTCAGATGCCATTTGATTGATTGCATTTCCAAATCTTCCGTGTGCTGCAGGTGCTTTCAATGAATTATTTATCAGATACTTCTATCAGTTGTGTATACAGAAAGACATAGAAAATTTGTGTCCTGTGAAGACAAAGAGGCATAGTTGCTGAGTGAATACATAAGATACTGATAAGTTCTAAATATATTTTTGAACACACTGTAATAAAGCTGATGTCTATCTTGCATTGTATTCTTTTATTCTACTGATCATTGACAGGTTTACAGTTGTGTCCCACCCTCATTAATGGGACTAGCAAAAGGAATCTGTCTTCTAGATGAAGTATTGTTGCCACTCCCCAACTGATTTTTCTTACTTATATATAATTTGCCAAATTTTGGTAAGATAAATTAAGAAAAATATATAAGACAAACGTAGAATTAGATGTAGTGCTCAAATTGGCCCATAAGTAACAAGCGGGGTTTTTTTCTACATTGTAAATACTATTCTTTATTGATAAGCAAATATCTGAGCCTATTTCTAACTCTGATTAGATTCCTATTAGACTGAGTATGAGACAGAGCACTTCATTTACAGAGTTCTTGTAAATGCCAATGCCTTAAGTAGACGTTGTTAGTAATTGCACAGACCCTTAGAAAAACATCACTAAAGTTCCACAGACCTTTAAAAACAACAAAAAACCAAACCAAACAAAAAACCCAACTCGAAAACAAACAAACAAACAAACAAACAAAAAAACTCAAAGCAGTTTTCATGAACTGTTATTTCTACAAGGCTCTCTCTACTCTTCAAAGCTGTCATCACTTAAAACACAGTTAACTTACTTCAGAGAGAGACCCTGAGCTTGTCAGGTAGAAAATGTGATGCTTTTCCTCTAGAAGCACATGGTCGTGAAAGAAAAGCTTGGTATAGATTTGGTATAGATTTGGCTTGGTATAGATTTGTTCCTTAATAAAGGTTTCAGTGTTCATGGAAAGGCTTCATGAAAATAACCCTCTTAACAAATGCCTGTGTGTATTCTGCAAGATTGCCCCATCAGTCATTAGCATGTAGGACTTCAGCATCTTTACAGCTTTATGAGGGAAACTCATTTTAGTAAGAATATTCTGCTGATGTAAGTATTCCTAGAGCTTCAAATGGTAGGATTCAGGATTTGGGTACCTTCTGAATGCATTTTTCATATTATATAAAATAATTTCCCTGCTTTTTTCTTTTAATCTAAAGAGCTGAGAAGAGAATGCTTTTGTGCTGTTTCTACTGGTTTTAGGCCCCAAGCAGATGCTGAGAGACTCAAAGATGTGCCTGTACCACTCAAATTATTTGAGACTCTCCCAGAAGTACACAGGGCCTCAAAGAATGAAGCTCTAAATACTTTGAGAAATGCACACTTTTGTAATATCAGTGGATAGTTTTCACTGTGAATCCATAAGAAATTGATGGGAAGTTCTTACATCTCAAATCTGTGTGCCTCTCCTTTGTGGCAACTTTACAATGAGTCATATTGACTTACTGAACTCTGACAGCCCATGGAGCTGAATTACACAGCGGTGATCTCAGGAGGCTGCTAGCAGGCAGCATATATGCATATTTTGCTATGATAAGGTGCAAAAGGTGCTGTGCTGGAACAACACGGCAGTGTTTCTGCCACTCGGCTGTTCATTTGAACTCCTACAGCTGCTTTGTTACGAAACAATGCCTGAAGTGCTGAGGAGCCCTCCTGCCAGTTGGCCTAGCAGGAGAGCAGAGAGACTCAAAGCCGTTTAGCAGTACAGAAAAAAAGAGTTAATCAGATACTTTCTTGGTTGTTGTCATGTGAGAGCTCCATATTGACAAAGTCGCAATCAAGCATCAGGCAAACAATCATTGGGTTCCCGTGCTCACAATGGAAGAGATTACCAAGTAATAACAGCATTATCAGCAGTGCTGTTAGAAAGCTGCCTTGCCATTACATACAGACAGATTACAATAGTTTGACTACTTTAAAAGAGACTGCAGGAGAGAGAGGCAGCAGGTGCCTGTGCCCTGTGTTTGGAGAAGAGAGCACAAGTTGCTCATTCTCCCCAAGGTGATTATAGACCTCATGGGGATCAGGCTTTTGCAGTCACCATTGTGAGGTTGAGTGTGTCCAGAAGTTTGGAACAACATTCACTCCAATTGATTTTGATGCTAGATGGCACTCCAAATGTTCCAGACCTCAAGAGGAGCTGAGTTGGGGAGGACTTCCTGCAGTATCACAAATCCCCAGTCACCAGGGTAAGTCATTACTTTCATGATGAATTGGCAACAAATTTGTGTGCTCCTGGTGGCAGTACAGTGAAGACACAATATTCCTTTGTTTTTCTACCTGGTTGCAAATAAGACTAAAAAGGGACTGCATTTTTTTTCTACTTTTCCCCAGAATCAAAGCAGTTCATGGTGGTGTTCCTCCTGCAGGTCTGGAGAAGTAACATTTTTCTCATAGTACTCCAATAGTGCAAAATAGATCCATTACATATCCCTCTGGACTTCCTGGAAATAAAGCAAACATTAATTCAGAAAGATTAATTGAAACATTACCTCTGGCACCATTACAGGTACTTCATCTCTGTATTGATTTGAGTTTGGCGTTGACACCTAGCTTTCCTTGCAGGTGATGATGTAGAGCCTGGTGAGAGAATAAGAAAGATCTTGTTACTACAAGAACAAGGAGTTACTGAGGTGAATGTACATATGACACATACACTGTCTTAAATCTTCCCACATATGAGAGATCTGTCAGAGGCGTTATCATTCACCAAGGCTGGTCAGAACGTTTTTCAGCAGAAAATTCTGTTTCATTGAAAGCAAAATGTCTCATGGAGTCGTGCCTATTTTGACAGCCTTTCTCACTGAAAGTTTTATGAGGTCCTGCTAAATTCACTGGTTGAGGAGAAGATTAAATGAAAACCAAACCTCTCTGAGCAAAAAGCTAGATATTTTAAAAATGATATTTTTTTGAAAGCCTTCTAAGGTTTAACATTTTCACCAAAGTAGAATGAACCATCTCTATTATTCACACAGCCGTTGAATAGGCTCTTCCTGCAGCCCTTTGTTAACTGTTACTTTTCAGATGTGAAAGTAAGGATTAGTACAGATGATTTTATATCAAACATTCAAGAAAGAAAAAAATGTCAGGAAGAAGAGAGGAGGAGAAATAGGACATTTATCTAAAGGAAGAGAAGTAGAACAGCTGCATAAGACTGAAGTAGATGCTGCACCTGAACTAAAGGCTAATGCAGTCTAATTCAAGATTTAACAATGAAGCCAGGGAAATGGAAAAGCTCCAGAGGTGTTTGGAAGTTAATGATGCAGCATTGTAGTAAAGCCCAAATTAAATTCTCAGTTCTCATTGCAAAAACACATTAAAGCTAAAGTACTGCAGGATAAGGCTGTCTCATGCTGCTTGGTGCATTACTCCTCCTGAGTGTTTTTTCCTTTTTTTTTTTTTTTTTTTTTCCTGCCAGGGAATGACAAGATAATGGTTTTTTTCCTACTCATACTGCTAACTGGAATTTTTCTTAAGACAAAGGCTCAAGTTCTGAGTGACTGAAAATATGAAGTGTAGAAACTTTGATGCAAACAGTGAGGAAATGTGAATATAGAAGTGTCAAAATTATCTGCTATAACTCCCTGTAATCACAGATATTAAAAAAATCAAACCAAAAAACTAACAAAAATAAACCACACCACCAAAAAACCCCAAACTACCCACAGTTTCTCAGACACTTGTTTTTTGCAATATGCTCTTTAACTTTCAAGATTATGTGTTTTATAGAGTCCTTTTAATTACTGTAGTTCTGTGCAGAAAAGCTTTCTTTCCTTTGACCCATCTAATGTATGGTTCCACTTAGGTTAATCAGAAAACCCGAAGAGTCATGACCATTCCTTTCTGAAAGCAGTGAATTTTGTAGTTTTCTCCAGAAAATCCAGATCAGAAAGTACCTTAAGGTTAGAATTTGTGGTGGCCTCATGAGAAGAGATGATTACAGCTAGCAACACTAATCCTTTTCTATCAAATGCTGCAAACATTAAATATTTAAAGGTCTTTCTCCCTTCATGCAAGAAGTACACATGGAAAAACGGAAATTTCCCAAAAGGGTTAAAATAATGTGTTATTGCACATCATCTGATTTGAGTAACAACAGTGTATTTGTAGCACCAATCTCTCAAGATATCCTGAAATACAGAAAGTTTACTGTTCTATATCGGGTATTTTATCACAGGTTCTTTAGTAGTGTCTCATGACAATAGTACTAACCAAAACAAATCAGAGGACAGAACAATAAACATGTCTTGTACCTTCTAGGGAATCGGAAAATCGTAAAAAATAGAAATAAATGTTTGAAGTGCAAAATATACCTGAGAAAACTTGAGAAAAATAATCTGCAATGATTAATTCTTTGTGTATACTATAGAATTCTTTATAATAAATCACTTACTAAAAGTTATTACATAATTACTTTTGATATAATGATCTCTTATTCTATAGATATACTTAATTTTTATGTAGAATAAAGTAAGGATTAATGTATTATAGACAGGGATGATTTAACTTCTTAGTGCCATGCTCATTGCTGCTATGAAAAGACTCAGCAGAAACAATTGTGCTTATACAGTCACTGAGATTGTGCTATACGCTAACATTGATACGAGAATTATTTGAGTGGGCTGCAGCCATACAGATACATAAACTCGTTATTTCTGTCTTCCTCCCCCTTTTCAACAAAAAGTTTACTACTACCACCAAACCTTTCTTATCTAGTATGTTGTATCTCCCTGTGTGCCAAGAGTGGTCTGTGCCAGGCTGTTCCCTGCTCGCTGCAACAAGTTCACAGAATTTTCTGTCTACAGACCCACCCTCTATTTCTTGCCACTGAAAGAAAAGCCTTTGAAAATCTTAAAACAGTCATAATACCACATAGAAAATATTATTTTCACATCCATTAGGATAAAAAATAGTAGTTGCCAGCCACCATCTACTTAGGAAGGAAGGAAGGACTTGGAAGTCCTGTTAACTAACATTCTGCATTGAGTCTTAGAAAGAGTTATTAATGACTCTTTTATTTTTCCCTTTTGATTATTTTTGCTATGAAGTTCTTTATTCAATACATAATACAACTTTTCAGCTAAACAAATATTGCCTTCAACAGATTCATTCAATTTTATGTTCTTCACAGCAGCTTAAGGTTTCAAAATGGAAAAAATGATCATGTTGTTTTGAACCATTTGTCACTGAAGCCATGCAATTTGCTATAGGAATAAAGAATTCATATGGCCCTGTTCTACTCAGAGCTCTTTCTGACTTCCTTCCTCCCTTGCCGTCCTTCCTGCCTGCTTTCCTGTCTCCTTCCCCCACCCCCCTCTCATTTTCTTCTGTCATCTGGATATGGCCAAAAACTTATTTATACCCAGTCTTCTTCTCTCATTTTGTGAATCATGTTGTATTGTCTAAGTGAAAAGTCTTATACAAAAGTGTGTTTATGGTTGTATGTTCTGCTGTTTAACCCCTGAAACCTCTAATTCCCTCTTTCAGAGGTGTCTCAGTCAGGGACTGGGGTTTATCCTCAGGGAATAATTATCCCCTGTCATATTTAGCATGAAGCCTTTTGATGGATCTCAGACCAGGAAAACCAGCTACACTAGAAACAACAGGAGTCCCAATGAATCGGATTGATTCTTTCTTCCTGGACAAAACTTGAACATTGGGAAACTTTCATAACCATATTTTAAGTGCAAAGAGTGGTCTTGTGTGAAGAATAGGAAGAAATTTCCCATACAAAATCTTTTCTATCTTACAGAAATCTAGAAAAGAGTTCTATCTTAGGTAATATTTGCAATGTTATTTACAGTTCTTCTTCAGTTAATGTTGATAGTCTTTTGGATGTTAATATTTGAAAATTGGGAGAGTTAAGATTTTTTAGTACAGAATATGCAGAAAAGGATGGTTAAAAAAATGTTTTGCTTTATAGCTTTTCAGGCACTCTTTTTCCAGACTTAGTTTACTCAAGTAATAGTAAGCGATTACAGATTAGCATCTCCACCAGAAAAGATTTTCACATTAGGTAGTTTGGTAGAGAGAGTTCCAAACAAACCTTTTTAACAAGAAATATTGCTGTAGTGAGTGAAACCACAGCCACAGAAAATTAAGAACTTTTTGACAGTTGGATCACAATACCTACCAAGAGCTTGCAGAGAATTTAGGCAGTAATATATGATGTAAGTCATGGCTTATACACTAAATCAAACACATTGTCCTCTGCAGGAGATGAATTAGTGAGAAGTTTCAAGAACTTCCCCTGCAGCAGGGTCAGGAGAGCTGTAGACTGCTACAAGCTCACCAATATCTGTGGTTGGTAGTAACCTCTTATAAATCTGGTGGTATTGGAGTAACTTATGATTCAAATGTTACGCAGAAATAGAAGCCATTCCCTGAGCTTCTCTTTAGATTTCTGTTCACCTGCTAAAATTAAATTCATACTGGTTTCCCATGCGGGCACGTTGCTTTACCGGGATACATGTATAGTAACCTGTTTTTCCCCAAAGCCTTCTTTAGGTTTGCTAAAAATACAATGCCTAATTGTCAGTGTCATTGCATCTCCAATGGCCTGGACAGCCTGTAGGAGAAGGCAGATACTTCATTGTAGACATGGAGATACCTACAGATCAGATGGGATACTGAGAGGAAGTAAATTGGCCTTGGGCAGACATAATGCAAGAGATCAAAGCAATAATCAATCAAGCTCTTTGCATTGGGCAAGGTTTCAAACATACAGGTATTTTAAAAAGACAGTTAAAATGTTTCTGTTCTAGCAAGCACTGAATATATCTAACAGGAATAATTGTAAATAAAACCCACTGTTGATCTGTAAGGCCTAGCTGAGTTAACTTCTCTCTTATGTACCGTCAAGGAATTAGATTTCCACAGAATTACTCTTGGGTTTCTATCAGCTGAGAAGCATATAGCTTCTCTTCTTTGAGCAGCCTAAAACTGTGTATATAACTCCAGACTGGCCCCTATCTACAGGGATAGAATTTCATTGGCAAGGAAATAAGGATGGCAAATTGAGAATTGGAAAGGGGAGGGAAAGGAGATTTGTTCTCACCAGCTGGTCACAGAGAAAGGTTTTATTCTCGGGAATGCAAAAAAAAAAAAAACCAACCCACATTTGACAGCAGAGCTGAAAAGATAGTCACAAAATAAACAGTGCTGCTAACAGGAGCTGTCACCGTAGTTAAGGCTGATGAGTAGTAATTAATACAGATTCTTTCAAGCAAGACTTGCAGGCTCAAATGGTGCTTAGTGATTCATAGAGGAAGAGGAAAGAGAGAGAAACTCTCACTTTGAATTTGAATTTACTCCCTGTGAAAGTCTGAAAGTGATGGTGTACAGGTCTCACAGCCTTCAGCAGCAATGAAGAAATGACTCTGTGTGTTTGCTCCATTTGCAGGAGCCTTCAAATACAACAGCATTCACAATTAGAGGTGAAACTAATACATTCTTACTCTCCTACATACCTTCAGATCTGAGGGTAACCTGCAGTTCTCTGGCTCATTCCTCAGTTTTCATAGTCCTCACATTAAGATCACTGCAGAGTTCTATGTGTTAAAAATGCATTCAGCTAAGAATGAACGGCTGAGAAAAAGTTGAAATGGATGACAGTGATTGAAAACTAATTTAATACCTTTCATTTAGCTCAAGTGCCAACTACCTGGAGAAATAGATCCTAGTAATAATAAGATGTAAGATACAGGATATGATAGATGTAGATAATTTATGTATGAGAACCATATAACTTCTATCTTATATAATTCACAAATGATGTAATTCTCAGATTTTAGTGGAAGTGCCCCATGTAAGGCTATGGCTCATTGTGTTCAAACAATCTGTCATGCTGTAGAAATGTTTATAAGTTTGAATAAGTTAGAAGTGTTTATAATCATAAGCACAATGCAGAACACCATAAATGTCTTTGCTGATGGTTGTAGTGTTGATCCTTTCAACATATGGATACTGTAATTTATATCAAGATAGAAACCAAATGGGAAATATGTTTTCCATTGCAGATGGGCTGTATAGTCTTGATGCACAAATACAGATATCACATAAGGGTTAAGACATGTCAGGGGAGGTAACAGCTGAGCTCTGCCCAGATTGCTATTTAACTCTTGTCAAGGTACAGCTATTCAAAGTAGAACTTCGTACCCATTCTCATAATAGTTAAAACCAATATAAAAGCACTGCTTTGACACTTGGTTAGTGCTCAGGTACGCCCTGCCTAAGAATCTGAGTCTTTGAACTTTTATGGATCTAGAAGATGAAAAGCAAGTCTCACGAGGAAGTTCTGAATGGGCTGTGGAGAACTTCCACATGATTCACGCTTTGCTCGGACACATCTCCCATTGAAAAGCTCTCACACTGAACCGTAATACATAGCACAGACAGGTCCACTATCCCCTGTGTAATCTGGAAGCTCTGTGTGATTTGACAGTAAGATTTAAGGAATGGATATTTTCCAACCTAAATGATTCTAAGAGTCTATGACTAGGACCTTTTTTTTTGTGCTGGAAAACAGTGTTGGTAACACAGAGATGTTTTGGGTGACTGCTGAGCAGAGCTTACACAGAGTCAAGGCCTTTTCTGCTCCTCACCCCACCCCTAGTTTGGGAGTGCACAAATTGTTGGAAGGGGGCACAGCCAGGACTGCTGACCCCAACTGACCAAAGGGATAGTCCAGACCATATAACATCACACTGCATATAAAGCTGCAGGGAAGAAGTTTTGCTTTACTTGTGTGAGTGGCTTTTTGAAGCTGTTAACCATGACAACAACAAAGACAAACTAAACCAAATTCCTCCCCCCTCCACCCGTCCCTTCTTCCCAGGCTCAATGTTACTCCTTTACTGTGGTGAAGGGCGAATGGGGGGGGGTGTTAGTTAGATTTTCACTAACAAATTAAATAGTTCTGTGTGGTGCAGATTAGATGCTCCATTGATATAATTATGTAAGCTTCTGTCCTCATTAACAGACAGTTTATATGAACTAAGACAAATATGTTGGATATGTTGAATGAAGGGTTTTTGCTTCTCCAAAACCAGTATCTTCTTCTCAAGGAGCCAAGAGCACTGTAGCATGTCAAAGATTCTGACTATAAAAATTAAAGTTCAGCCAAGAATAGGAATAAGGATTTGATTAGTTGTGAGCTTCCAAGTAAACAAAAACCCTCAGTAATCAGAGAGATATATTAGAATAAATTACATGTACTCAGCATAATAACAAAAACAACAAGCATTTGAACCTCAGATGGGCTTAAAAATCATGAGACTCCATTGTATATTTATGGACTTGGACTAGTTTAGTCACTAGGTTTGATTTTTCACCAGGGAGTTTCAGCCACAGACACCAGTTGTACTCAGAGCAGCTTTTACAGTGAGAAGATTTTTACCTGCCATGGAAACAGGAGACATTACATATCAGAGGCTTTCATGGAGTTTGGCAGATGGAAAAACTTCAGATTTTTCTTTTAGCTTGCCCCTGGTATGGAACATACCACTATATTCCTATTTATTGCCAATTACTTCTAGCCAAGCTTAAGGACTAGAAACTTTTTGCATGCGTGTGGTGGCAACTCACTTAGTGACAGCTTTCCAAGACCTAGACATTAAAACATAAATCAGGTATCATCAGACTTACAGTAAAATGTGTGAGTTGGCAAAACATCAGTACATCCTAAATGAGTCAGTTCAGCCAGCCTGCTAGCAGGAAGAATATATATTTGCTACAGGGAAATTAAAAAAATAAAAATAAAAATAATAATTTTAAAAAAGTAATCAAAACAGTGATTTCTTTTATGAGTATCATCTGTTTTGCAACATGTTAGTTCATTCTCTTAAATAAACAGCAAGTAAAAATCACCCTCCCTCAAGCCACAAATTAACCACAGCATTCATAGATCACTCTTGATCACTCCTGATAATGGGCTTTTTCCATGGAGTCCATTTCACCCAGCGTGCAAAGTGCAGCTCCTTACTCTCAGCTTAATGCATTTAATAAAACTTAATGAAACATTTGTAAACTTAATGAAGCACTCTGGAAATGAAAAGAAAGGCAAGCCAATGTCCTTCTAAATGGAAAGTAGGCCATCACACGAGTACTGCTGGAATACCTGAAATTGTACAAAGCTTTTAATGTGTACTTTGGGGTTAATAGGAGAGACCACCGTATCAGTGAACACTCTGTTGCTGTAAATATTTTTCTTTTTTAGTAGCATTTCTGAAAGCTTCAGTCAGATATAGGTACTTACATTACACTGTGTAGTCTTAGTGATTTTCTAGACAAGTAGGAAGCGTAACTCTGCACTAAGGTGTTGTCAATGATAATAACAGGTCACATATTTTGTACTGAGTTTCCAAAGCCTTAGCACTGAACCTTACCAGGCTTTCTCTGTCTGAACTTCTCTTGACTTGCTGGCAGTACTCATTTTAGCCATAACAAATTTTTTTTCCCTACCAGCTAGGTGGCTATGGCTAATTTGTTTGGGTTTGGGGTTTTTTTTTAGCTTGTCTTCCTGCACTACAACCAGAGTTTTTATATAAAAAGTATTAAGAAGTAGTTATCTTGTGTAGCAGAACATGACTTGAACATAATGGTGTAGTTGGGAGGACTACAGACCCAGTGTGACAGCAGAAGCCTTGAGACATGGGGACACAGGCTGCAGGACAGAGGAGGCTAGTACAGGATAAGAGATGGGGCACACTCTTGACACTGGACTTAGAGTCAATTTAAAAACCAAAGACCTGGAGCTGGACAAAATTAGTTTAGAAGGAACAAAGGGAACAAACCCCAAATATCTAACCTATGCAAAATGTACCACATGAGGTGAATTCACACACAGCATGATCTGTCAGACCAGTGAAGGAAGAGCAAGTTAGATAAGCTTGTTAGAAAACAGGAAAACAACAAGCACGTTCCTGGGGGATGGCAGTGGTAGGAAATCACATCCTATTCCTCCCAGCAAAGGAACTGGGATGCTGATAACTTGCTGTACCTCCCTCCTCTTACATTTGCCTGGAGCCAAATAATAAGATTAGCTATTATTGTTGGGTTTGTTATTTTCTGTGTAGTAATATTCTATTAATTTTTATTCTAATAATTTGATCTGAACTGTAATTAGCTGACTATTCTGTTTAGGTTTTAAATATGCTGATAACAAATTCCTGGCTTTACGTACAATGTGAGTTTTGTTATGGCCTATAACAAGATTTTGAATGCTAACAGAAGCAACTAATAATTGTCATGGGCTGTTTTTTTCCTTGCCCTTTCCTGTGGAGATGTCTGAGCAAAGAAGTACTTCTTTGTCTGGAGAAATCATATTTTTTAGAAAGATTTCTTTCTGGTGGGTGGAGGAAGAAGGTAAATTTCTGGTTTTGTGTACGTGTTTCTGTGTGTGTCTTTTTAACATCAAGGCTTTCTAGATACTTGCATAAAGATGGAGTGCTCATTCTTCAGAAGACAGATTCAAATTGATGTGGTTTAGAGCATAAAATGGCAAGGCCCTGAGGCCTCAGCTCTTGTCCTTTCAGCATCACTGCTAGCACCCTATCAATTTCCTGATCAGCTTCCCATATGCAGCATAATTCACTGACCTCTTCATAGAATCATAGAACAGAATCACAGAATCACAGACTACAATGGGTTGAAAAGGACCTTTCAAGGCCACCTAGTCCAAGCCCCTGCAGTGAGAAGGGACACCTGCAAACAGAGGAGGTTGCTCTGAGCCCTGGCTAACCTCACCTGGAAAGGTTCCAGGGCATCAACCACCCCTCTGGGCAACCTGGGCCACGGTCTCACCACCCTCAACATCAAAAATTTCTTCCTTGTCTCAGTCTGAATCTCCCCCTTTTAGTTTAAACCCCTTTATCCTGTCGCAACAGGCCCTGCTAAAAAGTCTGTCCCCATCTTTCTGGCAGGCCCCGTGAAGCACTGAAAGGCCACAGGTAGGCCTCTCCAGAGTCTCCTCCCCGACTCTCCCAGCCTGGCCTCACAGCAGAGGGGTTCCATCATCAGACCATTTTTCTGTCCCTCCTCTTGTTCTGTTCCACCAGGTCCCTGTCTCTTCTGTGCTGAGGACTCCCGAGCTGGCCCCAGCACTGCAGGGGGGTCTCTCTCCCCAGAGCCCTGGGAGCAGAGGGGCAGGATCCCCTCCCTTGACCTGCTGCCCAGGCTGGTGGGGGTGCTGCCCAGGATGAGACTAGTCTTGGGCTGCAAGCGCACTTTGCTGGCTCATGTCCAGCTTTTCATCCACCAGTACCCTCAAGTCCTTCATCTGAAAACTCAGTGATTGAAGGCACACCTCCCACAGACAAAGTCCACTCCCATCTCAGCTCCTGGGGGAATACCAGGCACTCACTGCATCCCATCACTTAAATGACTGGCCACATGCCCCCTTAGCAGCTGCCTGGGTTGATGCCTCTAATACACTAAGAGTAGTCCAGGGGGGTGCTACAGGAGCAGCAATCTATGCTGTGTCCTGACAGTCTGAAATTATCATCACTTTCTATACCAGGACACCAGTACAAACCTCACTATCTCAAAGTAACATTGTCCCCCAACTCCAAACTGGCATGCAAACAGCTGCCTCTCTGTTGGCATCCCCTATCTGCAGCACTCCTGATCAACGTGTTCTGAGGAAAGAATGAGATCTTTCTCCTTAAATTGATTATTAGAAGCCAGGCACAGGTGCTTTCCTCCACCAGCATGTTCTTTCTTGCAAGACTATGAACCCCTCAAACACCTCCCAAGTGAAGTGCAGTTACTTGTAAAAAGTCCCCCCCCCCAGCTTTCTTGTAGGCCCCTTTCAGATACTGGAAGATCACAGTAAGGTTGCCCTGGAGCCTTCTCTTCTCCAGGCTGAACAACCCCAAAACAAATCTTTACATTGTGAATTAGCAAAAATTTTTTAAGGGGAAAGAAGATCTCATTCATACTCGAGACATAAAGGGCCTTAAGGGGCCGAAGGGGCTTCATTCACATAATTTTGCCTCTAGTTCCCTCCTGCCTGCTAGCACAGACATTGGAGAAGCAGATATCCAAGACCTGAGACTTGAATATTTTCAGATGCAAGTTTTGGAGTAACCTCCAAAATTACTTGAGTAGAAAAGATTTTCATTGATGTGAATGTACAGCAGGACTGTAGCAATATAGCTTGCACATGTGGACACTTCATTCTATATTTTACAAAAACAAGCCTCATTTGCAGTTGTCTAGGCAAGGTATAAAAAGTGCCTATTTGAGGATTTATCCAGGTGTAACAGGCTCATTTCATGTCATCAGCTTCATCCTCATGTTTCCTGACTTGGACATGCATCACATGAAGCATGCCTAGTTCAGGTCAGTGATTTATGAGGCAGGCTGAGCTCCCCGAGTTTAATTTGATTTAGGGAAATTTCCCAGAACCTACCAGGGGAAAATCAGTTATAAATCCCAACATCATATTTCATACAAAGATTTTTACATTTCTTCCTAATGTTTAAAAAAACCCTTCCTTAATGCCTGATTCTGCAGTCATCTTCACATTAAGCTACCTCACACCTTGCTGAATTTCAGTCCTTTGACTAAGGAAGCTTCCAGCAGAACTATGCAGCAGCTAAATGTGACCCTTAATGACTTCTTAGTGGTTTTGGGTTTTTGTTTTGTTTTTGAAGACTGCTATTTTTTTTATTGTTGTTTTCCCTCCTAGTCCCTTACTTGTACTGCAGATTTTCTGAGGGAATGGCATGAGTCATCAATAACAGCCTTGGGACTTCTGCCCATTTTTGTGCTTGACTTGATTATTCACATTGCCCAACATTATACATCTAATCTAGGTTAGGAGCCTGGGATCTTTGGATAGTTGATAGACAGGTGACAGCTATTGATTGAAATGTCTGAATTTCCCTTCGGAGCTTTACTGCAAATAGAGGCAGCCTATGCTTCTACCTTAAACCCCTAATTTTAGATGCCTTAAGTTTAACCGAATGAATGCCTCCATGTAAGAATGGCTGGCTTCAGTGATCTGAAACACAGGTTACCTTCTTACAGGGTAACAAAGAGACTGCTTACGAAGCAACTTCAGCTTCCTGCGAATTGCTTGTTCCTAGAGTGCTTAGGTGGTAATGACATCTATTAACCTTAAAGTCAAATACCTGGACTTGCATGGGGATTACTGCTCAGTGTATCCGAGCTCCTTATAGAAGAGCTTTTCCTGACTTGATCAAAGACACTAAAAGTTGTCTTTTAAAGAAAAGGGTAACTAGGCAAGTTCAATAAATAAGTATATATGTGTGTGTATAAACCAGCTACTTTTTATAATCACAAACATTTTCAATTATATCTGGGCTGAACTAAAGTGATAGAATTACTCCAATTTATTCTAATAAGAGAATATGACAGGGATTACCTTGCTTTCTCTGATGAAGGAAACTATTTGTCATCAATATATTCCATGTAGCCTAATACTTACTAGAAATAACACTGATACTTTCAATCCAAGTCTGTTGCATTTGTTCATTTTGCCCTCTTACAGTGTTAAAGATGAGAAATAATGCATGAGAATACATGCTTGGTAGTTTTCCATGTTGATAACTAAATTCGTGTTGTCTGGAGACGTTTTCAGTGGTCCAGATAAAACTTCTAAGAATTTAACTAAGAATTTCCACTTTCTATTCTGTGTTGAAAAGTTAGCATTTTAAAATGCTTAGCAGCTCAGTCCTCTTTTTAGCTTTATAGATCCAAATATAAAGAAGATAGCTGTGATTCTATCTGATGTCCTGCTGTTAAGAAAGAACTTACCTATATGATGCTGTCAAACTATTCCCTTCAAGAAACACTGATTTTGGTAGTGAAATCTTAAGCATAGGACAGCAGTAGAGGAATTAAATTAATTTCATGTCAGAGAAAAAAATAATGAAATAAATCTTAAAAAGGGTAATTTTCAGATTACTAATACACTGCAGAATTACCATCTGATCTGAGGCATGTCTTTTAAAAGCACATGTAAATGCACCAAAGCAGATTACGGCGTTACTAAGTGATGTGATAGATTTGCTACACTGTTAGAATAGAGTAAGAACCACTCTCAATTTCTGCAAACAGAAAGGGCTGAATTAATGTTACTCATTGAGTAAGATGTATACATCATACATCACCTGTCATCTCCTTCTGGAAATTGTCTTAACTACGTTTTATTAGTTTAGGCTTTTTTTGTTTGCTTGTTTAATGGTGAGGAAGGACTTACTTGGAAAACATAACTATATGCAAGACATATAGTTATTTAAAATTATTTGGAAATCTAATTCACATGACAATAATTTTCTTTAACATTGCTATGCCTTAATTTTGTAGGCAAAGGAGTTACATCCTAATATACAACTAATATACTGAGTAACTGAAGTGGAGGTGGGGGAACCCTCAATAAAAAAGATACATAAAAGAAGATTATAATATTAATCATCTTTTGTTGTTCTCTTATGGGCATTTAATGCTTAAATTTTCTTCCCTGCTGAGGGAGCAAAAGATGCAAGACAGAATTTTCTATATTCAAAATTAATTGTGGACAATTTTCCTGTGTCACATTCATACTAAGCAACTGTACCTAATCTTTGTATTTCTGGTCTTGGCTTGCAATTATCCCTATTGTACCTAAATGCTCTTAGAGTGAGTTACATACCTGTGATAAGATCCCACGGGGACTTCAAAGACTCTGTCTTCCCCACTGAGGAATCACAGTTTGATACACACACACCTAGATTTGTTTTAATCCTCTTCCCTTACATGTCAGCAGAGAAATGCCAAAAAAAATCCAGCCTTCTTTTTAAGAGAAATCTGTTGCTGTATGGCTCAACAGGTCATTGCTGAGACAGACTCAACACACAATCTCTCACACACTACCTCTCCAAAGGCTCAAGCCTGCTGCGGCTGCAAGCCCTTTTATAACCCCTCTGATACCAAGTGCCCACACCTGATTGGCCAATCAAAGACCACCTGCCCACAATTAACTCTGATGAGCTTTCTCTGTTTGGGAACTGGTGTTTCTTTTCTCAGAACTTTCTGGTCTCCTCAAGGGTACACAAATGTCCACTCAAGGTTATTTATCTAACTCACATTCTAATCCCTCGGACAAGCTGAGGTTTCCCACAACAGAAATCTCCTGTAATGTGTTTGAAATGTGCCATGCTCTGGATTAGGCCCTCTCAGGGAGTACTGTTTTCAGAGCAAAACCATCTCTGCTTCCAAGGTGGTTTTCTACCCTCTTTGCTGTATGTTGAAGAGATCATAGGTAGACATAGAATAACTAGCACAAGTCTGTCCAGAGAGCAGACAACCCTCTGTCAGCTATTGTTGCTAGCATTGTCATTTAGGTGTGTATCTCTTCCATACATGCCCGCGTTGGACTAAAATGTGCCATAATATAAATAGGAATGTGTAAGAGTGTGTTGACAAGAGACACTGACAGTTTTAGATGCACATTACCATCCAAGAAATAAGCTGTACGGAAGGGAAAATTCACACCATTTCTGGGAGGTAAAACTGTTTCCTTAATTGTAAGTCACACCTTAATGTTACTGGTTTGGCGAGGAGAGAGACCAGTTATGATTTCTGCTCCTCCACACACACTCGCTCCCAAAGCGGTGGGATCTGTGACGTGGCCACTCTGCCAAACCTGGAATGTCTCAGAAAGCCACACGCTCCTCTGTCACGTGGCTAAGCTGACCTTACATACACTGAGCCACACACAGGGTTACAGATTGCTGCAGAAGTGATACCTGTATGCAGAAGAACATTGCTATGCTACATCTAGAATAGATTTCTTGCTTAGAATATGATTCTGAGTGAACAGACCCATAGTCAGTCATGCAGCCCTGTGAACCGCCTGTGCTGGGAGTCTTGCCCAACCATGCAGGGCAGTACTAACACCATACGTGTTGTGCTGACAAGGTCTCTCATGTCACTGATTCTCATGAAAAAGCAGCCACATGACATTGAGAATCACAGAATGGTTTGGATTGGAAGGGACCTTAAAGATCACCCAGTTCCAACCCCCCTGCCATGGGCAGGGACACCTCCCACTAGACCAGGCTGCTGAAAGCCCCATCCAACCTGGTCTTGAACACATCCAGCGATGGAACATCCACAGCTTCCCTGGGCAACCTGTGCCAGGGTCTCATCATCCTCAGAGAGAACTTATTCCTACTTTCTAATCTAAATCCACCTTCTTCCAGTTTGAAGCCATTACCACTAGTCCTATCACTGAAAATCCTTGTAAAAGGTCTCTCCCCAGTTTTCTTGTAGGCCCCCTTCAGGTACTGGAAAGCCACAATAAGGTGTCCCTGGAACCTTCACTTCTCCAGGCTGAACAAGCCCAGCTCTCTCAGCCTGGCCTCACAGCAGAGGTGCTCCAGCCCCCTGATCAACTTTGCAGCCCTCCTCTAGACCCACTCCAACAGGTCCATGGGGGCTCCAGAGCTGGATGCAGTACTCTAGTTGGGGTCTCACAAGAGCAGAAGAGGAGAAACACCTCACTCAACCTGCTGGCCACTCTTCTTTTAATGCAGCCCAGGATACGTTAGGAGGTTTCTAACTTGCGCTTGCACATTTTTGGCTCATGTTGAGCTTTTTATCACCCAGCAGCCCCAAGTCTTTCTCCTCGGGACTGCTTTCAATCCATACTCTTCCCAGCCTGTGCTTGGGATTGCTCCAGCCTTGCACCTGGCCTTGTTGAACTTGATGAGGTTGTCATGGGCCCATCTCTCAAGCCCATCAAGGTCCCTCTGGATGGTGTCCCTTCCCTCCAGCCTGTCAACCACACCACACAGCTTGGTGTCATCCGCAGACTTGCTGAGGTTGGCCTCACTCCCAATGTCCATGTCTTTGATACGGACATTTCTTCTTACTGAACCCCTACCATACCCAAGGTGATTTTGATCTCGTTTTAACTACAGTGGGCCATAAGGTCTCTCTTCCACTTGTTAAAAAGCCTAGCAAAATGAGATCCTGGTTATTTCCCTGTCTCAATTTTTTCCTGTCTTCCTGCATGCACTCCAGCTACCCTGGCCAAAGCCCCTGCTGCACCATTAGAGCATACTCCTGTTCATAAGGGTGACTGTGTTGCCATGAGCTGTAGTTCAGAGCCTGTCATCTACCTGTTAAAGAAGAAATAGCTGCTGGGTTGTAAAAGACTTCACTGTATCACACCGACCCATTTGCTGTTGCAGCTCTATTGCCATGCAGGATTCAAAGTTTAGACGTAGCTCAGTAGAGTAGTGATGTGGGTGTTGATCACTTACTTGCCTCCCTCAGTGCTCCGCTATGTTTTGCTCTGTACCTGGAACACTAGCTGTATTTCCAAGCAAATGACCTTTGGCAATTGTACCACCCTCCTTCATGTCTCTGTCCTCTCTCCTCCTCAAGCTGCTTGTCTGCTACTCAGCCTGGGAAAAGCTGACTTCTCTTGGCTTTTGCCTCTTTATTGATTTAAAGTATCTGCCGAATAAGCACATTCTCAATAAATGCAGTCAACGGAACATACTTTTGGAAACAAAGGCTCTTCCTCCCAGTATGTGTACAGGTACAGTGGTTCAGTGGCAAAGGAAGAAACGCTCTGAAATGCAACAGCACGTCTCCTCACCTTCAGCCACTACAATGTGAACACATTTTCTTTCTCCATCTTTGGTGGGAAATGAGAGAAATTAAAAGTTTTTTTCATCTTCATGATATTTTTAATATGACCCAGTTCAGCCTCTGTATTCTAAATTGTGTCACCCAGAGATTTTGACCACTCTGGCAAAACTGCTTCTGGTATCTAGGCAGTGATAAGGTAGCTCATCCTTATTACCATTTACTCCTGCAATAGGACTTCTAGGCATTAGTTTGGCTCTCAGCCTTCAGGCTACATTGTATTTGCTTGGAAAATAGTGTTGTAAGAGTTCTTTATCAGATAAAAGCTGCCTTCACTTAAGCAGGAAGGTTACTATGCTGTAATTAATACCTACCTAGTTATTTTAACTACAGTAACTGAATTTTGTTCTGAATACTGTTTCAGGTTGTCGTGGTAGAGTTCCATATATTACTATAATAACCTTGGGGTTTTCTCAGTTTATAATGGCAGGTAATAGCAGCATTGGTGAATGCAAAGGGAAATGGACAGCAAAAAAACCCCAAGCTAGTCAGGGTCTGATGAACAGCATACACTAAATATCATCTGCAATGTCCAGAAGGAAATGTGTGTACATCGATGTAGCTACAGGTCTTTCTTCCCCACAACCGTGTTCAAATCTTATTACAAAATTTTCTTATGGATCAAGATAATGACTTACCCAGACCTCTCTTTTTTTTTTTACATGCCCTGAAATTCTTTTTGAGAACATGGAAAAATTTCAACTGGAAAAGTATCAAAAGGCAAATATTGTTGGCTCCTCTTTGTAACTTGAGAACCAGATAAATCCCGTGACCTTTTTTCTATTTTATATTTATCACTATGGCATCTAGTTTTGGCAAAATAGAATTCCTCACTATTCCGTGATCCCACAGGTTCCAAAATCCAAAACTAGTCCATGACTTGTAGGCTAAGAAAGCTTTATCATACTTTTAATTTGGCACATAGATACAGTAATGACAGGGGGTTTCCACTTGTCCTGTCACATACACTTACTGGGTTGTATAATAATTAAAGGACATCTCACTGAAACCTCTTGTGGCTTCGTCTTATTTGTACATTCTATCATGTGCATATTTGGGCATGGTGAAGAACTTTGCATCTTGACAGAGAAAGGTATTTAAAAAATATAACAAAACAAAACACACAAGAAAAACAAACAAACAAAACAACCAAAAACACAACCAAAAACCAACCAACCAACAACAACAACAAACTACAACCAAACCAAACAAAAAAAATTAGTCACTGAGGAACTATTTTAGGAAGGATCATGAAAGGGGGAAAAAACCCAGATCATTTACTGTGACATATTAGTATTTTTCTCTAATGAAGAGATAACAGAAGCAAAAGTTTTATTGATCATTGCCCCACATTTCTATTGTAACTTTTACTTCCTATGATTTCTTTTCCCTTGTGTTCATGTTATAACATCATAGTCTTTTGTTTATGTAAAAAGACTACATAAGGTACTGAGTAGTAAAATCAAACTAATTTTACAATTTATTATAGTTGTGAAAGACATACCAAAGGAAAGACTTGGACATGAAAATGGGAATAGTGAGAATTTTAACTGAGAAGGTCTTACCAATGCAAGAGGCAAGACAAAATTTTGAAACATGTACGATGGGCTGATATTATTTATCAGCAAAAGAAAGTTGTAATTAGAAAAAAAATAACCAAGGATTAGATAGCATTTACAAGAAAAGACCATTACAAGAAAAAAGTGCCAATTTAGTTTTGGGGGTGTCTCCTAGTATACAAGGTCTAAGGAATTATCTGACTGTGTGGTGGTGAAACAGTAATCCTTATAAATATTTGTTGAAATCAGGAGCGACAGGAATCACTACAGAAAAGAAGATTTTCTTTGGCAGGAGGTTTTCTGAAGTGTTTCTGGCCTTGTATTTTCTTTAACTTACATATATGTATGAAGCATTGCATTTCTTGCGCTGCTGTGCTCCAGCTAGAAATGAAGAGAGGATTGTACCTTGAATTCAGAGTAGGCTACAAATCAGGATTAAATAGCAATACAACTACATTGAAATGAATGCAATAGAATTTAATTTAAATTAATTGAAGTCTAGCTGAATTGAAATTGTGTATTTATTAAATGTTTTTTTCCTGTGTTTGCACATAAAATATTAGTTTTATATGTAATCCCTTCCCATTTTTAAAAAAACAAGTTGGCTATTACATCAATGACACAGATTCAGATAAAACATAAGGAGGTGCTACTAAAAGTTTTGAATCCATTTCCTTCACTTTACCCTGTATTTAGTAACAAGGACTTCTGACAGCCCAGCCATTTGTCCCGGTCTCTTGCAAAACGTGGAAAAACCTTCTTGAGTCCCCAGCTCTGCTGTCTTAGATGTATTTATTTCTGCTGGAATGTGTAAATTACCAAAGAACCTAATTCTGATCCACAGCCACACACAGTTAATTAATGTCATTAATCGATATTGACATATTTACTTGCACTTCGAGCGTTCTCAACTTGCTTTCAATAGCTGTCATGTATCTGTAAAAGGATATTATACCTGAAAAATCCTGCACTGAACGCATGTTGTCTGTACCAATTAAAAAACATCCACATACTAAATAGTTGCGTTGTCGGGGAGATTTTTAAGATGAACTTGAATCTAATCAGCATGGATGCTATTGAGGTAAATAGTTCAAAACAGAAGATGCTAGATAAATATTATAGTGTGTGCATTTGGGAGGAGGTAATTTATACATCTGCTTAATTCTTTCTGTAAATATGCAAAGCAAAGGATTAGGGAGACTTGCAGAAAGCACTTTGGCTGGAAAAGTTTTTTTTCTTTTGTAACATGATGTAATACCAGTTGCAAAGACAGCCTCTCACCTGTCTCCTATTGAGCTAATGCAACCTCTGATTACTGTGCAGCTCACAATACCAACCTCCTGTCCAGCCTAAACCAGTCAATAGTACCACTCTGGGAGTCTATACGTCACGTTAAGCACCTTGAAAAGGGCATGCCTTAGGAAGTCTCAGGTGCAGCAAGCAAAGCATCACTACAGTTGTCACTTCAGCTCAGCATGAACATTTGGATCCACATCCCAAGAATAAAATATTCCATGGCTTTGATTTTTCTACAGTTTCTGTTAAAATCTCGAGTCCTTGCCTTCTCTTTACCTCCACCTCCCATCTTCAACACACACAAAAGCATATCAAGGTTACTACTTTTGTGGAAGAAAAAAGAATCCCACAGCATTTATTTTTAATAACTGTTAAGCTACAAAATTTTATTGGTATCCTTCTATGTTCCCTCTAGAGGATGTAATGCACAAAAGCATTGCCACGGAACATATAAAATTACAAATGAAATTTATTGTAAAAAGTAGAATGTCTTCTAGACTGGTGTCAGTATTTATTTCATTCATAAACCAAAACTGCAGGTATAATATATTCATTGTCAGCAAGTTCATGTGTGTAAATTGCCATCCAACAGTATTGACTGATATAAGACAGATATTGAAAAGACAATTTAAATTTACTCTTCCAAACATAAACTGTTCCACAAAAGCACTGTAAAAACTCCTTCAAGGTTTTGTGTTGTGCTTCACATTTATGGTTAACTACATAATTTGGTTGTGTCATAATCCACTGTGTTTGGCAATTTGGCATTAAAGGCCTGCAAAGCAGATTGAATCCTCACCACTTCACTGGTAGACAGTTTGAGTCTATGACGGAGCAAGCAAGAGAAGAGGTCTAGACGACGCTGACCAGGTGGAGAGAGTTTATTTACACGATCCCGTATCTCTAACAACTGCAAAAGTGCCGAGTCCTGCGATCCCTGAGTATAGGGGTAGTCCAGCTGCAAAATCAAGTCTCGAATTGCCTCTGGGTCGAAGTGCATGCTGTAGCCAAACACTTGGATGTTGTTGATTTTCATGTAGCCCAGATTTCTTGAGGGATCAATAAATTCCAGGGGTTCGTAGTAGATGCTCTCGTTGCCGTTTGGACCATTTGACTTTATCCGACTCCTCAAATAGATGTGTACGGTTTCAAAAAATGTCTTCCACTTGTTGCCCAGAGTCAGTGTCCAGTTATAACACTGAAGGGGTAAGTCCAGTTTAGTCCGCTCCCAGTCTGGGAAATTATTTTCATTTACAGGCATAAACCAGCTCTCAGAGTGGCTGCCCCCAAAAGGGTTGACGTAAACAGCAAGAACGGGCTCTAAGGTGCTGTTTTTAGTTAGGCAAATTTGAAGAGAGAGGCCCAGTATCATATGGACCAGGCTAGACTTGTACTTGTTACTCTTAAGAGTAAGGAGCATCCGCTTACGCCAAGAAGGATCAAACCAGCTGTTGAGGCGCATGTCATTGCTGATGAAAATGGCATGGACCTCAATTCTCCGGTCTGTCTTCTGCAATAAGTACTTCATCTCCAGGTCCTGAAGGTCAGTCTCAAACCCAATGTAGTGCTCTGTTGATTCTGCCACTTCAGGCTTGCAAAGCCCTTGGCTCAGCATATAGCCGGCATTGCAGCTCCCGCAGCGGGTGCGATTGTCAGGAGCACAGCTCAAGCACGCAGAGCCGTCTCCAACTGTGCAGGGGAGGAACCCGTGACAGGCAACCTGGTCATTTGGGCAAGTGCATGTGTGAGTCTCTTCAGAAAAGCTTCCCAGAAGACCATTTTCATTGCAGTAGAGAAAGGACTGGATGCGGTTGAGCCAATAGTTGGAAGATCTGCAACATGAAAATAACTTATTTTAACACAAAGAAAGACCTGCACGCAATAAGTACAACCCTTTTATTTTTTATCAGGAAGAGAAAAATAGAGCTAGTTTCAGTATCAGATGAAGACACTAAAGTTGGATGACAGCATCTGCTGTCAGATAATACACATGGACAAATTGCCTTTTAACAACGCAAAATCACAGAAGAAAATTTTCCTTATAAACTCACAGGCACAACAGGAACATTTGGTTCATGTGTTTGCTCTCTCTGCATCTCTGCCAAGGAAGCCTGGCAAACAGCTTGTAATTGTCTTCAGATTAACATCTTGAAATCCTATGCAGGTGAGATTATTTTCCCTCACACTATTTGATCAGGGAGGTGCTTTGTACGTATCTAAGTGTGTATAGCTCTGTATCTTCTATTTCATTATGAAGATTTTTGGAAGCTTGCAAGCTTTCTTGTTACCAGCTGGCACTGCTTTGATGGGTAGATACAGGGAGAGCAGTGGATGTTGTCTACCTTGACTTCAGCAAGGCTTTTGACACTGTCTCCCATAACATCCTCGTGGGTAAGCTCAGGGAGTGTGATTTAGAAGAGGGGACAGTGAAATGGGTTGAGAACTGGCTAAACAATAGAGCTCAGAGGGTTGTGATGAGTAGTGCAGAGTCCAGTTGGCGACCTGTAGCTAGAGGTGTTCCTCAGGGGTCAATACTGAGTCCAGCCTTATACAACATCTTCATCAATGACATGGATGAAGGCACAAAGTGCACTCTCAGCACGTTTGCTGATGATACAAAACAGGGAGCAGTGGCTGACACACAGGAAGGTTCTGCTGCCATTCAGGGAGATCTGGACAGAGTGGAGAGCTGGGCAAAGGGGAATCTATTGAAGTTCAACAGGATAAGTGTAGAGTCCTACACCTGGAGAGGAATAACATGCCTGACTGTCTGGAAAAGCCTGAGAGGGGATCTTCTAGATGTTTACAAATATCTGAAGGGTGGGTGTCAAGTAGGAGTGTCCAGTCTCTTTTCCATGGTGCCCTGTGATAGGACAAGGGGCAGTGGTCACAAACTGGAACATAGGAAGTTCCATCTCAACATGAGGAAAAACTTCTTCCCTGTGAGAGTGAACAGAGGCTGGAACAGGCTGCCCAGAGAGGTTGTGGAGTCTCCTTCTCTAGAGACTTTCAGGACCTGCCTGGCTCTGCTCCTGTGTGGCCTGTCCTGGGTGACCCTGCTCCAGCAGGGGCGTTGGACTCAATGGTCTCCAGAGGTCCCTTCCAACCCCTACCATTCTGTGCTTCTATGATTCTATGATTTATAGACAGTGAGCTACAATGCTTTCCTGGAATAGCAAATAGGACCCTGCACCCCACTAAGACAGATTCCGTCTCAATATTTCAGATGACTTCAAGTCCAGCAATGTCCCTGTAGGAAGGCATGCATAAGCGTGCTGTGTTTACTTCTCATCTTTGGAGGTGACATTAAAATATCACTTTAATGCTCTTCTGGTCATCTCATTTTGGTTCCACTAGAGTCAACAGCTCATGTTCTATATCACAATGGGAAAGCAGATACTGAAACCAACAGTTCTGGCTGACGAGGCACAGTTGATAGAAGAAAGACAATGGGAACAGCGCAGTTGAATGGAAATAGCACTCTGTATTTTTCCATTCTTATTAATCCTAGCAATGCACATCTTAAAGAGCTTGTTTTGGCTGCTGCAGAATCAGATCTATCATTGCCACATGAATGACAACAGTCGTGCAGTTTATTCCCTTTTCACTGCATTATTTCAAACACAAAATGCAAGAGCCTCATTTAATGCTGAATTACGTTTTAAGTCACATCTGAATTTGTCTCAAACATTGAGTAGTTCACAAAACCTATTATTTTTTGTTGGTTTTTTCTGACTAGAAACTAAATGCTAAAACTAAAAATCTACGGCATCTCAAAGACTGATTCTTTAGAAACATGAAAATAAAGTTTAATCAGTAGAGCTACGTCATTGTATGCTCCAGTGACTCTGTTTAATCTTTTGGTTGTTGTGGTGGGTTTGTTTGTTTGTTCTGGTTTGGTTTTGTTTGTTTGCTTGGGAATGGGAATCTTGGTTGTTGCTTTTTTTAAAATATACATATAGTCTATTAGTATTCTCTAGAATTATAAATAAATATAATAGCATACGTGACATGAATGCCTTACCCCCATTCCTTTTTGTGCTTATTTTAAAGGCAGCATTAAGCAAAAATATTTTGGCAAGTTTATTCCTTCATTTACTGACTAAAATTATAATATCCAGTGTCTCACCACCCTCAGAGTGAAGAACTTCCTACTTTCTAATCTAAATCTACCCTCTTCCAGTTTGAAGCCAGTACCCCTCATCCTATTATGACAAGCCCTTAATATTCAGCTTTAAGTTGATCCCTGTTATGGGTCATCTTCCCTTGTTTCCTCTTATATCTTATTTATAGGATTACAGATTTCTTTTTTATATATATGATATTCCTACTTATTCTTCTGTTTATTTTTTGGCATTGAATAGGTCAAAGTCTGTTCTGCACATTAGTTTTATCATATAGAAGAAGGTTTGGGAAAAGAAGGGGATTGTTCCTCCTGTGGATACACCTGAGCATGATTAGATGGGACAGGTAACTGGAATGCAGGCAAAGAAAGAAGGGGAGACTGTGGCATTACTGTGGATTGATGAATGGAAGAGACCTGGGAAAGCAGGGAAGCAATTATCTCATTCCACAGAGGTGACAGAAAAAGGGGACCTGGTGAGGAAGATGGCACTGTGGAAAAAGGAGAATTTTCCCTTGTTAGAATAAGCCTACTTAAACCAGCAAATTTAATTTACTAGCAAGAGCTAGTTTGGTGTGGATCATCCCCTTTTCCAGCCACACAGTCCAGAAAACATTCTTTTTTTTCTTATTATTAGTGTTCCAATCTATTGTTTTCATTATTATGAGAAGCAAAATCTTTAATGTGACTATTTTTTTTTTCTTTCCCTTTCCTTTTAATAAGTCTACCTTCCGGTTTGTTTGTTTGTCTGTTTGTTTGGGGTGTGGGGTTTTTTGGTTGGTTGGTTGGGGTTTGTTTGTTTGTTTTTTTCTTAAGGGATAGAAGCAGCAGTCTCCAAGTCTCCATGAAATTCCATAGCTGCACAATGAAGTAAGCTTCCTTTCTGAAACTTATTTACCAGTTTATAACAGTATTTAGCTTATTGAAACAACTATACCTTTGATGATAAGCAATTCCAAGGAGGCCAAGAACTTTAGAGGGAAGGAGGTTTTTTCCATATTCCAGATAAAGTTCAAAACAATAACCTTCTAATACTTCTTACCTTATTTTGACCTTTTTATAAATAGTGGCCAGCAACTAAATAGTCAAAGATTATTGAGACTTTCAAACTATGCAAGGAGAAGATGACTTTGGACATACTGACTCTATTAAGAAAAGAATCTTTCCACTAAGCACACCCTTATTGTCTAGATTCCCTAAGATTCACTAGACATTTTTTATGCTGTCCCCATTCTAGTTATTTCAAATAACTGTTAGGGTAGTGTGGTTGGAATAAAGGCATTTTCAAGACATCACTTCACACAAAAAAGTACTTCCCAGACAAAGGTACTTATTAAAAGCCATTATTAAAGATACGTGCAGTGTAAAGCTAACAGGCAATGCCATCCGTAATTGCGCAGGGTTTCTCTTACAAGTTCATAATGTCTATTACCCCATAAGCTCTATTATTTCAAGAAGTTCTCCCTGTTTGTCTTTCCTTAGTTTAGAAACATACATTATTTTTCAAAAAATAAAATCAACTGCCTTACTTGACTGCTTCTTTTAAAGTTGTCATTAATGAATATTTTTACTCTTTCTAAGTGTATTGCTTTTACTCAAGTAGATTAAGTAAATTGAGTGCAAATATGTAAAATGTCAGCAATACCTACTTTATTTAAGCCACTCATCTTTAATTAGGTAAATTCACACTGGAATGTCATCCTGAAAGGTTGGGTTTTTTTCTCCTAGAAATAAAAGATCATTTGAAATTCTGGACACTGCAGTCAAGGGAAGGCTTGGTTAGAAGCAGATGCCTCCCACGGGTCAACAGCTGGCAGAACAGCTGGTGCAGTCAGGCAGGGCTCAGGCTTTACAGCCACTGGGCCCCCTCTGAGGGTAGATGGCATCTGGGGAGAGGTGGGATTTAAGAGTAAGTAACAGGTGACATCTCAGTCACCAGACTTGCTGACCTGTGGAAGGGCTTCAAGAAATGTTAGCTTGGAGCTGGAGTCTAAATGGGAACTAGGGAAAAAAGCATCCAGGGAAAAATGCTCCCACCAGAAAGCAGTCCCACTAGGGAGGCATCTCAAGTGCCTGGACAGAGATGCAGTGTGGGAAACAGGCGTTGGACAGACGGAGTGCTCTGACTTCGCTGAGATCACAGAGGTGTGGTGGGGTTCCTCGGGGGTGCTCGTGATGGATGGAGACTCTAGTGAGAACAGGTGGGATAGCTGCACTCCAGAGAGATAGCACTTGGAACTAAAAATCTGCTTTTGAATGAGCAATGAACTGGTCAGGATCTTAAGGGCTGGGATCAGAGAAGAGGCCAGAAATGAGGAGACTGTGGTCAAAATCTCCTACAAACCAGAAGATCAAGAAAAGGAAGTGGATGAAGTTTTCCTTAACCAGCTGGAGGAAGCAACATGACCACAGGTCCTGACCCTTAATGGGGAACTTTAACCATTCCAGCAGCACCATTAGTGGTGGGGTAACATGACAAGACACAAACAATCTAGGAGAGTAATGAAATGCATTGAGCATAATTTTTTTATGCAGATGTTGAAGGAGGTGAGTAGGGGAAGGAGCTGAGTAGGCTCTGCTGGAGCTGCTACTCATAAATAGGGAGGAACTGGTAGAGGATCTGAAAGCTGATGGCAGCCTTGGCTGCACTGACTGCAGGATGGTCAAGTCAAAAATCCTGAGGAAGTGAAGGAGGCAAGTAACAGAACAGTTATCCTGGTCTGAAGGAGAGCAGCCTTTATTTGGGAATTAGTACACTGGGTAAAAAGTGAGGCTCCCCTAAAAGGTAAAACAGCCGAGATGACGTGGTTGGTCTTCAAGAATTATGTCCTCACAGGATAGTAGTCCATTTGGATGTAAGTTGAGCAGACACAACAATGAAGGGACACCAAGATGTTCAAAGAACTGAAGCACATAATCCATGAGGAGAGTCTGAAGGAACCGGGTTTGTTTAGGCTGAAGAAGACTAAAGGAGGATCTAAAGACTGTCTACAAATACCTTCTGGAAGAATGCAGAGAAGTTGGGCCTAGATACTTCTCCAAGGTGCACAGTAAAAGGAGAAGGAACAGTGTGTGGAAGTTGTTGCAAAACCATTCTGATTAGAGAAAAGGAAAAATTATTCTTTATGAGGGTGGCCAAACGCTGAGAAGTTGTTGAGTGACATCTGGAATCTCCATCAAGGGAGGTGCTAAAACCTTGATGATCCGAGGCCCTGAGCAGACTCTGAAGATGACCCTGGTTTGGGCAAATGACTTGCAAAGGTCCATTACAACCTAGATTATTCTATGATGCTGTTTTCATTTCACTTGTAGGTGGAATTTCTGAGAGAACTGCAAACAGTATTATTGGAAGTCATAGAATCAGTACATAAATATACTGCTTTAGAGATTTTTATGTACTTCTACAGCTTCACATTTTAAGGTGCTGCCCTCCATCAATGCCTAGTGACAGCAGAAGTACGGTGGACCTCTAATACCTAGGGAAAAAAAGATCCTCTCTTCCTGGATAAAGTATAAGCCATCAAAGATTCTGTTACTTTTTCCTGAGCCCCTTGTACATGACCAATGTAGACAAATTAAGACCACTCAGCTAATATCCTCCACAAGGACCTCAGCCACAGGCTGACAGAAACTGCACACAAATGACATTACAATTCAGCAATGACTCCTGTAGTTCTGAAAACACCATCAAAATGAAAAACTGTTCAAAGAAAATCAAAACATCAGTCAAACATCCTTTTGGATTTTAAAGGGATCCAGTTTTCTTTTTTCCCTTAGATAGTTTTTCCATTGCCTGCAGACAATGGCATATTGTTGGAACATTTTTTTGAAGCTCAGTGCACTTAGCGCGAGACATGCAAAACTCCTGCTTTTCTTCCAGGTAATTACGTTATTCACGTAAGATTCGGCCGATGTCAGTTACTGCTTGATGCCATACATTAAGAGGAACTACAGGCCTATCAGTCTGACCTTGGTGCCAGGGACGGTTATGAAGCAGATCTTCTTGAGTGCCATCATGCAGCGCATACAGGACAACCAGGTGATCAGGCCCAGTCATCATGGGTTCATGGAAGGCAGGTCCTGCCTGACTATCCTGATCTCCTTCTATGACAAGGTGACCTACTTAGGGGATGAGGGAAAGGCTGTGGATGTGGTTTAGTTGGACTTTGTACACTGCTTCCCACAGCGTTCTCCTGGAGAAACTGGTTGCTCACAGCTGAAATGGGTGCAGTCTTTGCCGGGTAAAACACTGGCTGGATGGCCAGGCCCAAGGAGTTGTAGTGAATGGAGTTCAATCCAGTTGCTGACCACTCACAAGTGATGTTCCCCAGGGCTCAGTAGTAGAGTCAGTTCTGTTTAATATCTTTATCAGTGAACTCCATGAGAGGATTGAGGCACCCTCAGTAAGTCTGCAGATGACACCAAGCTGGGCAGGATCTGTGTTGATCTGCTTGAGGGTAGGAAGGCTCTACAGAGGGATATGGACAGGCTGGATCGATGGGCCAAGGCCAATTGTATGAGGTTCAACAAGCCCACGTGCCAGGTGCTGCACTTGGGTGACAACAGCCTCCTGCAATACTACAGGCTTGGGGAAGGGTGACTGGAATCCTTGTGCCCCAGGGAGACAACAGACCTCCCTATGAAGCGTGTCTGAACGGCATATTGGGCCCTCCGTCCAGGGCGAAGAAAGCCTGCCATATGATCTCACTTTTACACAAGCATGATAAAAAATAGGATAATTCTGTGGAAGTTAATGTATCAGTTAACATAGCCAAGTTTCTGATGAGAATTATCTTAATGAGAAATATAAATCTTAGTGGGTTTGGTAGGTGAAATAATTCTACGTGAAGTTGTACTGCATTGCCTCTTTATGAAATCCTCTCCAATTCTTAATCTTAAGTGTATTTAAAATATTTTGCATTTTTTATCTCTATGAAATAACTTTATTTAAAGAATAAAATAAAAAAATTTGCACAATATCACTTTCAAGTTTAATCCAAAGCATGTGCTTAGTCTTGTTCACTACACTGTAACATTAAATGTAAGAACAAAGCAGTATGGTCACTCTCTATAATGGCTGCAGCAAGTATTTAATCATGATATGACACTTTTACCTCCTTCTCTGCCTCACTAAGTGCTTAACATCTGTTGTACATCAGATGGCTCAGTAGCAGATGATGAGTACTCAGTGAGGCAGATGCTAAGTAAAAAAATGAAGACAATTTAACAAGAAGTGTATAGGCAGTAAAACACCCATTACCTATTTTTCCCACCTTTGGAGGCTGAGTCCAGTATAAATCTGTAAGACGTCAACACCAAGTGCACTTACAGGCATCTCTAAAATGTCCTACTCCTGATCTTGTGGGATCACCTCTTGGGAAAGACAGCTAAGCCTCCAAGTACATTGTTTCTGTGCTGTGATTCATGACGTTAATTGCTGCTAAATTTGATAATAGTCTTTATGTGAATGCATCTTTCTTCTGGGAACCAGGGTGAAACCAGCAACTGTACACTCACCAAAAGGCCGGTGAATTATCAGGAGAAAGAACGTTTCCAGCTTATTCAGCCTCGGCAAATTGACGCGGCACAATAACCACTGCTCCAACACACCCGAAAGGATGTTCCTGTGGCTGATGTCACAGGTACCTCAGCGAGACCCTCCAGGACAGATGCGAGTCCTACTCAACAAGCTGGCCAACAGCAGCAGCGCAGCTGCTCTGAGCTCAGATCTGACAACGTCACAGCTGGCTCCACCTCGGCCGGGCACTCGACGCTGACCTAAGGGCCTGAGCTGGCCAGGGGGCCGTGGTGGACACCAAGGAAGCGTACTGTGGGGTAGAGCAGGAATGTGAAACTTTTCTAAACAGGAAAGAAAACCCCTTACCTATAAGGGTGCCTTTGCGAAAAATCCCATTAACGTACACGGAAAGGATATTAATTAGCTATGGAATGTTAATGGAAATGCAGTTTCCATATGCTAAAATGGCTTCCAGTGTAGAAGTGGATGGGGTAACTAAAGGAACCTCTCTTGGTCCGAGATTCCCGTGTGACGGCTACACTGCAGGGAAGGGCCTGGATGAACCAGGGGGTTGATTCTGCATTGATAATAATCTAAACTGAATCCGGGCTGGTTTATGGGAGTACAGTACCTTGTTCTTCCCTGCTAGTCATACTTAAGGAGAATCTTTGCAGATCCTCCAGCCCCTGTGCCACCATTCTGCAGGTGTTGCCCCTCCCTCCCTCTTCTTAGGGCTGAAACTATATATTTTAAAAACAATAAGGCATTTCACTTGTAAATTCCACATAGTCTTTGTATTATGAGAAGCAGAGGAATTCATACCCTCTATTAAATGATATAAACCCGTCATGAACAAAACTGCTGCTATTTACATGCTATTGCAAGCTAAACAATATTTTGACATTAAATTATTTAATATTTCAGAGGATATTTCTAGTTGGTGGGTTATGGATTTATTTACAAAGATTTGTAGCTTTAACTGTGCTAACTCACAACCTATGCCTCTCACAGCAAAGTTTTTCTAGTCTGAAACTCTTCCACCACACACACCAAATAACAAATAGAGAAAAAACATTTTGAGATAACATGTCTACCATTTTTTGACACAACTATAATCATAATGACCATTGTGCTATATTGAACAGGAATCAAACTGCTTTGTAGAACCAGCTATTTATTTAAAGAGCTTCAAATCAGAGACAAGCTTCAAGAGCTTCTACTAATGATCCATAGTGCAGCAGGGACAAAGGGACTACCAGTCGAATTAATTAATGGTGTCAAAAGCAGAATTAAAGGAATCAGAGGTGGTAGCAAAAATAAAAGTTTTTCATGTAGAGGAGGAAGAAAGATGGCACACACCCCCCATCACGCACACACTCCTCCAAAACAAAACAAAATAAAAATAAATAAATTTAAAAATAATCCCCAAACAAACCAACCCATGCACACTTCTTGAAGCCACCCATCTGCTGTGTATCTGTGCATGTGTGTACTTGTGTTTGTAGTGTGAGATGAGGGTGAAACTCATCTTTGACCACAGATTATCCACGAACTCAGCAGAATGTTAGCTGAACTTTTCCAAAGGTATATTAAAGGGTAATTACAAAAAAAATCACAAAGTTCTAAAAAGCTTATCTAGATGTTTCAGTGGCAGTCAGGGTAATATGCCCCTGTAAGGCATTAGAAAAATAACAAACAGCTTACTGTAACATAATCAGCTTTCTTTGAGTGTAGGAAAGCTGGGGAAGTGTCATAAGAAAGCAGACGGCCACCTCCCCTCTACTTTTACAGAGCAGCCCAGGGTGCCACTGGCCTCCGGGCTGCAAGAGCACGGTGCTGGGTCATGTCCAGCTTCTCAGCCAGCTCTGCAGGACTGCTCTCCATCCCTTCACCCCTACACTGTGTTGATACGGGCATTTCCCTGAGCTGGTGCTAGCCCTTCCCTCCTAACTGGATCTATCAGCTCTGGAAGACTTTCACATTAACACAGCTTGAGCAATGGCCCCCTCAAGCTCTTTGCTCTGTATCCAACTGCCCCTCAGGCAGATTAACAATGAGGGAAGGGGAAGGGGAAGGGGAAGGGGAAGGGGAAGGGGAAGGGCACTCTGTCTTAGAAAAAGGAGATTATATTTCAAAGTTATATTTTGAAATTAAAATGTCTTCCACTGAATAACGTGAGATGGAAGTGTAAACGTAGCTAATTTAGGGGTGTTTCTGGATCTTAAAATACACATAGCTATGAAGCAGTTGTAGGATAATTAGGAGGACAGGGCTTCATCAGATTGCTTGTATATGCTGTCATAAGCCTAACTGGAATACTGACCCAGGGGGAGGAAGGGTGCCAGTAGGGGCTGCTAAGACCAACAGATTCCCTTGCCAATATACATTCTGAGGCCAAATGCCTGAGTTCAAAGATACGAACCGTGTTTGCTACAATACCAGAATGTATCAGCAACTCTAGTTTGCAGTGGAAATTCTAAAATTAATATAAAAAAATAGCCTTGACTGAAAGTTCTTCATATGTAGTGCAGCAGATCACAAAAACTGTTGAAAAACATACAGAATACTCGTATGTTTTAATGTTGTACTTCAGGTAGGAGGAAGCATCATCCAGATTCTTGGAGTATTTTATTCAAAATGGGAATAAACCAGAAAGTTCAGAGACTGGAAATAACTTCTGAGCCAGAAGCTTTCAGCTATTTTGTAGGATAATTAGAAGTCATGTGAAAGGGTAATTGGTAGGGTGGCTCTACACCGTGCTAAAAGTACAAAGTAAACCTGTGCTGACAAAAGCGTTCAGAGTTTTAATTTGGCTATGGAACAGCATTTAGTTTCAGAAAAACCAGCCTTCAATTCCATGTTTTTCTGGAATTAAACCTCATAACTACAGGTAAAATCATAGCCTCATGAATAGCCAGTAGCAGAAAGGCATGTCCATGATGAAACAGGCTGAAACGAGGTAGGTTTAGACTGGACACTAGGAAAAAATTCTTCAGGGAAAGAGTGGTGAGATACTGGAATGGGCTGCCCAGGGAGGTGGTTGAGTCTCCATCCCTGGATGTGTTTAAGCATCGCTTGGATGCGGTGTTGGGGGATGTGGTCTAGGGGTGAACTTGTAGGGTCGGGTTAATGGTTGGACATGATGATCCCAAGGGGCTTTTCCAACCTAAACGATTCTAAATGATTCCAAATAAATGATTACACCTGTGAAACTGATAAAAGCCCATTATAGTTTCCTGTGTTTCTACTGGTTTTGGGACCATACCTCTATTCCTATTTTAGGCATCCTTATTTCCAGATATAAATACATGAAATTAAGAAAAAAAAAAGTTTCTGTTCCTGCAGAATTTTTTACAGCAGTAATTATGGAGGTAGAGAAAATCTGGATTCTATTCCTGGCCTCCTTCACAGTCTTTCTGTATGTCCATGACTATGGACAAGTCACTTGCTCATTTCCTTTGATAATGATCTTATTTTTTTTCTCACTGTTTGCCTATTTGGATTATAAATGTAGTTGCCTCTAGACGCCACTGTAATATAAACAGCAATGACGTGTCATTTTCTTCTGTTCTGTAGAATCAGAAGTAAGCACCAAAGCAAGAATTTCTGAGTAAAGAGTAATGGTTTTAATTAAAGAATACAAAACTCAGTTCTGTATTCATACCTCACTTACAATATTAAGCAAAATAAAATAAAGTAAGATTCTGAGATCAGTGTGCTTTTCCCCTCTCTTGTTATAATAACTGAAAATAGCTTTAAATAACTGTAATTTTGAGCAAACCCTTAAAGTTTTAATACAGGTACAAAACACATTACAGAAAAGAGGTTTGTTTTTCTGCCATATTATGTTTCAATTGATTTAAAGACACCAGTAAATTTCTGAAGGAAAATTAAAGGCTGTCTAGAAAAGTTGTATCATGCTGTTTCTAAAAGCAGCATGTGTATCAGTTAATAACATTTAATTCTTGTAATGTCACTTGTGTAACAGTCACAAATAGGGAAACTATTAATATAACTGACCAGATGTTGCATGTATATGATATAAATTGGGACCCAGTATAGTGATGATGTTTTTAAGCAATTACCAAGTAATTGCATCTCTTTTGACATCTGTCTTCCTCAAACAAACAAATGCACAGCCTGAAATGTAATGTATAAGTCAATAGAAAGGCTGACGTTGGGCCAACAAAAGAACAATTTTCTACACATTGATCTGCAAAAATAGGAAAATTAGTGTAGACAACTGAGAGTGAGGAACCAAAGTTTCACCTTAGGAATCACTACAAATTTCTTTTGGAATATATACAGTTGTACAAAGATCAAGTAATTTACCCTTATAGAACTACTCTCACTCCCCCACCAACCTTTGAATGATTGCTGAGAAAAAGATCTACATAGGCAATTCAGAATAAGCCTTCTTGCAGATTGCTGAAACCTTTGGATTTTCCACTCATCACTGTAACTGGCTCAGTCTGGTTAGAATAACGCACAGCAGCCACAAGCAATTGTGATGTCAGTGATGGAAGCCAGGATATGTAACATCCTTTAGTATCCCATCCAAATTTTCTCTGGCAGAACACGTGAGGATATGCAACTGTGATATGTACCTACACTGAAGTTGTTCTGGAGTTCATCAACTCCCGTCCAATATTTTGTAATTCTGACAATACCTCAAAGCTGTCAGGAAATCTCACAGATACATGACAGAAATTTGCAATCCGCCCCCCCCCCCCGCCATGCTATTTTATTTGCTTTAGAAAACATGGCTGGGACAATCTGTTTTGTCCATAGTTTTGTTTTCTGCATCAGCATGTTGGCTGTTACAGTAAATCACAGCTGCTTGAGCGTAGCAGCGGGACTGTGTGCAAATCCCCTCCCCCTGATAAGAGTGTATGAAGTGTAATCAACTATAACTCATACTCTGAAGAAGTGACAACTCTCGTTGCAAAGAAAGAATATATTACTTCTGATACGCTATTTATCTAGGTATTCAATCTCACTCTGTTGTGTCAATCTCTTCCTCATTATTACATGTTTTTATATGCCATAATACTATAGACTAGAAAGAAAACCCCATCATACTGAACAGCTTCCTTAATACCTTGCATTTTTTATTGAAGGGATTGTAGTTTAAAAAAATTAAATCCCAACCCAGAAACATTTTAGTCCCTTTTAAATTCCCCCTTAGAGAAACTAACACGCTGCTCCTGGAAGGAATTAATTTAAGGAGCTTGTCTTTCACAAATAATTTCTGAAAGTTAACATTAATAACCAGAAGTGGATTGGAGCAGACAAGATTTCCTTGTAGGAAAAAAAGTAATCTGATAAAGAATATATATTCTTCTGCAAAGTGACATATCAGAGCCTGCAACAGCATATGGTTTCAGATATATTTATCATTCTCAACATAATTATTTTATATATGTTTGATTATAAGCACTGTGGGATACTGGAGACTCTGGAGGAATTCTATCACTAGCAAGGTCTCTAGTATGCTTTCTATATATGTCTATGTGCGTGTATATATACATATATATAAGCACACACTTCTTAATACCCTAGGCACTCTCTGAAAGATTTCTCTGTCCCTTCCAGAAATGCTCCCCCCTGGGAAAAAAGGGAAAAAAAAAAACAAACCATGGCAAAAATCCCCTGAAAAAAGTCCTCTGAAACTCAGTCTCAGGGGCCACAACTGAACTGGGGGAACGAGGGTCACGATGGCATTAGGGGAGTGATGATGATTCTAATTAATGGAAATGAATGGTAAAGTGAGATAAATTTGAATTCTTTACTGAGAACAGAGGAATGCTAACAGGTTTCCCACACACAAGAAGCAGCACAAGACTGACTTAAAAAAAAAATTTTAAAAAAATTAGGAAAAGAGCCATGCTGAATCACTGCAGTGGAACTTGCAATGCAGCGTAACAACCCAAAACTCTGGAGAAACTCTGTCTGCTGTGTGCTTATGTCGAGCTGTTAAAATGTGCTTCTCTTAAATGAGGTTTCTGATACGAAATTTGTATTGAAATGCAGGCAGCTCGCTTGCTTCTGGAGAGTCACCTGAACAGAGATTGATGCACGAGCTGCAGAACTGTGCAGTGCTGTCCTCGGCTGTTACAGAATGAAATGCCATGTACAGCAACTCGCTGTCTTTGCTTGATGTATTTTGATGTCATATGTACTCATCTTGGAACCTATGTGCAGACTAAACAGATCATTTTTTGTGCCTCATACAAAATGGTACAGCTCCTGTAGTTCAATATTTTGTGCTTTTAACTTAAGCTCAGAAATGATGGTTACACTTTAAGATAGTGAATCAGGTCATGAATCGTGAAGAATTTCATAGTGATTGTTTTTAAATTACTAGGGTATAACAGCACTACCAAGATGTCCCAAAAAGGATTCTATCCATTCTTCTCAACACTCTACAACTGCTGTTGTACTCTCTGTTGCATTTACAATAAAAGAGACAACTGAAAAAGCCTGAAGACACTGTCTGTATGGAAAATGCCAATCCGCCTCAAGAATCTTTGCCTTGAAGAGTTCCCAATCTAAGTGCCAAATAGGCAAACGTAATAGAAATGGGATGTAGGATGTGCTCACAAAAGTTTTAGAGATGTAGTGAGGGGATGATGAAGGCTGGAGGCGGATAACTGCAGAGCCACCAACTAAAGTACCAGTCTGGATCTTTAATATTCTTTCTGTCCTGCAGAGGATTTCCTACTGTGCACAGTGAATACCATCGAATAACAAGGAATAGACACAAAAATAGCCCTAAATGTCCTCGGGCAAACTCAGCATCCATTACTCCTCCTGTTTATCCAATACACGATCCATCCACATGGGTTTTGGAGGTACCTTTTACATGGATTTTGGTGGACTTGGCGTTTATAGTAAAGGAGCATTTACAGGGGCTGAGAGATCTTGGTGGGATCTTTTCCAGCCTGCTTACTATGGCACTTTCATTCACTGCATGAACACCTTTTCCCTAGTCCCTAGCTGCCACCATTTTGTGGTGCTTTTGATTGACAGCAAAGGTAAGCGGGCTTGTCACTGGGAAAGTAAGCAGGGCTCCAACAGAAACACTCTCGCCTTGATGAGTAATTACATTGCCTCTGCAACACCATCAGTCTCTGCTAGCAAACGCACTGAGAAGCCCAAATCCACACATAATCCAGTGTTTTTCACAAGGCTGCTTACAGCTAGAATTGACATCACTAGAAAGTTAAAGAAAAATCAACCCTGCTCAAATATTGCTTGTTTGTTTGACTTTGAAGTTAACTCTTAACAGCCAAACACGCATTCACAGAAAGCCAAGCTGTATGTGATATAAGGAGCACGAGTTAATGTTGGCCTTACATCTGGCAGGAGTTTTGCAATCCATGCTGCTTATTGCAATACAGCTCTGTCAAACATTACCATTATCTGAAGTCTTATTACTCTCTTAATCTATTTAATTTACTTCATTATGGACTTGCTCCAACAAAATGATGGCGTCAGTAGAAAGGACCCCTTTAACTTCAGAGCCTTCATGATCAACCACTTACACAGTCCTAGCACCTTTAAAACCAACCTGCAGCCCTGTGAGAAAACACATGGCCAACTAGAAGCTGCAGCTCAAGGATATAGTTTTAAAAATATTTAAGAATACTACCTGTCTTTGTAAACAGTAGTATGGTGCAAATGATGCGTATTTACTCAAATATAACTTGACTGAATTCGTTTAATAGTATCTAGCAGTTTCCACAGGCTGTTTTTAGTTTCTATGGAAACCATTTCAATTATTATTTTTCACACAGGACTGAATTGCTGCATAGAATACACGTCCACATATGGATACTTGAACCCTTGGATGAAATATCTATACCCTTAGCTCCAGAAATAAAGGATTTGTTGGGTACTCTGAGACCATTTAATTTCCCAGGATCAAATAATTGAGATGAGTGAGAAAACCTGCATTGCCATGGCATAATCTCCAACTCATCCCAGTGTATCCTGCAGGTTGAGGATCACGATGACTCCTCGGCTTCTGTATGAAGATGGTATTAGGGTGAAAGTGACTGTTTTAAAGAGAGAGGGAAAAGGTTGCTGTGCAAGAAAGCCTTGTCTGTTTGCCAAGGGGGTTGTTGCTTTTGGTACATACTGATCTGCAGTTCGACTGATTCTTTCTACTGACATTAATTACGTTTCCTACTGAAGCTGAGAATGGCTGTCAAGGAAGCTTGTTTATGGAACTTTATAATTTTGAACTGTTTAATATAGTTTATATTTTTGCCTTTTACAACGTGAACCACTAAAAAATAACTACGCTTTTTAGCCAACTGGTATTCAGCCAATGCTGTTAAGCATGTAAAACATAAACCCGTTAGAATGAGTTTAAAAGCAACATCTGTAATGCCAAGACATAATCCTCCCACCTCCAAATCAAGGTACCTCTCTTTCAGGTAATCCTAAAGTCAAGTATAGTTCTGAGAAGAACTGAAGGCAGAAAGCAGTAAGGCTGACTGAATTCTGACAGGATGCCTCAGGTAGATAATTCCCATGCCCTTTGCTAAAGCACGACTCAGGACTTACGAGTCAGGGAACATCAGTTTAGGAACAGAGCCACTGGACTTTAGAAAAAATGGAATCAAGATGAAGAACAGAAGAACAGAGAAGTAAAAGCTCTCTGCAGAAGTCAAGCTTTAGCAGTGTCACATCAAAAAGAAAAATAATCTTTTCTCAACTCTCATACTGTCTTGCAGAAAATTACTACCTTTGTAATGTTGGAAATCATTATTTTCTTCTTGATTACTTTTTAATTTCTGTTTGGTTTTCATTTATGTATTACTCCTTTGCAGTACACAGTTACAGTATGTTATATAAACACAGTGCTGACTGTGAACACCTTGCACATTATGGTGACCAGATTCTCCTCTAAATATCCCTGGGATATCTATTACTACTAAAAGACAGTCTACAAACTTTTTTCTAGGGCAACTTGGCAAATACTGAGGGAACTTTTCCACTTACATGGTGCTGAGAAATACCTTATCCTAGTTCTAGACCCAGAGCAATTATGGAACAGCTTTCTTATGTAGGGTGAGGGTAGAATCAGTGTGTCGTCCTCACATCAGATAGAAGCGGGTGGATGAAAGACGATTTTCTCTTCTTTTGCCAATGACTAGTTCAGACACTGGACATAGCTGCAATTCTTTTCTCCTTGAGCAGAGACCTTTCTCAGAAACGACTGATGGATAAGATTTTCTGCCCACAAAGTATACTCTACCCAGGACAAAGAAACCCAAAGCTACTTCTGAGGTTCATACGAGGTCAGATCACAGTGAACTCAGAACTATCACTGCATTATGCCTTTCAACCTCTTTCATTCCACATCAAATATGAACCTTAAAAAAAAAAAATAAAATAAAAAGGAAAATCATCCAAAGTTTAGAACTGCAAACATTTGAGGTAAGCCCTAAACCTGGGCTTTCCCTGTATTATGTGCATCTACTGGGAGACATCTTTTATTTATCATTTCTTGCAACCAGTTCTTCATTCATTTCCACTGAAAATGGCTCATGAGTTGCCCATGTCTCACTCTTTTAGAGAGAATTTCAGACCAATCTAGTCTGCGTTGAACCATGCTGAATATATTAGTCATCTATATAATAAGTTTTAAGAACCTTTGATATGACACTGATTGAGCTCAGCTGTAGAAATAAGCAGCCTCTCTGCTCAGAATCCACTACTCTCTAAGTGATTTGTGAAGATGTCGATTCAGACACTACTCATGGTTCTCCTGTTTTGCTACTAGAGTCGTGCAGGTTCTGAGCAGTGAATCTAATTTAGTGCATGAGCAGCACTTGTGTTCAGCATGACAATCACTTGCAAATACTTTTTTAGAAGAGCACAGGTACTACAGTCCCAAGCGCAGGAAGCCCTCTCCAAATAAAAACAGATTGTCCTCAATAGAATCCATAAATGTCAACTGAAGTATCTGTTCTATTTTCTTTTGCAACTTTGTTTTTTCCTTTGTAACAAGTTTACCCCAACTGTTTTCTGCTTTATTGTCCTGATAAGTTGGTAAATTCCATTTTCTGCCATCTGTTGCTAAATCTGCAATCTTCCACGAGATTACTATGTATATGTAGTATTTTTTTTCTCTGTATGTTACTTCAGAGAACTTACTATAGATAAGCAAAATGATTGTTCCATTTTTGACTTAGCAAACCCTACCCTGATGGTTTGATTAAAAAAAAAAAAAAGAAAAAGAGAAAGACAAAGATTCTGCTCCTATATTGTCTTCATTGTGAGGGGTTTTGTCGTCTTCCCAATTTCATCTGTCTCTTCAAACTTGCAGTCTATTTCTTTTGAGATGTTATCATTTCTAAAGCTTGCTTTTTATTCAACTTAAAAGCAGTCTACTGCATTCACTATTAACTGCTTACGTGTCTGGGTTTGATGGATCGTTCCTTTAAATATCCATGAATCCAGAGAGACAAAAGTAATTTTCCTGCAGCATTGTTATAGTTACTATGTACCCATGTGGAGGAATGTTTGCTGTTCCTGTTGCCTTTTGTTCCTAAATCTCCACATAAATGCTTGTCAAGCTTAAACCTCCTTGATGTGCTTTGGATATTGAAAAAGATCATATGCAAATCTGTCCATGAGGATGGTACTGATAATTAACAGAGATCTCAAAGGAAAAGGAAGAAGCAGTGAATAGAGGTACTTCTTCATAAATAATTGGAAATTGAGGGAGTTTGAGGAAAAAATCGTGGTTTTATATGAGCATAGTAAACTTCTCAAATATGTATGCACAAATGTAACTCGCAGATGAGATACTCATTAAGCCTAAATCATCATAATTTTATTTCTGATGCTGGGACTTCCAATAACCTCACTGCCATTTAAGTTTTCTCATCTGGGACTCTAAAGAATGACCCTTGTTTGTTTTGGTTTTATGTTGCATGTTTTCCCACTTGGATTCTGAATAAAACAAAGTTTATTTAGCAGTACTGTCTATCATTCCTTCATTATTTCTGCCAGTAAGTTATGGAAGTGTTCAGCTAATACCTACAAAATTTGGCAAAGGGTCAGAAACATGTTCTATGAAAACGAGAAGGTAGTTCATAGGATGAAGATCTTATCAAGTTGCTGAGTTTGCCCAAATATTCCATAAATTCACACGGGAATTCAACAATAAGAGGTTAGTTTACAGGAAAACAGGAAAAAAGAAAACCAGAAACAGGGAAACAGTCTGGTAAATGCCTGATGTATTTTCAGCTGAATTTTTTTAACAGTCACTTCTTTAACAGGTCCTCTATGAACACTGAAGTCAGTCAAAAACCAAAACCAGTCTCTCTGAAGTCATTAAGATATATCACCATTCTCCTGGGTTAATGTGCTCATGACAAATGAAAAATGAAAACACTGCTCATTGCTGACTTCATTAGTTTACTTGATCTTCAATACAGCATCACCAACATTTGGTGCATTCAGAAGCTCACCAGCACTGTGCTCATCTATTTATCACAGGGTGCCGAAGAAGAACAGCTACAGTCAGTATGCAGTAATGCTGTATGCAGTATGTTCAGTAATGCTGAACCATTAAAAGGGGGGATCCTCTTTAAGAACAACCTTGTTTTCACAGTCAAAGATGGTTCCCTAAAACAGTGTGCTGGGCTTTGAGCAACTGAGTGAAAACTATTGCTCAGACATATTTTGTAAAGCATGAAGCATAAGATTATTTTCTAACCACAGAGCTCCATTTGTTAATGTGTGTTTACATTATTTATCACAAAGATGGTTTTGCTAAGATTAGTATATTTGCATTATTCCTACTTGTTGTCAGGTAAAGTGATACATTGCTATTATTATTCATTTCCTTCTGATAGGCTAAAATATTTCTTAGTAAACTTAAGTTTCTCCTGGCAGGATCTATCCTTGTAAGAACTTGGGGAACACAAAAGTGACACTGCAGTAATATATCAAAAATACTAACAGTCCTCAGGGTTTAGCTTTAGTTTAGCTACGCAGTCATTGCCTCACAATACTATATGCTGAAAAATAAACAGCTGAATGGAGTTAATTTTCTACAGAAAAGCAGGGGGTTTAAAATATATTTGACAATTTCTCTTATTTGTTCACTGAAAGTTTAACATATCCAAGACAAATGAAAAATTATTACAGGAAAGGAGCATCTGAGCCTAGGTCAATAGCTTGTTGGTCCTTAACATGGATAGTGAAGAATTTAAGTTCAGGAATGTGGTTTTAATTAGTATTATTCTCCTATTTTTAAAAAAAAAGGGGGGAGGGGAGTTGAAGAGCTATAAATCTTACTCAAGAAATATTATTTTTGTAAAGACATTACAGAAATTTTTAATTTCTTTCTTATTAATGTTCTTTTCAATAGATATCTTTCAGATATCTGTTTGGTATCTTTCAGACTGAGAGCAAGTTGTTCTGCAGATGGATATGATTGCTGCTGCAGAAATCGAATTGAGGCCTTTTCACTTTGGATATAGTTAAAATTAATGAAATTAAAGTGTTAGCATATCATTAATAGTAAACTTACACTCTTACAAACAACAGAAAAAAGGAAGAGGAGAGAACCTGAGCAATAAAATATTTCTCTTCTTGTGACTCAACTGGTCATAAATAATAACATCTTTGAAGAAAAGACTATTAATCTATGAAAATTTCATTTCTTATAGAAAGTATCTTAATGTGGATAGTTATTATAAAGGAGAACTCTTATGTCATGAGATCTGTGGGCATCTTCCAGCTGATGCCAGCAGCCCACTAAATGAACTTCCCTTGTGAATGAGATTTCACACAACACACAGCAGAAATTCTAATTCAGGCTGAGTTTCAGCAGAATGGAGATGCTTGCAAATTTTTGTCCTGTAATTAGTGGGCAATAAAACCTGTACATCAAATACCCTTTTTATTCAGAGTTGTCAATGCCACCTCTCTATGGCTGTTGAGGTGATTCAGGTGCCTGTGTGCAGGTTGCAGCGTGATGCTGCTACCAGCACCACAGACACCCTGGGGCACGGCTTCAGGCTCAGAGCTGAAGCAATATGCACTTGATCCTCTAAAGTACTTCACAGTACAGTCATGGGTTTGTAGCTAAGCCCTCCCAAACGAAGTGCAGTAACAAGTGTGCTGCTGGTACTCAAAGCACCAGCTGGCCCCAGCCGCATCTCCTGACTCCACCCGGGACACACCAGTTAAGCAAACATTCGGTTCATGCACTCCCACCCTCAACCAAATATTTACATCCCTTCCAATATTTGTCTAACGACTCCAATGTCCCCTAAACAGCCTTCCAGTGGTTTATATTCCTCATCCTCCTTGAAGGGTGAATTCTGCAGAGGAAGGCTGAGCTTCTATGCAGTATATTTCCTTTTGTAAGAACATGGGAGCTGTTAAGACTCCAATCACCATGCAGCTATTCACAAGTGCTATGCTACAATCATCTACTTTTATGGGAGTTTGGAAGATGAATATAAAATAACATAATCCCCAGCTGTGCTGTTATGTGTAAAGCCAGCCCATTAATCACACTCAGTTTTACTTTACAGCATAAAAGTATGTAAAGTGTTACTGCCATTCAGGTGCCTTAACATTGGCAGTTGCACACCTTAACTGCATTTTAAAAGCTATCTTCTCAAGAAATTAAACACTCAATCTTTGCTTTTCCTCCAGTGGAAATGTTAATTCAGTACCTTCTGATGTCAACAGCATATGCAGAACAGCCTAGAAATCTAGGCAAGCAAAAGAAGCCTGGGAAGTGTACCAGCTTCCATACCTGAATATAAAGTGTTAAGCACATTAAAAAATAAAATAAAATTAAAAAAATTAAATTATTCTGTTTCTTTACAGATTATCTGAACTGATTTAGCATCTGTATTATTGCATGAGGATACTGGGTACAAATAATAGTGGTTAATTTACATCATTGTGGGCAGAAGAGAATAGAATATTTGGGGTTCCAAAGAAAGGATCTATACTAGCCTGATGTTGCCAGTAAAGAAAAGCAAACATTATTAAGGTCTGGGGGAGCTCCCAGACACAGGATGCAAACCAGTGAATACTTGAGACGGCTCACTTCTTTCCTGGAGCTAGCAGCCTTGATGTAACGTTGGATTTGAACTGTGATCAAGCAACTGAGTTTAGATCTAAAAAGGAATACACAATAAGGTCAGGTAGAGAGGAAACTATTGCAACTAGCTGATACTTTTCATCTGATCGCTGGAAACTCCAATTTTCTACTTAATCATTGATGCAACACCTCAGACCAGAACCAAGGAAGTGGTGTGAAATAGCACCTTTCCTTCCAAAGAGTGGAAAGTGTTGTGACTCAGAGGGATTAACCTGTGAGGCACCCTCCCAAAACAAAGCTTCTCGGAATGCGAAAGGATCCGCAAGCCAGGACAGTTCTATACAATTCCTGGGGGTAGGTTTCTGAAACCATTTCTTTAGTTTTTATTAAGAGGCAAAGTTTTATGCATCTTAACTTGTGCACACAAGAAACTGCTGCTTGACAATTTTGAAGGAAAAATGTAGAGTTTTGTTGAAGAGAGAATTCTGCAAACGTTCTCCTTAATTTTATTTGTTACATTTCTGTAATGTGTGAATATCATTTTCTGTGTTCAGAGTTGTATATTTTATATCAATGATTGGGGATTATGATCCGCAAATATTACAAGCTATTTCTACACACGTTTACTATCAAGGCTAGACATTTAAACCAGGAATTGCACAGAAGTTACGTGAATTTCACACACAACAGAATATTGTTTCCATTTCACTATCACCTTCACACAAAGGGTGGAAAGGATATAGTGAATGCTCTTGCAAACTTCAAAGACAAAATAGACTAAAAGAGGTTTTTTGTAAAATATAGTTGCAAGTTTGGGTGAGATGTGTGATCCCATAGACTGTGAGACTTTCAATGTCATGGGTTTCACAACTGCATGGCACCATTCATCCGAATTTGTCTATAGAGCTCTATAACCAGATGACTGTCTGCTATTCAGTAAAAAGAAGAAACAGGCTCTGGAGTCATTATTTGCCAAGATTCACAGGTGCCTCCTGTAGAAAACTTCTTTAGAAAGATTCACTCCTCTGTGTCAGGATACTAATCGCTATTCAGTACAGAGAAATATTGCCTTTCATGGACAGAGGGGCTATTTTTATCTCTGAAGTTAATTCAACCCCAAGTTGCAGCAACACTTAGAAGCACAGATGCAGATATTCTGTATAGACTTACTTTTAAATATTCATGGCTGGAAACCTGTTTCTCTACTTCTATCATTCAGAGCTGAGGATTCCAGCTTCTATGAACTTTTGCTCATCCCTTAATCCACAGGCAAAACATTTCCTCCCCAGCGCAGTTTATGTTATAGCCAAATGTGGATATACATAGATAAGTAGTCTACATATGGAGCAGATGGTCAGCAGAAGAAATAAAAAATCACTTAATGTTGAACAACCTCATACCAGTGGCAAGATTCATTAAACTGTGGACCGGACTCAGCAAGACAGAAAATGCTACTCAAGTGTTTTGCAATGTATGGAGGGCTAAATTGATGAAACAGAAAGTCTGCACGCTGTCCTGCGATTTGCTACATCGGTCTCTGCTCAGAGCTTGTTTAAATGAAGTTTTGTAGAGAAACATTAGGGACAGCACAGTCAGCAGTTTAGCCATCCATTTCACAGTGCCTCACTCGCGTCTTGGACATATTTGCCAACTATCTCATTTATATTTATACTGTATCTTAGCCATCACTCCAGGAATTATCTAAACCAGTAGTGCTTTCTGCAGATAATACACTGATGAAGCAATCAACACAGATGGTAAGCTTTCAACTTACATTAAAAAAATCATCAGTTATTGTTCCTATTTTTTTCCCAAATTAAGGCAGCTTTGTCTAAAAATGTGTGGGATAATATATGCACAGTTTCAAGGGCATGGTGCCTTTGGGTTCTTCTAAGGTCAGTTAAAGATTTTTTTAGAATTTCTTCTTATCTATCAACCAGGAGTTTCTGAAATTTGGAAGATTAAAAAAATAGAAAGTAATAAAACTTTAAGATAATCATCCTGATTTCAGAGTCTACTGGAAATAACACTGTTTAAAATAAGGAAGGAGAGTCTTAGGAAATATAATGAACGCAGTCCAAGAAATGTTGAGAGAGATTTTGAGTTGCTCGTTTTCAGAAGTTAATGTATTTTTTTTAAATAATCTGTTTTAATGCAAAGACTTATACAAGAGTTTTAATGGATGCAACAAATCCTGACATTTTCTGTACTTTTATGCTATGAGGAAAGGTTTGACTGCATATTGAAGTCATTCCTGTCACATGGGTAGAACAGGAACTATTTATCTAAGAATCTGAATGACTAAAAGGCCAGATAATCAAAGAAAAAGGAATACTAAAAAACTTTGCTTTTTTTTTTTTTTTTTTAGATAAAAACTGCAGAAAAATGAATTTTGTGGTAGGTATGACAAAAGCTTCACAATGGGGAAAAACCGCATTTATTTACTTTTGAAAAGTAAGCGGAAAAAAGGTGTTTCTGAGTAGAATTCACAGAAAGTTTTTGTTTGGTTTGGTTTGCTTAGGTCATCTGCTTATTATAATACCTTGACAATTAAGAGAGGTCACTCATTAAAGATAATGAAATAAAATTATGTTAGAAAATTAGCAAGTGACACCTTCTGTCTGGAGCACTAACAATTTTTATTACTACTTCTCCTTGCAACATCGAAGTCCTTTATTTTATACTTATCGCCTGTTTCCATATAATGGGTTTCTAGAAAACTGGTAATATTATGGCTGGGATAATTTCCTGACAAATTAATTGGAATAAATGCCTTCCACAGCTGTGCTGTATCATCTGCTATTTGAGGGGGGTTTTAATAATCTCTGGCCATCAGTTTTAAGCTATGCTATTAGTTGTATCTCTTTAATATGTCTTAGAGTCCAAAAGAGCATTAGGTGGGTGAACAGATCGTATGTTCTGAATCAGCATTTGCCACCGAGCCATGTGGGACAGATCACCTAGGATCCCAGGATGTGATTTACATGTTACTTCCTCTTAGGAACTCTGACACCTTCCTGTGCTAAAAACTCCTTCCTGACATTTCCTTCAGGGAGATGTGGGCTGAAGCCACAGGACACAGATGTCTTAGACATTTGACTGTGTCATTGTTTGTTTTGCAGTTGTAGGATATGGAGACAACTCCAAAGTACCGGTCAAACTGTGAATGTGAAGGAAGGAGACTTGACAGAAAGACAATCTTGCTTTCATTCTGGTGTTACTTTAAGGCCCTGATCTCCTTCGCCTGTTGATGAAGTAAAGCTTCATTTGCATTCTCTCAGCCTGAAGCTTTTTAGTTTCCTACCCCACCCCCCACCCTCCCCCCAAAAAAAGACTTTAAAATTGATTTTTTAAAAGAAGGTTGCTGATAGAACAGTGCTTTGTATTCACCCTCTGTGGTATATTTATGGCAGTTTCCTAATAGAATATAAATATCTGGAAATATCTGGTGAAAGAATGCAGAAATGTAGGCCTGTGTCTTTTGTACAATGATAAAGAATTGGGTTTTTTTCTTCCGGAACTATGTAAAACATATGACCTAAGTTTACACATCAATAAGATAATGAGTTCTTAATGATTGTATTGAAGATTAACATTTCTAATAAGCAATTTCTGTCACTCTTACATTTTCTACTTTCATGTTAAGAAGACTGAAAGCAAATGATCCTATTCCAGGTACAAGAAACTTGCTCAGCCTGAATTAGGATAGCAAAACCTGCTCTTAAAATTTGTCTAGCTCTAATTTTGCACAGAGTAAGAATTGGTAATCTGCTGCTTATTAAATACTTGGAATGCCTTCTGAGGTACAAAATATATCCAAGTGGTATATAGCCATATTGGACACAAGGTTGTACCTCACTAGATGTTGCCACTTACCAGACTTAAGCTGAACTGAAAACACTGGAGTTGGTTTGTATTAGCCAGGACCTCCAAGTGCAGCCCTTGAGCTACATTAAAAGAAATCTGTCAGCGATGTAAATGTTCTGACAACACAAAATATGAGGTGAATACCTCAAGAATGAAGCTTTTCCCTGGGTGACATCTGTCCGCACCGCACACGTCACCACCACAGCTGGCACTCTTGCCCATCTTTTTGGACAAGAAGCCAAGGAATAAACCACTGTGGAGTTTATTATTTATCCTGGACTTGCTTTCACACCCTCCAGCCACGATCCCTCCCAGTGAAAGCTGAGACATGTTGGCAAGACAGGGCAAGCCTGGGCCTGCTACTGATCCTGTCTCTCTGGGAACACATCTGAGGACTGGATGCTTCTGAGCTGTCTGCCTGGCACCCTCTGGACCGCTAAACTGGTTCAGAAACTGGGGAAGGCAGGAAGAGAGAGAGACAAGGGGAAGGGGCAAAGGCAGTTTCTAGCTCATGTCACACCAGTGCTGTCAGTAGAGATGCTGAGTTTGCTACTTGGTATTCTTTGGGGTGTGCAAACAGTAGCTGGTCTTCACCGCTCTGTATATAGCTACATGTGTAAGATAGCAGCGTTGAGTTCGTCGTTTGAAATTCACATTTTTGAAGAGGGGGTTTGTTTGTTTGTTTCCAAAAATTAAACTATGGTTGTATATATCTTTTCCTACTGTTTCTGTCTAGAAGTTACTCTACCCTCGACAGTATCCATAGCAATTATCCACGAACCTAATTCTTACCTAGCAGAGAAATTAAATGTCTCCCTGCCCTTTATCCTTCAGTATGTACCTTACTCTTTCTATTCATTTATTTTGCTCTTATCAAGAACACACAAGAAAATAAAAATACTACACCAAAAACTAAGGTAATTTAGGTGTATAGAAAACAAAATAGACCATAAATAAGAAAGAGTTACTAACTTTGACTGACCCAGCAGCTGATATATCAGAGTTATATCTTTTTTTTGTGTTGCAAATGGCAGAATGACACAGTATGAAACAACCGTATCAAACTGTGAATAAGGCTTTTTATTACCATATCTGAACATGTTGGTGAGACAGGAAACTTGTTTCCCAGACCTATGTCATTTGGAAGCACTTAAGTCACAATGGGATTGGGGCATTCTGCATGTTGGAAGCTTTTTTTTTTTTTTTTTTTGTAAAAGGAACAAAGGAGTAGACATGAGACAATACAAAGGATTCAGATGCAGGCTGACAGTACTTCTCAAAGCATTTTTTAAAATCAAAAGCTTGAAAACCCACCATCTGCACAACTGAAACTATCCAATCTTCAAATTTACCTAAAGACAGAGCTATTGTATGTCTTTAGGTAAGACGACCCGAGGCACAGCCCTCAAGGTTAATGTCTGGCATTCGATGCCCCCTTGGAGAGCTTGTTTCTGGCCTTTTGAGTGAGCTATCGGAGCAAATTACACATGACTGAACACAGGTGAGAAAGAGCAGACGCTCGTACATGTCCATTTCTACGTCAGTGTATGTCTCACGGTTCCTTGACTTGTTTAATTGAGAAGTTTTTCTGATTCAGAGCCTGAAAAGCTTGTTTTCAGTGTGCTGACAGACATGACCTGACAAGCAGAGACCTCTTTGTCAAAGTGAGGCATCAGAGCAATGAAAGGTCTTTGCCTGCAGTATGGATATGCATGGCAACATCCCTCCACCCCCCACTAGTCCAACCTTCAGCTTCCCTTTGATTCGGCACTCACGTCAAAGCTTTCCTGGCTCTGCATTAGTACCACCCACAGAGGAGACACATTTCTACTGTCGATAGCAGAGCCCAGAAACGCGTTTCTGTTACAGCAATGCGTCCCAGGCTGAGCGAGAGCGGGGCCCCGCTGCGACACGCGGGGTACAAACACGACAGGCAGCGGAGAGCCGGGGGGACGCCAGGCTGCCCGCGCATCATCGGCCCCATCGCACTGACAGGGGGACTTGGGTGACTCCACAGAGGAAGCCTGATGCTGGAGACTGACTATCAAAGATTGTATTTTCTTATTTTCCTTCTGTCTTACTTAATAACTCATAGATGATAAAAGGCGTGACTTCTTGGTACACTATACGCCCTTCTGGATCAGATAAAGTAATGTTCAAAGATGCTCTTATTATACAGGTGAAATCTGGAAGTTACTTCAACTGTCTGGACTTGAGGACAGCCTGAAGCTCAGCGTGCTCCAGGATTCAATATCTCACATCCACGTCCTTGCCTGACCTCCAGCTGCATTTGTGGTGTACATTAACACGATGCTTGAAGGTGTAGGGGCGTGCTATCTAGAGAGAATCATGGCCATCATCTCACCTCATGACTACAGAGACAGACGATCATCAGGCTAGGAGCAAACAGAAGCTGTCAAGCCCAGAAATGTGTGCCAGAATCTATCGATATGTCAAGTAATTATTTTCAAGTGTAGGCTTGCAAGCTTTGTGAGTCATCCCAGTCTTGTCTCTGATGGTTCTACAAGTGATTCATGTGGATAGATGATTAAGATATCTTTAAATTTGGCCTGAGGGAAGGTCCTTTACAACAGCCTGGTCCCAGTAAAAACGAAAAGGCCAAAAGCAAGCCCCTCAGTATTGTAGATCTACGCTGGGGATTGAATGTGCTGAACACTGTATCTTTTTAGCCAAAATTCTGCAGCAGCTTTTTCTTAATCTGGGAATTTAGTTTTTAATACCATGTGTCTGCAAAATAAAATGCTATTTTAAGCTGCTTGCGTTTCATTGTCTTCAAGTTTTCAGGCTCCAGTACTGATACCACCAATTGCATTACAAAATTTTCCTGGGAATAAAGGAAATTTGAACATTTGGGTTGGAAACAAGAAGAGGTTTTGGTATGTGACAGGGACAGAGACATTTTGTAGTGTAATGAGTGTCAGCAGATCTGAAAAATAAATGGACACTCTAGATACTGTTTCATGAGGGAGAAGGGGAAGTTAGGACAAATTTTCCTTTCTCAGAACTGGACTGAGGAAAGAAAATTTGTCTTCTACAGGAATACGGGATTTTTGTTCCTATCACCCTGTTACTCTTAGAAGAGAGCCCACAAGAAAGAGACAGACACTAATGTAGTCACTTTTCTCAAGTGAAAGGATTTCCTTCAGCCATCTGCTGCTGCTGCACTTCTGGATACTGTTTCCTTTGAGGTGTTGTCTGAATATTCAACATTATTATATATGGGCAGTACATGGGATGAAGTCACATCTATCATGCCAACGTTTTGTCCTTTTAAAGTATGAACTGTCTGCAGCGCAGCAGTACTTTAACAGTGGTTAGTGATTTGGAGTTAATATTTTAGAATTTCAAGTCTCAGAACAAGGTGTGCTACAACATCCTGCAATATTAAATTAATATCCCATCACAGAACGTCGACAGACTCCCAGCACAGTAGGAGTTGGAAGGGACCTCTGGAGATCGTCTCGTCCAACCCCACCCTGCCAAAGCAGGTTCATCCACAGTGGGTTGCACAGTAAATCCTTTCATGCCAGATGATTCCAACTAAGATGATTTTCTTTTTTTTAACAGTTTGAATCAGGTGACAAAATGATTGCTGAAGCACTACTACTGGGGTACTGTTGCACTGGTAAGTAGTCCATACTTTAAAAGGACAAAATATTGGTATGAGAGATGTGATTTCATTCCACATACTGCCTGCGTGGCATTTCCAGAGCATGGAAGCAGGGGTAACTCCTGCTCGGTGACATTAGTATAACCTGTCTACTAGTTTCACAGCACTCCATAATACATGTGAAATTACTTCATTCTAATGTTGCTATTCATCAAAAAAATCAAAAGTGGAGTTGTGGGGAGGCCGGAAAAATTGTCATGTATAAGCTGTGATGAAGAACAGCCTCTGTGAGTATGTAATAAAGTGCTACAATGCTGGAACACCAAATCTCCTTGAGAGGAAGCGTATTACAAGGACAGATTCCAAGAGCAGTCTGCCACTATGTATATATAGAGCTATTAACATAGCCGTGAAAACACACACATACACAAGAGTTTATCTTAGCTTGTCATTGTTATCAGACCTATTATTTACAGGCCTCTATACCATATTTTCATGTCTGTCACGTTATTTTTAAATAACTCTAATCCCCAGTCCAATTAAAGGTATCACCTCAAAGCGGATCGTTTTATTTCCTTTGAGAAAAGATGCAGACTTATTATTCGGTTTAGTCAAGCAACCACTGCCAAACTGACCTTCATTTTATCTCACATACTTTCATCTTATCACCTCCCTTTTCCGTGGCATGCAGCTTTCAGATGTGCACCTGGTGTGTGAGATCAAATCAAAGTTTCCACTGGAGAGGTGTTCCTTTACATTGAAACTTGCAAATCCATTGCTAACTCCCACACGCAATATCTTACTTGAAGAAGATCCAAAAAAATTGGGGCATTTTTAATCGTACAATACGATGTGCAATCTAAGTACATTTGTCTTTGTTCTTTCTCGGAACGATTCTTGTTTAGAAGCATCTCTATGATACATTGTAGTCTATTAAAAGCAGAAAGAATATTGCTTGTTTAGCACCTCTGGTTCAGCAGCATCACATGTATTAGAGCCAGTCCACTCAGCTGAGGTTTTTCTGTCCTACTGTAACACAATTTTCATCTAGACTCACTGCTCACCTTCATTCTAGCAGTCTGCTAAGTGATGTGTAATTAGATTTTTTTTCCCTTACATCCAGTGCCACAAATGTGCTTTGGAAAGCAAAATCTCTCTGTGATATACTGTGAAACTTCCACGTATTGAACTCTGTGGCTTCCTCAGTGGATGATTTTATTCCCTAGTAATTGTGTGCCCATGAATCAATTATATTTATAGCAAAGCCATCTAAAGTAGTTGGTAACCAGCTTTGGGATGTAAGGACCTAAACCTGTGTAACATCCTGAGGGCATGGAATTAATCCTTTTTTTTTTTTTTTTTTTTTTCTTTTTGCCTGTCATTCTGAAACATTCTGCAGAAAACAGTTTTCAAGGCCTCAGTATTCTGATGGCCTGTATTACAGATACTATAAAAAGTCAGATATCTTAAATCTCTTTTCTGCGTATGGACTGAAGACTAAGATATAATAAGTCCCTTCTCCAAGGTGTTTTTACTGTATTCAGGCCCTGTTCTGCTCTTAGGGCATGTGAATTTTTTTGCTCTGTGAAAGTCAAAAAGAGAAAAATGAGAAAATGCAAATTCATGGCTCTTCCTCCTTTCATAGCTGTCTGTGGTGTATTCTGTGGGAAATTCCAGAATAAATTCTGGGTCTGAATACCAGAATTCTTTCTGCAGCTCTTCTGTTTGATGCAGACATTCACTGCCTCTGGTGATGAACTCAAAAAGCCCATGTTAGATTCACAGTATGTTTCTTTAAAAAAATTCCTGTATGAAGATAAGGATGTGCTTCAAACGTAGGGCTGCTGGGAATGGCTTTCCTTGCAGAAATAAGGATTTTTATATGATAATTAAAACGTTTTTTAAGTTAAGTAGTTTTGTCTATATTTGCCTTCAGCTTGAGCTACCAGAATAACCTCCTTTAAAACTCTGGCTAGACTCTATGTACAACCAACATCTTCACTCTAAATTAAATGGTAATATTAAGCATTCAGTCTTTTCAAAAATTCAAATACTGACAATTTTTTCATGACCACATGTGTGCAAACATTGTACCTTAGCCCTACAAAATGGAAATCCTTGTTTACTTGATTTGCTCAGAATCTCCAGTTGCAGCAGATTTCCATTTTCCTGTTTTGCCAAGGAAGATGTAATTTTTTTTCACCGGCTTATTCTTGTATCTATATTATGTTTCTCCTTTTAACATTTTGGTTTATGTCTTTATTAAATCACAAGTGGAGGCCAAATTTGGCCTCAAGTGAGGCTTTTTCATTACAGAATGATTTAAACTGCATACAAATAAGGTTTGTACATAGAGCAATATACTGAGTGCGTTCACTCAAATGGATAACATTAGCCAAGGCACCAATCTGAATGACACAGAAAAGAACAAAATCAAGTGCTAAACTGGCACTTCTGAAAGAAGACAGAAAAGCCTTTCCCTGCCTTTAATGTCTTTCAGTAGTGTTTGGATATGAAATCCAATCACAGGGATTCACTGCCATTCTTATGGGAAAATATTTGGGAAAGTGTAGATTTTCCTTCTCTGCCAACACAGTTTGTATTTCTTTTATGCTCTTAAGCACAGATACTTCGGCTTTCTCATTTTGGATTCATGATTTGGGTGGATGTAAGTGCCTGTTTCCCCTCAGCTCTAGTACACATCAGGTCCTTCACTGAGAGCAACTGATGGATAGGATCAGATCTCCCGTTCCTGTGATTGTCAGCTTCTCAGCATTTAGTCGTTGCGTTTGAAAAGAGATCTTACTGGCGTGGTAACGAAAACAGAAACAAAACCAACTTTCAATCCCCATAACACAGCGACAAACGTGCAACCACAAGTCTGTTTCCTGTTTTACCTCTTCTCATTGCCATAGATGAGCTACAATGTCCTATATGGATGTGCCTATGGAGGAAAACTGATATTTCTTTATTTCTTCCACTTACTTTGTTTTGAAAACCTGAGAAGATTCAGCCTGAGGGCAACATTAACACGACATTACGCACGCACTGAGCTCATCTTGCGAATCGCAAACCTGCCCTTTGCTGCCTGTGCGAGGGCATCGCTTTCTCACCCCGCCTGAGAGATACGCCACTGCAACTGAGAGCCTGGGTAACTTAATGACTGTGGCAGGCCTTTTCTCCCAGCAGGTCTACAAGACCACAGGTGCCATATGCAAACTGCTTCTGAAGATTAACAATTGCTCCTTACACCTCATGGTCCTACTACAGAAACGCGCACACGGAGCTTAGAATACATATATGGGTTTACACCTCATCTTGATTCATACAAAGCAAAACACATGGTGCTTCTGGCAGCGTTCAGACAAGCCTCCCGCACACATCTTACAACACCCAGGGATTCCTGCAGAGCAAACTGTACTGTGCCCTAGCTGTGGTTCAGCATCCTTCCTGATGGAAGGATGATGGGCAGCAGGAGCTGGCCATCTAGTGGGGTAACAGCTGCTCGTGTGGTGGGTCTGGCCAAGGAAACACGGGGAAGGAGCATGTGATGCTGCAAGGTTTTAAGGCTGATGTGTCAATGCAATGGGAACATATGAGTAATAATCACTTGAGCCTTTTGAAGCAGCAGAGCCTCAAATTCATGGAAGCAGGAGCTCACCTCATAGCATTATTCCAAAGAATACCGTATTTCTTTTCCAGAGTACATTTTGTTTTAATATTGTTTTTCTCTTTATCTCTTGAAATTCAATGTTCGGACATTCCATCCCTATATACAATATGGGAAGAGATTATCTACAATCTAGCAATTTCTGTGCTCCTAGTTGGCTTTGAATTTCAGTTGGTATTTTTCTTTGCACTCTGTCAACTCATAAATATGTCATGATTACAGAAAGTGTATTGATTAATTCAGGTGAATTTTAAAAGGTGCACTCAGGAGTAACAAAATAGTTTATGAGGGAAATCTACGGACTTTTGATGTATCTTGGCATGATTTGACTTTCAGGAAAAGCAACAATGGTCTGTTTCATGTCAATGAAAGAAAGCTTAAAATCTGTGAAGAACATCTGGAGCCTGGAAAGATTTGCAATGGACAGAGAAAAACAAAAATACTAGTCCTGATCTCATCCCCAGTGTTCACAGAAGTACTGCAGTAAAAAAGACATAGTTCTGATTGCTAGTGCAGACAGAAAGAAAATGAGGTATACATTTTTCTAGCTGAAGAATATAAACTGTGTTGAGAAGGAAGGCATGTGAATATAGTTTCTTTAATTTGCAAACTGATTGACTCTTTTCTGCTATGAACAATGACGCTAGAAGGGGATTCAATGGTGTTTTGGTTCGAGGATTAGGAAGTTGATATATAAATGTAATTTAGTCTTATGATTATTCAGTGGCTTGGTTCTTCAGGAAATATGGAAAAAAGTTGCAAGCAATTCTAACTGATTAATTGAATCCCATTTAAAAACAATGGAGCACCAATTTGTTTCATGTTCAGTAACAATATTTTGAGGCCAGAGAAAAAAGATAGGTATTTCCAGTAATTAATTATAACCTTGACCACATGTAGGAGCTCCTTCAAGTGTGACAAAACAATTCCTGGCAGACTACCATAAACAAATCCCTATAAAACTCAGTCTCACAGAAACTTTTCAAGAATTATATGACACTTTCAGGACATACCTCCCAGCTTCATGAAAAAGAAAACCACTTCTCTATTTTTGACATATTACTTAAAAAATACTTTCTATATAAGGTCGATTGACTTGTGAAATAGTGCAAAATTAAATATTAGCACAGTTACTTTGTTTTTACTCCCTGCCAGCTTCATGACCTTTATTAAAAGCTGAAGCATTGGCTCTGTAATCTGTATCTGAAAAGATAATTGTCCATAAACCACAATTTTAAATTGTATTTAGATCTCTGTAAACTCTGTCTAATTCCTTTTTCCATACTAAAATTCACCCTTAAATATCATTAGCAGAGCCCAAACAATAACCTGAAGGAGATTTTTGGAATGCCTTTGGAAAGGATTAAATTTTGTTCCAATTCCTTCTTGTTTCTTTGGAGCCTAGAATATCATTGGCATATGAAGCTGTGGATATTGCTTTCATTTATTTCTACTGTCCCTTTTAACATGAGAAATTTTAGTGCTTGGTTTTGGTTCTGTTATTCCGCTCACTTCCAGCTGAAATGTCTGTTTTTAGTGCCTGAGCAGTAATTTGTGTTTCTCTGTGGCATTACTGAGGTGTTCATTCCCCACTGCATCACCCGCTATTCATTTTCATGCTTCTCTGTTAGCAGTTCTGTGATCAAAAATTCAGTACCTTGTTTGGATTAGGGGAGTACTCTCATCATGAGAAGTACCTGAATACTATTCTGTCAACAGTAGTGGGGTTTTTCTCCTCTCCTCACTGTCCATCTTTTCCCCAATGATATTCCTTCATCCATTGCTGTATCTTGGTCTATCAGGTATTTTTAACCAGATTTGGAAAAAAAAATTGTTTGACCTTTTCCCCTCACTTCTCAGTTTAAAGCTCTTCTTATCAGCAATAAAAGCCTTGAAGTCAAAAGGCAATTTTCCCAGATAGTCAAATAACATCCAGCCTTTGAAAATGTTCTCTTTTAGCAAATGTATCCCACTTGCTAAGTATTCCCAAACCTGCCTTTAGCACAGATATTTGGGCCGTCATCATTATGTCATCGTATGTCCAATCTCCCTCTGTATTGACTAGAAAAAAATCTAGGGCCATCAGTGAAATGGGACATAATTGTCTTAAAAGTTATGATATTCCTAAATTAGAAATGCATTGCAGAATCAAACTGTTAGGAAAGTTTAGTGCAAATCCCTGTAAAAAAGGCAAACTCATTGCTAGTAAACTTTAATATGGCTGGTACAGAATCACAGAATACCAGGTTGGAAAAGATCTCAAGGATCAACTGCTCCAACCTGCCCTGGCAAAAGCCTGGTCTAGACAAGCTGGCCCAGCACCATGTCCAGCCAAGTCTTAAAAGTGTCCAATGTTGGGGACTCAGCTACTTCCCACACATTCCCACTCCACCAAAGGAAATGTGGTTGTTATGGAAGACCTGATTATTTTAAATTTTGGTAGACAATTAAATTTTAATTTTTTTAATTAAAAAATTTAAAAAAAAAAATGTTTGATTCTGTTTCTTCTGTTTTAAAAAGCTCTGTGTCCCTGCTGAAGTCTCTCAAATTGAACCATGTCTTTGGTAGAACACTCACTAAGATCATGCCCAAGAAACACCGGAGATGACATGAAAGCACTACAGCGATTATATAACCTGTCTTAGTGAAATGTTTTCTAATTATGAAAGGACCCCACAAGTGAAAAACATTTTCTGTTTCAGGTAGAAGATGACAAAGCAAAGCACAGTATGTAGAAAAAGTGGGGCATGAGAGCTCCTTCTGAAAGAAAAAGGGGAAGGGTTAGAGAAAGGCCACAAAAAGGCAAAGAGGAATTGAGGGAACCGTAGCTTGCAATAGGACAGCTGAAAGTAGGGGAGAGTAAAGTACCCCTGGCAGTTCTGGAACACTGAACCTAAACTAGATTCCTTTAAAATAGACAGAGATACGTGCTAAATGCAGGAGTCACTGGACTAGGTCCACGATGCTTACACTCAGAAGAATGACACCCTGAAAAGCTCATTAAATTCAGATTTAATCCAGTGTCATTCCACTAATTTCAATAAAGCAATTTTCGATCAGCAATCAGTGATAACCACTTTATGTTAATACAGATCTGACTAGCTAGCTTTCAGAATCTCTCGTTTCTAGGAAGGACTAAAACACTTCTATTTTCTTTCCTTAGGCATCCTTTCAAATCTAATTCATATCTGACAAATGAGACAAGAAATCAATAGTATGTAGTATATACTGTATAATGACCTGGAAAGTTCTTAAAATAGCTGTGCTTGCTTCAGAATAGGTATTCAGTATTTAGTATGCAGTTACTTGGCACTGTTGTGCTTGGCCAAGTTCCACTGCAAAATATGGCTCTGTAAAACAGAGACAGACCAAATGGGATGAATCTGAACCCTCGTGTTATTTCCTAGTTGCCTCACCTGATACTCAGTCATCTACAAATCAGGTTTTCTTTTGACCTTTCCCATCGTATTCAGGACGGCACGAATGGAGCAATAGTGCAAGCTGGGATTGTTCAGCTCCTAGAGATGTAAAGATCGTGTACCTTGCCCGTACCACACGCTGCACGCATTCCCACACCTATGCCCACAAGCAGATTTTAGTGTCACGACAGCAGTTTGAGTTCCGCAGTATTTTCCAGGCTCTTACCTCTGCCTCGGCATGCGGATGAGCGGCTGCTTATGGCATCTCTTGCTAAGGCCAAAGAGCTTGTGCACAGTCTTCTGTGCCTTGAGGAAGAGCTGCTTCATGCTGGTTTCTAGCTGCTCATAGCGACGCTGGAAATTAGAATCCATTGTCCACAAATGCATGACAGTAGATGTGTTCAGGAAATAATTCATGGGCAGCCTTTTCATAAATAATTTGAATTCATCTGAAAAAAAAATAAATTATTAACATTATCAGTCTTTAATTATGCAATTATGGCTATTGTTGCAGCAAAAATTAACTTCTAATTTGTTTTTTTCTTGAACTAATTTTTAGAAACTCGAACTCATGCAATTTTAAAACAGAAAATTCTAACAAAGTAGAAAGGTAACTAATTTTTAGAGGTAACATTAGAACCAAACCAGCAAAAGTCAATTTTTATATCATTTTATATTGATGTTAAAACAAATGCAAGCACTCTCATTTTTTTCTCAACCTGGATCATTTGAAGATTAAACAAAAACCAGAGTTTCTTACTTTCAAAACTAGGATCTGAGAGTAAGTACGCATTTAAAGATCAGTGTATATTGACTCATATGGAAAAGATAGGAAGCTGTCTTAAAAGGTGTATATTTCAATATTCAGGTAATGCAAGTAAATGTGATTTTACAGGCCAGCTCTCTTTTAGACATGTGCTTTCACCCGAGACAAGCTGTTAAGGATCAGACTTTCAAAAGCATTCAGAATTGAAATGGAACCTTTCAAAGGATTTTGTGGGATGTTGACACTTCAAAAATGTCCCACATAACTTCTTTTTTGCCTCATGTCCCTTTCTCTGAAGTTCTGAAATCTCAGGATGACTGCTACTGTGAACATCCAAGGCTTTGTGATTTGTTCTGATAGCTCAGATACAGAGAATGAATCTTATTAACAGAATTTGACTAATCAGTGAGTCCATTTGCATAAGGAGGATAATTTGCAAGTTGATTTATAAGTTTTAAATATAAATACACTTCCATTCAAAAGGGCTCTAATTACTGGGATAAAATGAGAGAATGAGTAGTGCACTTGAATGCATGTTTACCTTTCTCCTTCCTTGTTTCCATGTATCAGTCTGTTTTCCCGTCTGCCCTCCTGCCTGCTGCTATCCTCCCACCCTTCACAATCCATTTTTCCTTTCAGCTTGTTCCTGTAGTGAAGTCACTTCTCCCACAGTTTGGCTTTCACCCTGCCAGATGCTCCTTTTGGGTAGTCTACACTTCAGCAGACTATGTGAATGCAACTGACTGAAGTAGCCTCCCTCTTAAAACTAGAGCTAATCATAATATTTAACAGCTCCGGAGTTTCGGGTTACTCGTGGGAGAGGGCTGATCTGGGAAAATGTCTGCTCACATGAAAGAATACTCCACTAGCAGCATTGTTAGTGAGGCTTAGCTTCAGTTTAGCCTTTAAACATTCTTACACAAAAAAAGGCAAAAGTCTTTTCTGCTTTATGGGTGGAGAAGACAGACCTTTCCTAAACGAGCTGGAGTGACTCATGTCCATGTCCTGAGGGACAAGGGGCCACGATGAAATAGAACAACCCTATTTTGGCACAGTATTTCCTGGGATGGATGAAGATTCATCAGAAGACAAAAGGCATTGAAAGGTCTTCTGGAAGGTAAAAAATGAAAGGCAAGGGGCAAAGATGATGATTTTATGTTTAATGAAATGGTTTTAATAATTCACCTGGGAGCTCCTTGGCAATGTGTTATTCATTTTACCTCATGCCTTCCACTTTGGTATTAGCTGTCCACTGTTTCCACTGTTACCCCTCTGCTGTCCCCGGGTACAAATTCAGAGACTGTACAAATAACAGAGAACTGTTTCCTTATTTTATCAAATATTCTGAGCCTCTTATCTTTTTCTTTTCCTCTTCCCTAATTCTGTCTAAGAAGTTGGTTCTTATCAAAAAAGAGTAAGTATCTGTTCCTGGATCTGGAGCATAATAATTGGAATTAATAACAGTATTTTGGGGTCAGTTCCATTTAGTATCTTTATCAATGATCTGGATAAGGGGATGAAGGGCACTCTCAGTAAATTTGAAGATGACACCAAGATGGGCAGAAGTGTTGATCGGCTTGAGGGTAGGAAGGATCTACAGCTGGATCTGATCAGGCTGAATTGATGGACCAAGGCCAACTGTATGATCTCCGACAAGGCCAAGTGTGGATCCTGCACTCGAGTCAAAACAACCACCTGCAACAATCCAGGCTTGCGGCAGAGTGGCTGGAAACTGCCCAGCAGAAAAGGACGCAGGGGGTGTTGGTCGACGGCCAGCGGAATGTGAGCCAGCATGTGCCCAGGTGGCCAAGAAGGCCCCCAGCATCCTGGCCTGCATCAGAAACAGCATGGCCAGCAGGATAAGGAGGTGAACAACCCCCTGTACCGCACACTGAGGATGCCACACTTCAAATCCTGGGTTCAGTTTTGGGCCCCTCACTCCCAGAAGGACACCAAAAGTCTGGAGCATGTTCAGAAAAGGGCAACAAGCCTGGTGAAGGTTCTAGACCACAAGTCTTGTGAGGGGCAGCTGAGGGACCTGGAGTTGTTCAGCCTGGAGAAAAGGAGGCTCAGGGGAGACCTTCTCACTCTCAACAACTCCCTGACAGGTTGGAATGAGGTGTGGGCTGGTCTCTTCTCCTAAATAACAAGCAATAGGACAAGAGGAAATGGTCTCAAGTTGTGCCAAGGGAGGTTTATGTTGGACCTGAGGAACAATTTCTTCCCCACAAGGCTTGTGAAGGCCTGTCCCAGGCTGCCCAGGGCAGTGGTGGAGTCCCCATCCCTGGAAGGGTTTCAGAGCCATGGAGATGTGGTGCTGGGAGATGTGGCTTAGCGGTGACCTGGCAGTGCTGGGTTAATGGTTGGACTCAATGATCTTAAAGGTCTTTTCCAACCTAACTGATTCTATGATTCTATTTAATACATTCTACATTACCAGATCAGTATCTCTGTGAGTCTTAGAGTACTTTTGGGAAAACCAGTTCCCTGTTTTCCCCTTCCCAGGTGACACTGTCTCCTCACACTATTCCTCCCAACCCTCAGATCCCTTCAGGGCTTGGCAGACACTGTAGGAGAGGGTTATGTCTGGCTCGTGCAGAGGAGGCACAGTCCCATCGGCTCGGTACAGCCTTCCAAGCCTGCAGTGCATTTGCAAAGGTAACTGGTAGTAAAAAGAATTTGAAAAAAAATGTAGAAGAAGGAAAACAAAGAAAAAAAAATGAAAGAAAGAAATTAATAGGGAATAAGGTTAACTGAACTGTTACAAAGTATGTCCTTTGGCAAAGTGCAGATCTGCAGTTTGCATAAATCAGCCAAGCTCTGCTGACTTCAGAGGAGGGTACTAATACACCTTGGGAGGATCACAGCCAAAAGCCACATTCCTGACTACCTGTTTTAATCACTAACTTCTCCTTTCCCTGCTGTTCTTCTAAGACACTGGTGCATCTACTTAAACTCAGTTTCACGAAGCCAAAAATAACCCCAAATCCCTGAAGAGAGAACACACTCAGAAGATGCCTTTTCAGTTTTCAAATTGCTGTAATAACTTATTTAAGAAACATTGTCAATTTGCTGTCCTTTGCACAACGGCAATAAGCTCTACAGCTAACAACTAATCGGATGTGGTGTTCAGAAGCGATAAGGAGGGTTTACAATCCTCCACTTGCAATGCAAAAGCATTTCCAATAAGAAAATGCTGCTTTTTCTCCCTGCAATAAACATCATCTTTGAATATCCCTGTGCCCTGTACAATCATGCTAATGAGCACCATAATGCAGGTAAAAGAAAGAAAGAGATAAAATGAGTGTGGTTACACGGTGCCTTCTGGGAAAAAGCAAAAAAAAAAAAAAGAGAGAGAGAGAAGAAAAGATAATGTGCTCGTATCTTAAACAGACACATTTCATGATCTGTGAAATGACAACATGAACTCCTAACACTGAGAGATGATTAAGCTATTACACTCTAATCAACACATTGTACCAGCCATTCCTGAGGATTAACAGCCAGTATTATGGGGGGGGAGGGGCACTGAAACTGATAAGTTTTAACACATGATACTCGATGCCACGTACGAGATGATTTCAGCATTTTCTTAATTATTTTCACATGCAATACCATTTTTTCATATTCCTAACTAATTACAAATAATAGGGGAAAATATAAAACATTATAAGCAGTGCTTGATCAAACAAGTTTTTTAACTTTCATTTTATGGCTGCTCACGTCTGATTTTCACTTGCCCCTTTCTGCAAGGTAAAACCTTCTTTGTATCAACAGTATCTAGAGACTGAAATGGCACACCACATTTCAGCAGCAAAGAAAAACTGAAGAATAAAACAATGAGAGCAAACATTATTGCTGAAATCAGGCGATACCGGACATATCTAGGCTGTAAGAAATACCTAGACCTAGCCAGCTTGTAACGTGCCCGTCAGCGTCACCCGGCACCCGAGCAGGGCTCAGTGCTGAGCACAATGATTCACCTTCTGCGCACAGAGCTGGCACACACCACAAAAATGCAGTAAACCACGTCGAAAGATTTGACAATGCTCTGGTACAAGGCAAAAAGGTGCCTGCTCTATGTTGGAAGAGAACAGGGTTCCTGATTTCTCTGCTGTGACCACTTTGTTTACCCCTGGTATTTTCAGCTACAAAATCTGCCCAAGACTCGCACACCTCCAAGCCCACGGCACACTTCTGGCTTTGTGCCAGCTGATGCTGACTGTGTCTTTTGGAACTTTTCCAGTCTTCTCTTGTGTTAGTGTTTCCTAAGATCCCTTTTGGAGCAGCTCTAGATGCATTTTGGAAGGCAATAGGTTCCTAACAGCTTGGGAATCCAGAACACCAGGCTAACGTCTGACTGTGCAATGTAATGCTGACGATAGCATCGTGCCACATAATATCACTGCACTTTCTTCTCCTCTTTGCTTTAGATTAAACGGAGTAAATCCATGACTCAGCTTTCAAACTGTCATTCCTAAAATGTTCTTTTAAATCAAATAGCCACTGTCTCCCTGATACTGTAACAGACTATTTCTAGCCTGTGTGTGTTAGAATCAGCACGATTTCCGTCTCACAGACCAAGACACGCTCTGTGTAAAGGCAGAGAGAACAATCTCAGCTTCTGCAGTCGGGATAACACGACCAGGAAGATAAAACAATAACTCCTTTAAGCCATAGCTTGTTCTAGGAAGGCCTCAGTGCTGTACTTTATGGAAGATCAAAATTCCTGAGTCCCCTGATAAATAGGAGAATTCAAATCTGACACAGATTTCTAACAAAGAAAAAAATACACATAGTTCTTTTGTTCTTTTTTTTTCCTCTGTGTTATGGCTGAAATGAATGACAGCATATGTGTACATGTGGAGAAATTAAGTGAGGGGACAATCTACATACAGTTTAGGAGAATGTAGAGGAAAACACAGTTTGAAAATAACCTGTATTTGGTGATATGCTGAGAAAGAAATTTTTTCAGAACAAAGTAAACTAAAAGAAATTTCAGCTATCTTCTCTCAGTCTCTAGAAACGACTGTTTCTGGGGAGCTGATGTTTCATCGAGTTTTATAGCATGGTTTAATTTAACGTCATTTTCTAATGAACCATTTTACCTAAGATGAAATAATTCTATCCTTTGGCATAAAAACCTTTAGTATTGGAAATGATAATGTAATGATTCGGTAAATATATAACTCTGTCTAAGTACTGATTACACAGTCTAACCTAAACATAATTTGAATTTTTTTAACAATATTCAAACATTCAACCAGTATTCAACCAAAAAGCAATGATATTTTCTGAGGAAAAGCAGCCTGACAATAACTGAAAAAGAATTTTGCCTGGCCAGTTTAAAAATCCTTTCCTGACTGAAACATACTATTGACAATAGGCTTATATATAGTCTATGTATTTTCTAAAATGAATAAGAATGTGAACTGTAGCCATTCTGCCATTTAACAAAGCTCAGTGAAAGCATGTCTGTAGGAGAAAAACCCTTTTTACATCATATTATCGTGTCAAAATCTCCCATTAGACAGCAATTGAAATGGGCTGTTTTGTCATTTCTCTAAATGATGCTTTAATGAAACACTTTTCTCCTTTATTTATCTAAGAATAACGATAAAAAAAACCAACTTTGACAAAGTTTGTAGTGAATGAAATGGTGTGTGTTCATTAGTTTGATTGACAGTATTTGTGATGCTTCAGCATTGTCTGCAAAATCTATGCTTCTGTGATTGGTACATATGTCCTCTTTTTCTACCAAGCTCCTCATCTTGCTCTAAAGGTATTAACATTCTGCCATCACAGTCTAGAAGTGTATAATACCTCATGGGAAAACGGCTCTGCTTGGCTCTAACAAAACACTACAGGGGGCTTAAGGCAAACTGATAAAAATTGACTCGCCTTTGCCAAATAAGGGTGTGATTCTGTAATTTGTCTGAACAAATCCTTGTGCAGGCTGACACGTTTGTCCAAATGTGAGCGTTACATACAATCTCAAGATTAGCTGAAGTCAATTCATATTCTACATTGCTTTCCAGCTGCTCCCATTTTTATAATAGAGCTACCTGCAAGTGACCACTACTCTTTACAGACCACCACCACTTGGGGAAGCTGTCTCCCTTCTTAAACTGTAGTAATGATAGGATCAGATGTGACCTTGGGCAGTCTCTAATCCAAACTCTTCCTCCAAGCAGATAATCTCTGACATCAGACCAGGATGCTCGGGTTTTGCTTCAGTCTGGTTTTGGAAACTGCTGTGGGTGGAGGCAGCACAAGCTCTCTGGGTAACCAGCACTCAAACGCCATCATGGAGAGTAAGTTTCCGTGTATCTCCAGTCTGAATACCTCTTCTGTCAGTTTATGCCTGTTGTCTCTCACCACAAAAAGCCTGGCTTTGTCTTTTTCATCCCCTCTCTGCAGAAAAGGTGACTGCTTTGCGTCCCCTGAAGCCTTCCACTTGCCACAAGTCTTCAGGTAGGATATATGACCCCCCTAACTCTACACTGCATCTCCCACAATATTCTGGTATCCAAGCTGAGATACAGAGGACTGGATGGAAAGACAAATGGATGGGTAAAAATCCACCTGCATGGCCAGATTACATATCTAGAGTCTTGCTAAAACTCAGGTAAATGACATCCATCGCTCTCCTCTCATCCATAAATCAGCATTTTATCACAGAGAGAATGAGGTGGGTCAGATATGATCTACTCAGTCACTATCTTCTCCCTCATGTTCTTTCTGCTAGCTCAATATTGGCTGGCTGCCACTCACTCAGCTGCCCTCTCACTGCCCCTCCTCAATAGGACAGGGTGAGAAAATAAGATGAAAAAGCTCATGGATTGAGATAAGGACAAGGAGATCACTTACCAATTACTGACATGGGTACAACTGACTCAACTTTGGGAAGATTAATTTATTGTTAATGAAAAATAGAGTAGGATAATGGGGGGGGAGGAAGGGAGGAAGATCTTCCCTTTACTTCGTAGGACCACACCACATGGGCCTGAGATGTGTTGTCACTTTGAATACACTCCAGCTCTCCTCTGGCAGTATTGTTGGTGCTCACGTGGATGAGCAGCAACGAATAATAGTCCAAGATGAGCCAAAGGAGCCTCAGTAGTCTCTCCTCAACTTCCCAGATCAAAGTCCCCAGAAGACCTCGCCAGAGAGCAAGCCAGCTCAGTAGAGGGAGACATCTGTCTCCAAATGCCATTACCCACCGTGTGCCAGTGCCTGCACGAGGGCCAGGCCTGGCTGGCTCTGGGGTCTCCAGGACACCGAACCTATTCTGCAGTCCCAGATCTACAAGTGGAAAATGAGCTGTTTTGGGGGCGCCAGGAGTCACGAGGCTCCAGTTCCCCCAGCTGACAGAGGCTGACGGGAGCACAGGCTCTGCGCAGCGTGTGCAGCTGGGGGCTCAGAGGCTTGTCTCCGCGAAGGTCCGGCTCTGCCTCCCACCTTCCCCAGCGCTCTGCAGAGGGAATGCGAGCCCCTCTCGGAGCAGTGATTCCTGGGGCACTGTTCCAAAGGCAGGTGCCTGTAATAAAGCCTTTCCAGATTCCTGCCTGTCAGGAGAAAACACTTAAGAAACTTGAAACTTTACACTAAATGACAAATTTCAGCTGCAGTTGTAGTTCAGTTGGGATGTGTTTTGTTTCAAAGTAACCTGTCTCCTTGCCTCTGCTAATCACTTGTCTACACCTGGTTTTAGCACGACTCCAGCCTTCCTTTGGCACAATTCATTCTAACAACAAGCCAAAATAAACAGATAGTATTGCATAAGGAAAATGAGCAGCAGACAGAGCCAACAAGAAATACTCAGACCAAAAGCTCTCACTGAAAAGCACTAAGGAATTATCTCTAGTAACTCTAGCAATCTATTTACCTACAGAAAAGATGATGTGCATCAGCAAAGCAGGATGACACCCAGCCCTGCTCTTCTGATTTGTTTAACCTCTGTGCCCATTTCAGTGCTGACCTTATCTGCTGATGCAGTAAATAACCCTGCTATTTAATATAAATACTGGTTTATTTTTATTATAGGTTAGAAGCTGGAAAGAAGACTACCAATTAATTTCACACAAAAGCTAAGGAAAGCTTCTGAAGTTATTCGTTTCACAACAAAGAGGGTTCTTAAGTAGAACTGTGCAGAGCATAGAAAATCCATTTTGTGAAAGGATTTTTAGCATTTGAAAATTGGAATGCAACCTAAACCTTTTGAAAATCTCTAAAATTCTCTAAATGCTTCCAATTTCTCTAAAATCCTCTAAAAGGAGCATTACAAGGTTTTCTTGCTTTACTTTGGTTTTGAGTCAGGCATAATACTTCATCTTAACAGAACAGAAATTTTACATTTTTATGTCAACCTTTAAAACTTTTATAATATGAAATTAAAGTAAAAAATTACAAAAATGACTAAACATTTTGAAGTGAAGGTGAAAGTGCTTTATCACGTTCTGTCAAAAAAGGATCATTTTGCAATTATTGAAAGATTATTGCTGGGTTTTTTTCAAAACAGCTGCCTCAATATTGTGTAATATTCTGTAGATAAATCTTTATCTCTGCTACACTTCAGCTGTCTTTTCTGTGTAGACTGCAAGTTCTTCAGAGAAGAGCTCATATTTTATTATCTTTTTATAGGGCAGTTAGCATAATAGACCACAAATTTAATTGTTGCCATGTATTACAAATAATAATAATAATAAATTTGCTTATGGCTCCAGGCAACTGCATCCTCCTTGGCATTTTCCATGGTAGCTGCAATTAGTGTGAGAAGCAAGAGTTCTGCTAGGAAAGATCTCATAATCCCCAGCAGTTCATCACACTTTTAACATAACTGTCCTGCATCTGAAAAGCCTTCTACTCCAACAACGTGACCATGGCATTGTCGTTCCTTTCCCGTAGCAATGCTTTTAATTATAATCAGGGCAATAAATATGACAGCAAGTCAAATACCAGTGTCAGCTGTAAATTGAAACCTCAAACCACAAAGCTGGTAGTCTGAGAGGGTAAAAACCAATATGACCAACATTTCAAATGGTTGTCTACAGCTCCTCTTCAATAAAGTGCTGCCTCAATATTGTGTGGATATTATTAAAGAGATTTATACAAGATAGATGCTTTTTAAAATACCCCACCATGATTCAAAATCCTGGAGAAAACAAAGTACTAAAATGAACATATATTTGGGTTTATGTTGCAGTGAATTTTAGTTGTTCGTGATGCATTACTTAATTTGTCAAAGAAGCAGCATCTGTGTTCCAAGAAATATGTTTGAAAATAATCCAATTCAAGGAAGCGTAAGATTGCAGCTTGAAACAACCTTATTTCTTCACAAAAAAAACCCAGCAAAGCTGAACTCCCCCTCCTCCCCATCTAGGCTAAATCATTCAGCTCTCCCTGTAATTAAAACATTTGCTTCTGCAAAGCAAATGAACTATCCTTTAAACATTCGCTTCTGCAAAGCAAATGAACTATCCTTTAAACTTTCTGAAGGACAAAGAGGAGGAGGGGAATGTATGTGCTCTGGAAGATAGGTGCTGCAAAAGGAGGAGAGGAAGAGGCGCTCACATTGGACAGGCTGTTTGCACTGAGGTGATCTAGCTGCCTTGTAAAGATAGCTTTTTAAACGTTTGGTACACAGCTTCTGAGGAACTTCATGCAAATGCTACAACACAACCGACTTTGCCTATATGTTACGTATGCTTATTTATAGAGGCACCACATTACAGGAACAGGAAACCATAGACAGTCCCCTCACAAGCCTTGGGACTCTCCTGGTGCCCATATAACGAGCAATAACCTTCCCCAGACTCTGCTCCAAGATGAGAGGACTCACATTTCCTATAACCAAGAAATTACTTGTTTCTTATTCTCACTCTAAATATGACCTTGACAGCAAGTTCACTTTTCAGAAACCGAAAAGCCAGACTCCAACAGCTGTCTCTGTAAATCCCCACATTTGAAGGACATTCCCTTCATCCTGTCAGCTTTTCTTTTGGGTATGATTTTGGTTCATTACTCTTTTGAAAATGTTCGTATCACTACCCTTGAGAAAGATGTCCCTTGGAATTCACTGTAAGCTTTCAGGAAAGATTTCTCAAAACATTATCTGTGGGTTATTTTGGATGGTTTTGGTAAACGTTTTGATCATTTCAGCACGGTTTACAAGTATTCCTGCAGCATGGATGCTCCAATTTCTATCTAGTGCTAGTTATTATTCTCTTTCTATACCACTATAAATGCACATAAAGCATAGGACATAATTCTTATGCATAGATTTAGACATCTGTCTACATCTCTGCCACCCCAAAAGTGACCTTACTTGGTCTTGGTCATGCTGGTAACTCCTGTGGGTTGGGAGCTGGGTAAGGTATGCAATGTATCACAGAAGGGTAGTTCAGGGAAGAGAATGAATGAAACTGAACAGTGTTCTTAGAAAACACACTGAAGTAAATAACCAGTGTTAAGATGTTACAGGGGAAGATTTAAGAAGCTATGAATCAGAACAGACAACACTGCCCTAGAAGAAAAGAGAGGCCACAGAGTGACATCCTTCTTAATAAAGAAAGCCCAGTGCTGCCAAGGCAGATTGGAATTCCACCAAGAATGAGAGGTTTTGTCACTAGCTTTGAAGGGAATTACATTATGTCCCATACATGGTGGACATAAGTAGAATTATATTAGATCAAGCCTTCTGCTCCTCCTCTTATTACAATGTCATCACAATGTTTGAAGTGTCAGAGAATGCAATGCCACGTAAAACCCTAATAAGTTTATTCGCCAGGTGCTGCTCTAGCAGGAGTCATATAATGCTTTTAGTTTGCGAGCAGGGGCAATCACACTGACGGGACCGCACTGGCGGTACCTGCACTTCTGGAGTGCGAGTTAAAAACCACAGACACCGACTCTCTGAAGAAATTAGGCACACCCCACCTGTTCACTTTATTAAAGCAGAGACACCTCCACGGGGGTGGGACAGGCGGGGAGGGGAGGACTGGTCACAGAAGGAATGACAGCTTGCTGCCTCTGCTCCTGCTATTGATTAAACTTCCTGACAACCACATAGGGAAGTTAATTACTGGGAGGCAAATTAACACCCTTGCAAGATAATAGAGAAAACAATAATTATATTAAGAACTCAGGGGGCTAAGTTTTCTTGGCCTAGAGCCTGAAGCTGTAAGCACCATTTTAAAGAAAACCACCGCTCTACTGCTCAGGGGCAAATAGTTTGAACCATATTGATTGAAGTCTTTATTCTCAGTGATTAAAAAGCACCTTCAACTGCCAGTGAGTCTGCTCAGACATTTCACAAGGAATCTTTCAATTAAGATTTCAAATGAGACTCACTCTGCATCGCAATCGGTCTGTTCTGGTCAAAAGAGAGACAGACTGTGCTACCTGAGTGACCTGTGCCATGGATTCTCTCACCCTTCTGAACCAAGGAAAACAAAGCTTATTAGAGAGAAAGGTTACATTTGTTGATTTTATACATTAAAGAAATCCTCCAGTATTCAGTTTTAGTTCCAGATTTCATTTTTCGACTTATGCTACATGCATTTGAATAGAAACACAGTCACTGTATGTGACTGGACTATGTGTGGTAAGAGAGAGCTTCTGGTGGAACTGTCTTCACTGAAAAAGAACGTGGCCTCCACATTTACAGCCCGCCTGCGCTGCCAAACCAAACCTGGGCATCTTGCAGTGTCATTCAAAACCTGGAATCTCAACATCAAGTCTGAAACTGAGTCTGGAGGCTTTTCTTCCATTATAGCTGCAAGAAGTTTGTTCCAATCAGAGGATACATACAGCAACATCTACGTTTGAACTGACATTTCCAAATTAAACTGGCAATTGCCTTCTGCCCTTTCACTCTTTGTAATTTGGAACAGGTGTAAATGAGACATTTGGTACATTAACTGTGTTTTTAAATGTCTACCTTAGAATGCAGTTTCTCTCTTTTTTTAATACAAAATCACTGTAGTTTACACAAGACTTATCGAGGACATTGTTCAGATCTTAGGGTTGTCATTAGAAAGGGAGACAGTGAGAACACAGGTTGATGTCTACACAGTGTAGTCAATCTGCAGGCCTGGCAGCTGGGAAAAATTACCTTTTTACTTGTCAGCTAGGTGACTTTGATTTGCAGATAGTGAGAGACAATAAAAAGGAATCCCATGGTGCTCACTTTTGCTAAAGCAGTTTTTAGGAAGAATCTGCACCAGAGAAACAGCAAAAATCTGTGACTTGTTGGCATGGCAAACAAAGTTATATTAGATTTTTCTGATTAAACAGAAGGATTGATAAGGTTAAACATCACAGACTTAATGCAGACTTGCTGCAGTTCTGCTGGAATCATCCATCAGAAAGAACCTGACACGCTGTAATCACAGCAATATTTTAAAATGCTTGTCTGAGGGAGAGGAGGAGAGAGAATGAAGCCCATGAGGGACGCTGGCTGTATTCCTGAACGCGCAGCTCTGAAATATTAATATCGTTCATAAGTAAGAGGATTCCAGAACTTCAGCTGACAACAATGGACGAAATGATGAAAAAGCTGATACTTATCTGATGTTGCAAACTTCTTTCTCCAAGGTTTTCGGTGTCTTTATGCTGTGATTTACATTTGATCTTGAAGATTTGAATTTGTCACTGGCTTTCATCATAACACCTTCTGTCAACCACACGTCTAAGATTTCTGTCTATCAACTGCACAATCTAATATTTACATTTATTTACTTGGGTTTTTTATTTATTTGAACTTTAAATTTAATCTACTTAAATGTAAGTTAAAGATTTAACTTTGCATTTTATTTAACGGACTGATTTTCTGTCTGCTTTATTAAAGAATTAATTTTTTTAGAAAACTAAAGTCTGATGTCTCTGGCTACATCTGCTATTTTTTAATTGTTGCTCAAACTGACTGAAGGAAAAAATTCAGATGTATTACTATGTGCTCAACATCTAAGAGTCTCTACATGCAAGACTAATAAAATAATCTTTCCTGAGAAATACTAAGAGCTTTGTGTCGATGCTGAGATCAAGTATGATCACTTGCTATGGATGTATGTATTGACTGTGTGACTGTCATCTCTGACTTTGGAACAATCTTAGAATTCCCCCTTTAGAGCTTCGTCACAGCCCCAATAAACATAAAGGCAATGCTGCCCATCTGTAGCAAATTCATAAGGCTAGCAGGGGGTGTAAAGAATTCTCCCGTGAGCATCCACACTTCCACGTGAGTGCCAACTGTAATTTCCACTATTGCTTTTACTGTATTTCACCACAGTTTGCAGCCTGGGTACTGGAAACCACCTTCACTGTGAGAGTAGGGATCTTCATCCTTCACAACTTTTGAAGCCTGGAGTCAGCATACAGTGCTATTTTATAAAGACAGGTAACGTGACCACAAGTAGTTGGTCAATCTTTCAAGCAGCCGTGACTCGGACGACTCAGATGTCTATACAGCAAGACCACCAACAATCCCCAAATCCAAAGTGTGATTTGAAACATATCCTGTCTTTTTATAGCATTCAATAATAATAATATTGGCCAAGTTTGCATAGGAGCTGCAATTAATTAAGGCTTAGATTAACTTCAAGAGAAAGAGAACACTAATTCTTCACTTCTTCCAAGACCAGCTTTGGGATTCTGTTGCACTTAGCTTTGATAAAACAGATTTGGAGATGTGGAAAATAGATGTGCTTAGTGGAAAGAGTCTTTCTTGTTTCAAAGTTGACATTTTACAGTATATTTGTATCTAATATGGAAAAACAGGAATTGAAGGAGCAGGGAGGCAGCTCTGAGAAGTATCATCAAAATACGGTGGTTTTCCACATTTTGCAGTTTTAAATGTGGCCATATGAATTCCTGACACTATTAAATGGATAATTCCCTAAATCTCACTGAAGCTTATAGAGTGGTGGACATGATCTCTCCTATTACTTTCTGTAGATTTTACATAAAAATAATTATATAAGACGCAAATACTACCCCCAAAAAAAGAATGCGATGTCTGAACTTCCTCATCCTCAGTATCACCGATATTTAATTCAGTAATAAGCTTATCATCTCTATTAGAACCTGCTTTCTTCAACCCCTTAAATCCAATTCTTTTATACAGGAGATTTCAGGAACATCATTAATTCAGTCATTATAAAGAAATGGAAAAATATAATTGAACTGAGGAAGTAGGAGTCTAAAGTCTCAAAAGCAATCTATGCTGATGCAAACAAGAAAACTTTGGTAACTTTCTGTGTAGTGCTGTCTATTAACTGAGGATCCAGATATAATTTTTAAGTGAACCTTTCGGAACTGTTGGTTTTTTTCAGACGATTTTAAGTCAGTACATGTAAAGGGTAACCAGTGCTCAATAGCAAGACATCCTCGAGTTAATAAGGAATTATGAAATGCATTAGACATGAAATCCAAATCCAATGAATCCAGGGATTTAAGAAGAAATAGCTTGCAAAGCAATTCACTGCAGCTAGTACTTTGCAATCAAAGCAATGATGGAGGATGGATGCACTATGAAAAACAGTTTCAGCAAATATTAATGTCAAAGTTAGTATCAATTTACTTTGGCTCTACTTATACCATTTGCACTTTGTGACACTGAAATTTACCTTTTGAAATATCTCTATAAAGCGGATACAGAAGTGACTGAAAAAAAATCCCACCCCACCTTTTGAGAAGTTTGTCTTTTAAAGCTGCAGAAGGATACATTTCAAAATATTTACAGGGTGACTGTTGTTGTTTACCTGTGCCTGCACAGCCACACCTCTGGCAGCATAAACAGGTTTTGTGTTCGGTGGGCCAAGGTTTTTAAGGTCCTTGATGGCTCTGGCTCTGACCTATTTAAGCCGATGCTGAACATTTTAAGCACACAAGTGAAATCTGTGAAGTTAATGGACTTCAAATGATTAAAATAAGCACATATTTCAGTGCTTTACTGAATCACCTTTAAGGCCAACAGTGACAGGAAAATGTCTCTGCAATTAGGTTGCAGGCATTATATATCCTTCCATAGTATTCTTTATTAAAGCTAGATGTTTGAAACTGTAAGTTTTCAATTTTAAAGCTACTTTGAAAATAAACTTCCTAACATTTGTTGCACATCTTCTCATCCCATGCCTTTCAAGGAAATATGCCAAAAGTGATTTTGTTTGCTTCAAGGAAAAAAAAAAAAAAATTAAAAAATCAACTGCTCAGCACTTCAGCACTCAGTGAAATATGCAAAGAGAAGGCAGCAAGCTGCCACTGCATGTGAGCTATGTGAAAACAAATGCTTGGATGGAAGATTTTACTTTCATGTTTCCAGGAGGTCTCATAAATGTTAGCAATAAAAGAAAAAAAGAAATTATGAAACTGCACTTTTGCTATCTTCTATTGTTTGAGCAACCCTATCATCCATGTCCTTATTTATTTTAATAGCCTTTTTAATTTAGAAAAATGAAATTAAATTGCAACACGGACTGCTACAAATTTCTTTTAGATGTCACTGAGCAGATCAACTTAAAAGAAAATTGCCGTCATTTAAATTATTTAAATGAAGTGGTCAAATTTCCAAAGGCACTCAGCAGCCAGCCTCACCAGGATTACAGTACAGACAGTGCACGGTCGTATTCTTATTCCTGCTGCCAGAACACAGAGCCTGTGGATGTTCTTAGGGGTTCTCATTCCTTTCATGTGTTTTAGAGCAGTGGGTCCTGATCTCTGTAAAAAGCTAAATTGCCAGTCTTTGACAGAATGACATATTGAAACTCGCTTCTTTGTACATTGTCTTGCCAAGAGGGACCCAAAAACTTGCAAAATGAGTTACGTGTAACAAGACAACATATTCACTAACACCATCTTGCACACCACTGTAACCACACGCTGCAAGTCCTTCAACCACCTGAGCGTTTTTTCAAGGGGTCTTTTGATGCTCTTTACTGTGTGCAACTAATTAATACTTGAGGGCTTAGGTCAAAGCTTCTTCCAGAAAAAAAGGACCTTGACTGCTCCCCTCGCTAGAGGTGCGGAAAAGCTGTAAAGCGTGCGCCGTGCCGGAAGGACAAGGCTGGGCTGAGCTGGCGAGCTCCCCTAGCTGCTGCAGAACGGATAAAGGCCTCGGGGCAAAGGAAAGCAGGCCGAGTCCTGGAAAGGGAAAGGCTGTAGTTTGTGCCGGCTTAGGGGCAGCGCAGAAAGATAAACGCGTATGGAGCAAACGGAGCGAGATTCGAGTAAGGCATTAGAGGAGCTGGCTAAGAATTTGCAAGCCGAGATGGAGGCAGAGCCGGCAAAGCGGCTGCGGGCCGGGCGCCGAGAGGGAACTGCGGCTGCGGGCCCGGGCCGAGAGGGACCAGCGGCTGCGGGGCC